>VXAA01001618.1:259937-313069 GCA_013399115.1 Anseranas semipalmata
TTTTTTTTTTAAATCTGCTTCACTCTGATGTTCTGCACACTGATTAATGGGGTGATTTTCTGTGAAACAAGACAAAAGGATGCAAGTTCTGGGAACGTTCTTGTGGACACGCTGCTGAAGAAGTGCATATTGTCCAGGGGTGACACAGCAGAGAGGCCAGCGATTCAATTTACTGCTGTACAGCCTGAGGGCATTATATTGCTCGTTCCCACCCAGCCCTTTTTCCTTTTTCGATTGATTTTGTCAAAAACAACTAGGGATTCCTCAGAAAGGTACCTCTTGCAATTTAGTGAAAAATACTAATTAATAAGACTAACTCTGCAAAGGAAAGTGTTATTCTCTCCCTTGAAAGCTGTACAAAGTACAACATTGAGCTTGCTGATCCATTCTTTAGGTATGCATTTTCCAGGAAGTGGATACATATATTTATATGTACATACATATTTACTTTAACATTGGCTTATTTCTGCTCCCACTCCAGCACAACAGCTCAACTGCCTTTTTCTGCACTGCTCTTGGAAGCAGTTCACACAACATCACAAAGGGAATATTGCAAACTTCCGCAAGAGTTTCGCACGATCGATGGGGCTTGCTGTGGGAAGGGAAAGCACACATGTACCCAGCCTTCTGAAGGTTCGGCCACATTTTCTAAGCCACAGAGCTGGATCCTGGTATAAATTAACATTTGTCCATTCCCAGATGTTCGTTCCGCCTTGTTGCGACACCTCTTACCTAGTTTCAGACTGACCTTGCGCTGGGCTTGAGAATGTTCACGAGTTTTTTAGTCATTGTTAAGAACAAGGAAAAAGAAACAAACATCTGGTTAGCAGAGCTGCCAAGTGCACATTCCTTCGTTGTTTTTCAACCTTTCAATCCCTTTGTTTTTTGCTTGAAATTCCGTTTGATAAACGTGTGGAGAGCCACAGGGCACCGATTAGATGAAACTCCGGTTCTGATCCACACCACCGCTCCACCATCATTGACTCAGTGGAAGCACCACTGACAGCCACAGGCCCCAAATGGCCCAAATCAGGAATAAGGCCCTGGTGAATCTATCCCAACTGTGTTTATGTATGGAGGCCTGATCCCACTCCCACTGAGGTCAATGGGAGATTTGCCACCAACTTCAATGGGAACAGGATGGGGCTTTAATGTCGTTACTGCATTGAAATGGTGTTCAAGTCCATCCTCTGCCAAGATGTGGGGTTCTCAGTTTCTATAGCTGTAATGCTTTTTAATTGGAAACAATGACTTTATTGAATCTTGGCCTGCAGTACTGGCACAGCCTGACAGACCAGGTGGGGTCGTTCCAACAAAAGCTTGTGAAATATCAGACTCAGGCAGCTCACGTGACACAGCTTCACCTTCTTTACCTTTTCTGTGCAAGCTTCAGCCTGCTGCACCTCCACATGGGAGCATCTTCTCTGGACCACAACTGCTCAGAACTGAATGAACTCAGCCCTGGGTCCATCCTGCCCAGCTGTGGGCACCTCTCTACAGCAGCTAAGTTGAAGAAGGGAGCTGCCTTAGATTTCATCTGTTGATAGTGATAGACAGACCCTCCAGGGATTGATTCAGACCTAGGACAAGCTGCACCACCACACAGAGACACCTGTCTTTCGCAGAAGCATGCTAAAGTGAGGTTAAATTGTCATTTGAGGCTGGGAGACCAGGCTCAAGAGCTCAGTGTGAAAAGTACCTTTGATTACTTTCAGAGAGTTATCATAGAGAAAAGGTAAGACACAAAAGGACTGCTGTGTTCTCTGTCAATGAGATGTCTTAACAAGGCATTGCATTAACTGTTGCTTGGAATACCAAGCTTCTGAGTCTTTTAAAAGATTCCCTCTGTTTTTTATTTACATGTGAGTGAGTCTGTGTCCCTGAAAACCAGATTTCAAGATCATTAATCTGAGACAAAAAAAGCAGGCAGACTTATGCAATGCTGTCCCACCCAGTTGTCAATCCTCACCAACCCCAATCTACGCACTGACTGACGCTGTGAAACGGGATTGTACCGGACTGGAAAGACTCTCATTTCCGTCAGAGATGCCAAATCTGCGGTGTGGCTTTATGATCCATGTTGACACCGGCCATGAGAACAATTCTGTTTTCTCCCCGCTGGTCACTTTCATAAATGCCAAGTTTTGGGCAACACAATGTACGGCATTTCCAGCAAACCGCTCAATGATCTCATTTGCATTGCCAGTTATTTTTTTTTTTCTTTAAATGCCTTTTCATTCAGCCAAACAGTTTAAAAAGTAATAATCATGCAATCTCTCAGGAAATCTTGACTTTCAAAACCAGGATGCAAAGAAGCATGGCCCGGTGGAGACTTGATCAGGCGGACTATAAAGCCCTGCAGCCACTTGTTGGATACCCTTTTTCATTCTCTACACTTGTGCTTTGAATACACGGACATTAGGACTAGTTTTGGCTTTCAGGCCATCTCTCTGCCATCACGAGTCAGTTTTTTACCCAAGACCTTTCCAAGAGTTTCCTCATTCAAGGCAACTACAGACTCAGGAGCTAGTTTTTAATTTCACTTGTTAATGTGCAGTCCTCATCCAGCTTCAACTCCAATTTTAAGCGATTTCTGAGTGAGGAAAATACAACCCAAAAGAGATCTATCAGTTGCCCAGTTCCTACACACAGGAGGTCTGAACATTATTGGTGAATTAGCTCAGAGAGCTGCCAATCTCATATTGGAGAAGAAAGGAATTTGGGGTGAGCTTGAGAATAAAAATGCAGAAGGATGTTGGCATACTGGACTTGTGCTGGTATTTCATGAGCCTAGACAACAATGCCCTTCTGTGATCTGGAGAGAAGAACAATGCCACTCACACCTGGAAATTACACAATATTTTTGACAGGAAGGGTAGACAAGTACAGTAGAAGCTACTGACAAGTTCACTTTTGTGAAAAGAAAATTGTTAAAACTTTCCTAAGCTTTCTATTAGTTCCATCTATTGAGTCCTACCAATTCAGAGTGGTTTAACAGCCTCTGAAAACCAGCAAAAATGCACTCATAAAATCTTTATTAAAGAAAAAGTTTTGGAAAGCCAATTTGACCAGGTCTTCTCCATATGAAGGGACTACATTCAAGCTTTGGAAATTCTGCTTCTGTTTTGTACAGATGCCCTCTCACTGACCCATAACTTCATTTAACTCTCCTCAAGAGGAAGAAAAGAATCCCTGCTAAAATTATTAGCTTTCACAAAGAGTATTTTCTTTGAGGGAATGGCCAGCACACGTGCTTTGCTTTCTCAAAAAGATTCCTGTGAATACAGCACTAACTCTGTACTCCTGCAGCTAAGAGACTTTTTCCCCCAAAGACAAACACATATTAGTACCCTGCAATACTCTCTTGTTGGTCCTGTTGCACTTCCCATGGAGATGCCGCTGAGCTCAGTAGACAGACCTCCCTTGGTTTTCATGCTCTGTCCCTCATAGCTAATTTGGAGGCCTGGTGTCTCTTGGTCCCATATCTCACTTCTCTCAAACAACTTTTTTTTTTTTTTTTTTTCTGCAGAAAATGAACCCCTAGGACCAAAGCATAGGGTGTTTGTTGGGTAGCAAAGATATCTAATAGCTTTGGTTCCTTTTTCTTCAGTTGCTTGCCTGCCACCAAAAGGGCAACACAAAGTGGGAGATTTAGACCTGAAACACAGCCCCGGGATGTTTGCTGCAGGCCACCACAGCCTCGTAAGACAACATCTGCCCTAGCTTTTAGATGGGAAAAACAAACCAGAACAAGTTTGCGCAACACGTAATCGAACACAGTTGTTCTAAAAGGCAAGGAAGAAGAGATCGTGCCGTCCTCCTAGCATCCATCCAGGGCCCTATATCCCTAGACTCCACCTAACGTGATCTTGTTCAGCTTCTTGGTTGTATTTTCTGCATGTAGCTGGAGGAGTTTCTTTTCCCCCTCATGGAGGTTTGCTAACCATAAGAGTTGCAGAGAGCGCAAAAATATTAACAGCAGTTGACAGAAGAGATCTCAGTGGGACACAGAGGCTCCTGGCTTACCACTCAGTGTACAGGCCCTTAGGATAATATGTATCATCTTACTGTTATAATTATTATTATTTTCATTAAAATGGAGGAGATGAGAGACCCATAAGGGGAGGAGAGCCTGAAATCATGCATACCTTTTTTATGACACCCAGTGCAACCCATGCTCCTAGCCAAAGCACCCAGACGGTCTATCTCATCAAATTCAGCAGTAGTAGTGAAAAGAGACCTACAAGTTATTTGATAAAATGCCACATTATGAGGTATCATAACCACAGACACAGGGGACTTCAAAGCTACTCCCAGGCCTGCTACAGCTGTTACGTGCAGTTGCTGTGTCTCAGTCCGTGTTCAGATTGCTATTTCAGAGCATACAGAGGTGCTCTCCAAACTGAGAAAATGCTGCCCATTCTGAAGAAAATGGGTAAGTGTCCTTTTTTTGAATGGATTAAACAAAAAAATCCTCTCCAATTGCCCCCAGTGAGGGCTCTTTTCCCATGCAAGGCAATGCTTTGACCCCACGAGCTCAGTCAATTCAAATATTTCACCCTAAGATTGACTTTGTAACCCCATGGCTACTGAAATGAAAGCAAGAAGCTAGAGACTTCACACCAAACCCCACTCTGTCCCTACCTCCTGATTTTGCAGGGGTGCGGGTTTGAGAACAGTGACTCTTGTCTTCTACTGGCAGAGCCAAAGGGAGAACTTTGGCAGCAAGACGAGTCAGGGTAGGCAGAGTGAGCATCTGTCCATGGCTGAAGCAGGCACAGCAAAACCATAAACTGTCATACTATGAGGAGGAGACAGCATTTCTCAGACTGTTACAATATTGACTCCAATGAATTCTAATTAAGCCGGTCGCATCACCCAGCCAACACAGGGACAAAGCAAAGCGTCCCTGTTTCCTAGTATGGCCAAGTGCAAACTGGATGATTACATATATATTTGTGTTGCACCTTCCAATCATACCTTAGATAAGAAATCAGCATAAACCACAGGTTCCCCAAATGAGAGGATGTTCATTCATGTAGATGTCATCTCTGGCATTGCATCACATAGCTTTCCCATTCTTCCCAAGGCTGTGCAAATACCATCACCCCCAAAGCAGCCGACTTTCTCCATCTTCAAAATGTTCCTCAGACTAATGTGGTCTTGGCAGCTCCACACAGAGAAGTCACATGCATGCAACTGACCTTGAGCAACGCAGTGTCACCTCCAGCACTGTGTTCAATGCACATTCTTCAGCACTGAGATGACACATTTCAGAATCTGCAACAATGAATAGAAACATATTCATCTTTCTGATCTGTCTTCCTCTAATCCACCAAAGAGTGTCCTACAGCCTGTGACTGCCGGCTTATTACCCAGTCCTCCCAGAACACATTAATCACTTTAAGTCATAATAAAGCTTTCTAATGATGAACAAACTACAGCTGTTAAGAGAAAGCAAATGCTAGGCTAACTTTTGTAGGCATGTCATGTAAAAGTGCTACTATAGTGAATTTACCATTTTGATGCATGCAATTGACATTAATTAGCACAAACAAAAGGTTAACTTTATGACTGTCCTAATATTTTCATTTTATTTGATACATAGGAGACACTTGCTGATGCTAAAAAGCAACGCACTCAGTGAAATCTCCATTGATATCAATGGAAGGCAATGGTTAGGCAATGAGGTAAACTCTTCAACAGACTAGAGTTTAACATAGGTTGCTAACTTGAATTAGTCCCAGACCATTAACCCCACATGCCTTATCTTTACCTCCATAACAGTCTCAGTTCTCTGCAGCAGATATGGCCACAAAGCCATGTACTGTACAGATACCCATGCTTACCTTGGTAAAAGCGAGTTAGTTCATGTAGAGCTTGCAGTCACTGAAGTTAGAGTGTTCCTGGTACCAACTTCCTCAGCTGTGACTACATAACCTGTTGGTCTGAAAAGTAGCCCAGAAAAGGGAATGGCAGGAGGCTAAGGACACATGTTGTATGTCAAAAAGTGAAAGGGAACCATGCTAAAGACATCAGCTAAGTAAAAGGCTGTGGTAAAAAGGAAGGGACATAACGTGGGGACAGACTGCGGAGTCACAGATATCAGTGGAATCAAGATCAAAAACAGGTTGAACATCAGGAAACATCTTCTACTAGTAAGGATTGGAAAGCACTGAGGCTGTAATCTTTGCCAGCCTCGAAGAAGAGGTGAGACATATCTTTTAGGACCAGAATGGTGCCATTGGTCATGTGTTAAGGAAAGAAGAAGGGTTCCATGGCTTCCTGAAGTCCTCTGCAGCCACACTATCAAGCAGACAAACAGACAAAGTCAATGTCATATTTTTGGGATTTGAGGATTGGGGACTTTTTTAGATTTTATTTATTTATTTATTTGTGCAACATATCTGATTCTCTAGTGCTACTGCATTGCTTCTGACTGAACTGTATGACTATGACCAACAGTAAACTCCATGTTCATCACCGTATTACTCCAGCAAAAGGACATGAACACAAAACTGATCTCAGTCATTGTTATTTTAGACTGTGGTTGCTAAATCTTAAGCTATGGAGCAGGAACTCGGTTAGGCAGCCACAGGTAAGAACTGTTTTTCCCCTTTCCATTGCAGCTGGACAGGTGCAGGGAATATTTTTTAAAGTATGCTGATGACACCGGGATCACACCTATTAACCAGCTGGTCACGTTCACATTAGGCTTAGCTGTGATGATCTGAAAAGCATATCTGAAAGATAATTTATATTTATCATCTGAAATAAGCATAACTTATTCCCATTCTCCCCCAAACCTTCTATACTTAAGCTGTTCACCTATGGTCTCTGCTCACACATCCTTTTGCAGAAAAGCTGTCCTAAAGGTTAAGCTAGCTGGAGAAATATATACTCTTGCACATAGAGAAGACAGCTCTACCACGCTCCTCTCAGGACTCATTCATCACCCATTTTGGGGGCCAGCTGGGCCACGAAACTTAACAGCCTGCCTGGGACCTGCAGCAATGCAGACTGAACGCAACACCTTTCCTTCCCCTAGAAACCAGCCTGGATGGTGGGGGTTCAGATCTGACTTGCACATGTGAGGGTTGTTAAATAACCCTGCTTCTCAGTTCTACTGGCAGGAGCTTATATAGGGCTGGCTTTCATGAAAGCTAGACTGCTCTCTTATTATGACCTGTAGCATGCAGGCCCTGGCTGCAAAATGCCTTGTTGCTACCTAAGATCTCCACTTCTCTGGGACAGTAAAAAGTCAGATAAATAATCTACAAGAGCCAGAAGTGCAAGGGGGCAAAAGAACCTTACTACAAAGTTTCTGTAGCTTTGCTCTAATGCTAAGGTTTATCAAGAAAGTGGCCAAATGAAGAACCAACACTGTTTTTTCAATTCTGCATGTTTGTGTGTGTATGTGTGTGGACATGAGGAAGTTTGTTCTCTTTCATTGTGGCTTTCACTGGTATTTCCACCAAAAAGGACAGTACTTTGAAGCTGGAGGCTGGGTATGTTCCTTAAGAACTGGGGGTGATTCCAGAATGCAATTATATTATTAGTACAAATAAAGCATGACATTTCCTACAACAGCACATCCAGAAGGAATTTTTACATAGTTTTTAAGACTCCAGAGTCACTTCAGCCCAATGCAGGCAGCCAGTCACACTGGAATACCAGCTGCTCAGAAGAGCAAAGACTGGTTAAAAGAATGAAGTGTTTAAATTTTCATTTTTTAAAGAGGTGACTTTTCTTTGTCTTGCTTCACTGATTTTCAGTGAGCTGAATAGATTAACTTACTGCATCATGAGCAACAGTTGAATTATGATCATGAAAATTCTTTTCTTTGGTGAACTTGTAGAGAAAATGAATACCATTTTTTCACATACCTGAGGAATAAAAGCACTTGTGGAGAGGAGTCTTTCCCACAGGGAACGTTGGTGTACTTTGCAGTAGTATTTTATTAAGAGCTATAGAGTTCAAGGGTCTCACAAATGTAAGTTTTCAATTAGCTTTCCATTGTGTCCCAAACAGTCTTTAAATACTCAACTAAACTTTAATCCAATCACTTGATTTGACTCCAAGCATGATTTATCTTTTAATCATCATCTGCTCAATGAGGGGGAAAAGAAAGCAAACTTGTTCTTGGCCCATCATGACTCATACATGAATTTACTGCGATCAGAGTTGTGTTTTCCTTTTGGCTGACGCCTTGGCAATTGCAAGCATTGGCTTTGGCTTTCTATTTAGGTATGATCATTCCTGCTCATTCCCCATCCCCCCCAAATGTTGAATAACATTGAATGTTTGTCCTTTATACCTTTTCCCACTGAGGCTTGTGATTTTTATTTTTTTTTTCAGTATCTTGGTGTTTCATTAATCAAAAGTGTCTGCTATTTGACCTGCACTCACAATATAAAACATCTTTTAAAAGGGGGGCTCGCCATTTTAAATGAATGGCATTTTCCTGGGAGGACATATTACAGAGGGAGCACGATGACAGCAAGACACAGACCAGCCAGTATCTTCTGGGCATCCATGAACAGCTCAACAGTTGACACTGGGTAATGGTGTTCCCAGGAGACAGAGCACAAGGAGGTGTCTGATGAGATTTAATGCCCCCTCCATTTGGCTGGCTTGTTGACCTCCTGAGGTGGTGGTACCCACGGTGTGCCCCAGTTTCTTCATCTGAAATGGAGGCTTTCACACAGCACCTTTATAATACTGTTTACCCTTTCATAAGTTCTGCATAAGTTGAATTCTGTATGGCCAACACAGCACATAGACAAGCTCTCTGAAGGAACTGCATGCTGTCCCTCTGGGAGCTATGGCACTCCATGCACCAGCCATGGCTACACCATGTTACGAGATACCTCCCAGAAACATCCAAGCCACATGCTTTACCTTCATGCAGTAGCCACAGTTAAATGCACATCTCCAGATAAGAAGCGGACCCAACCTTTGCCCACGAATGGCATGAACTGCAGAGCCTTTGAGGCCTGAAAGTGTTGTGTAATGTCTTCCCATGCATTATCATTCATGTCAGTGGCTTGTGCAACTCACAGTTCCAGCTGACAGCGGGGGCAGAATTTGCAAATACTGCTCTCATGACGTTTCACTGGCTGCCCAGAACTGTGAAGTAGCAGGAATCCCCAGAGCATACAGGTTTCTCAAGAGATTTCCCATTTGAGTGTTCCTTACAATTCACAATGGCTAGAAATTTCAGACAAGTTCCTTGAGGCTGCCACTGACTTAAATTTCAATGCAAGGCTAATAGTGCTTGATAGTCTTCTTTGAATGCCAAGTTTTAGAAACAGAAGTCTTCTTGAAAAACTCAGGTTTCGTTTCTTTTCTCTTT
Source organism: Anseranas semipalmata (assembly GCA_013399115.1). Taxonomy (NCBI): domain Eukaryota; kingdom Metazoa; phylum Chordata; class Aves; order Anseriformes; family Anseranatidae; genus Anseranas; species Anseranas semipalmata. The sequence continues at coordinate 269,293 of VXAA01001618.1, forward strand.
TCTTTTCTCTTTTCTTTTCTCTCTTTTCTTTTCTTTTCTTTTCTTTTCTTTTCTTTTCTTTTCTTTTCTTTTCTTTTCTTTTCTTTTCTTTTCTTTTCTTTTCTTTTCTTTTCCACTGCCCCCTTCTGATTTCCTGCCAGCATTGGTAACAGCAGCCCATTCAGCCAGTTCAGGTGTTGACATCTCCTTCGTAGGCAGCTAAAGTTAAGCAAGGAGACTTTGTGATCCAGCTTCCAGTGCTGTCCCTGGGTAACAGATAGTGGTAATTCAGTGCCTCACTGGGGAAGTAGCACTGAACTGTGCTTCCTTGGTCTGTCTCTACTGGCCCATTCCTAGGGCTGCTGCTGTGCAGCCCAGAGGTGCTGCTGGCAGAGGTCCTGCCTGTGGTCTAGCTCTTCCCAGTGGTTTTGCTATTGAGGAAGGTGCCCTCTACCTCCAGAGGACCTGCTAATTAGCTCCCTAGTGCCAAGCCATGTTTCAAATCTGACCTTTCAGACTGGGGCACTTGTCAATGTAAGCATTATAAGGTCTTTGGCTAGGAAATCAGATGCACACCTTCAGAAAAAGAGTAATGGAGTATCAACATTTGCAAATCCTTTGGTGGTCTGTCTCTTGGAGACTTCAAATGAAGACTGGATGTATCTTTTTAAAAATATCCTTTTGCAACAAGAAAATCCCACTGGGCTTGGGGCCAAAGTTGCTGGGTAACAACTGAAGGCGTGTGTTATCACGGCAATCAGAATAGAGGATCATAATGATTCCCTTCTGGCTTTAAATCCTATGAAAACTCGCTTCTTGTTAAAGCTGAATTCATAGAACAGGAATTCACACTTGGGATCCTACCCAAGAAGACTGGCAGCCACCACAGCAGATCTAAACACTTCACTGCTTTTACGGTGGGAGACTGCATTTGTTCTGCTGGGAACGGCTCTCAGATCTTTTACTTTGATGCTCATTTGTTTGCCACTGCCTTTTTCTCTCATGCAGTCAAGAAAGCATACCTTCCTGCTTTGCAGAGATGGTCCAGAGAATAGTGCCCCTGTTAATCATCACTGATTCAGCACAGGGAGGGAAGGGTGGGAGATAGTGACTTTAAGCTTATTTTTGACACAGGGTGATTCATCTGATCCAAATCTTCCCCAAGACTCTGGCTCCCTCCTCATTGCCGTGAGACACTTGTCTTTCACAAAAAGATTGCTGTCTATTCTCTTTGACCCAGCAATGACCTTCTGGCAGGAAAGAGGAGGAAACACCAAGAAATTGAATGAGATCACCATCGGCTGAGCATCCCTGAAAGGGCACTGTGATGCTGGTCCCCCCAGAGCTCTCAGGTAGGGCTTGCTTGTGGAGTTTGACTGCAGGGCTGTGTCCTCACCAGCCAAGCTCAGTAAACAGCCCATCCACACGTTTCCAGACCTGCTTTTTAAGATTTAATCTTTGTGTTTGCCATAGAGCCAAGGAAACCTCAGTGATGCCAGCTGGTGTCTTCTACTTCATCCTAGCAGAGGTTAGTTCAAGCCCCTTTCACAGTAACTGGAAAGTCAGGATACGTCGGCATGGGTGCACATGCCAAGTAGCACAGCAGGCCCCCTGCATCCCTTCAGTTGTCCCTGGCTGCTCCAGTCTTTGTCCTCATGCAGATCTGGGAGACCGTTTTCTCTTCCAGACCAATTTGTCAGCATGGCTGTGTGACAGGCGTCTGATCTTGTATTCTGATTTCTGTTTTCCCTCTCTTGATTTCTTAGAGACATTTCTGCCACACAAAACAACCCACTGGCAAATAAGTAAATAAATAAATAAGACTCTTCTCTCACCCAATGCAGCATTACGACAACATGGTGTGACAGCTCTCCATTAAAAACAGGTTTTGTGCGTGCTCATTCCATCCACTGTGTCCACGGTGGTGGCTGCGGAGCCAAAGTGGTTTTTCAGAGGGCAAAACTGCTTGCAGCTGCAGTTTCTGACAGGTTCATTTTCATCCACAGACCATTCAGTAACAAATGCACCTTCAGCAACATCACGACGGTGCTGCCACAGTTCAGTGCCTCCTTGGATTCTGGCTGGGTCAACCACGGCTACAAAGGGCTGAATTGGGTCCAAAGCACGTTTAAGGTGGCTGGTAACAGCCAGGGAGAAGCACCTCCTGGCTGGAGAGCAGGGCTGAAGCATCTCACACACGTGGAGGTTTTCCAAAGCTATTGTTCCTGTTTTATGGTTCGAACATGTGCTGACTTCCCATAAAGCGGCAACAGCTGTCAGTCAAACAGACATCACTCTGTAAATCTGCCCCAGTGACTCTGTTTTCAAACCCAGGGTCCCCAGGCAGGTTTATGAGGTGCCGCCTGCATGATTAACTAGTCCAGAGGACCACAGCGCAGGTGCAGCGAGCAGGAGGGGAGCGGGGCCGGGGAGAGCCAGGGAGCAAGTCCCAGCCATCAGGGCCCTGCCATCAGCCACCCCAACCTGGACTCCAGGCCCTGCTCTCTGGTCTGGTGCATGGTGAGGGCCTCAGGCTCCAAAATCCCACAAAGATTACACATTGATGGGAAACATCACAAGATTTCTGACTGAGGTATAAGCTGGAGATGTACAAACATGGGTCACTTCTCTCTGTCCCATCCTTTTGCTTGGGCCCAGGTGTGTCTTCTCATTAGTTCTATCCCCAGGGAAAGCAAAAAGGCTAATGAAGAAATTAGCCTCAGCACAAGAAAGGGGAACAGAATCCATGGTCTTTTTCATTTTTTAATGATTTTTTTAACAATGCAGATATGCAGGATTGCTTGTACCCAAAGAAAGCGTGCCTGGCCTCCAGCAACGGATAACCAACCCCTTTAAATAATGCTCATGCATGTTTCAGAAGACATCTTTTTGTCAGTGGTTTTGCAAAGGGGCCAAGCTATGTTTTCCTCAAGAAGAAAGAGGCGGAATGATTTTCTTAGTTCCTGACTTCCGGAGTGCTGACCGAACTCACCAATGATTTTAAGGCACTTACACATGAATGGGAGAGGGGTACCCAAAGCCACAGCTTTGACATATCTAAATAAAACCATTAATAACAGCACTAGGTATCACACAAACTGAAGTTTTTCCTCTCCCTGAAGATAATTCTCACTGGCTACAGAGATGGGGATATTCATGGGCACTACCTGTAATCCTTGGAGGCTGTCTTATGTTAACCTTCCTGAGGTGTGCTTCAGGTGGCTGAGGAAGACACCGTGCAATGCAGGACAAGCAGCCCTCCTGAGGCCATCACCCAAGGATCACCACAAGGAACACCACTTTCCTTCAGAAGTTTGCGTGATCACTTCACTTCCTTTGAGATCAAAACTGTACAGATAAACATAGGCCAATGTACATATTGCATCCCAAAGACAACCGTACATTCAAATAAGCAGTCACAGACCCCAGTGCAGTGACTTGGATGAGGAACTATTTGGCAGCAATGGTCCAAAGGTCATCCCCTAACTCATAAAAGGCTCTGTGAAAAAGGGGAAACCACAAGTGGCTGTTTTTATTAGAGAAAATACCTTCCTTCCCCTAAGTAGACTGGGATTAATTTTCAGTAATTTTGCAAACACCCTGCAGAAAAGTTAAAGTGACTGTTCACTTTTAAACACCAAAGACTTTGAAAGCAAAGACTATCTCGACTAGTTTACATTAATAAAGAAGTAAATCAAAATTATATCAACAATCATTCACCAGTGCCTTGCCCCCACAAACTGACATCTATTTCTACCCTGTGAATAATAAAGGTTCTGTTACCTTTTGCACTTAAAATCAACATCCTGTGTATGCTATGAAGGTTTCATTTCAGAATTATTCGAGCATCTCAGAAATAGCCATCATCCCTTTGAAATTCTCTCGCTCTGGAAATCCTTGTTCTGCTTCTCATTACATCGTTACATTTGCTCTTGTTTTAGGTTAAAAAGAAGCATATTCCATTGTTAAATGATAATACTTGCACTTTTTTTGCCCCCAGCACTTCACAAACAACGTGCCAAGTAGTTCAGGAACACCAGGCATGGCACATGGCTCAAAAGAAGGTATAGGAACTTGGTGGTTTACCACTTAGCTGCATCTGTAAAGAGCTCAACCAACCAATTACCAGGCCAATTCAGGTCCTGCAGATCCTTCTGTGTAGCTGTAGTATGGCAGTGCCATTACTAACGTGTGTTGAATAAACCACACCTCCGAGTGCTGCACACTCCCACCTGGATAAAGCATTCCCCAAAATTTCTGGCCTCTTTCACCTCATTTTGTCTGTTCATTTGGGACCCAATTCTCAGCTCTGCTGATGAACACAATGTCAGCTCTATGCAGCATTGGGTTGGATTAGCAGCAGTTAAATGATGGACTTGTACTTCAGCGTCATCTAACTTGAAAGTAGAGCAGCTGGTCCTCTCTATGTCTGTTCTTTGTCCAGGCCAAGGTCTGACTCCTTTTACTAAGCAATTAAAAATGATGGAAACATGCTCAAACTAAATCCCAGCAAAAGAAATGCCATTTTGCCAGAATTAGGAGGTTTCTTTGGTTTCTCTAAAATTGTCATTGGGGAAGGTTCTCCAAGCTGAAGCTGAAATACGGTCAATGGGTCAAGAAGGGGAGGGAAAGATCTATTTCCCAAATAAACCCAGAATACCCTGTTATATTTGAGATACAGGTACAGGGTAAAAGCTTTCAGCTACTGATGCACCGTGAAGAAAAAATATCAGCTGCAGTGGAAATATTCCCTGAAAGCAGGTTTATACCCCAAACTCTATGAAACAGGCAAAATCCCAGAGTCTGCCATGGGTGCGCTTGTTTAGATGATGGAGACAGAGCAAACAGAACCTAGGTAAGTAGCTCCCAGCATGAATAGGGAAAATTATGCAGGGAGACATGGATACCCAGACCTGGCAGGATTCAAATCCAAATCCAAATGGCCATAGCTCCATTACCTAGAATAGATGTAAACAAAGTTGCTGGCTCAAGCCTTTCATTAAGTGCTACTGATGAAAAATGGCCAGCAGCCAAATTTTATTTCTGGATCCCTGTCAGTCCAAAGATGTTTTGGTGAAAATGGCTGTTGAGCAGATCTTGAAATTTTACCAAGATGTCATAATCAGCAGCACCCTCGTTCAACGTGATACCGTTGCCACTTTGTTCACTGTTTGAGGCTCCTTTACCATATCTTCCAGAAAAGTGCAAAACTGGTCCAACTAGTGGTACATGTTGTCCCCCTCTGACAAACCCAGTGTCAGAAACATTGAGAGTTCACCAGGTCTGAAGCTGTACAAAGGTTTGTTCGTGTGAGGGATGGGAACCTCAGCTTCTCTTCTGAGGCCTGACCTCTTTCATAGCTGGCTTTCTAAGAGAAAATCTTTTCTTGCTTTTCTCTCTGTCTTTCACTCCCCTCCCCCCAATTCTGCTTTGTCCAGAGTCTCTCTAAGAGAGCCAAATTCCCCTGAACATGCTAAAAGAAGGCTTGCTGGAACATCTGCTCTCCATCTGTGGAGCCAGACATATCCCCAGGCAACACTATTAGCAGTGATGGATCTGGAAGGGAACATTAAACACTGAAGAAGCATCTGCTGAGAAAGAGGAACCCAGCACATAAAATATAACCATGTTATTTGCCAAGCCTCCTTGTTTCTGCCCATTGCTCCCAGTGGACAACAACCATCTCCTCCAGAGTCCTGTTCAGGGGAAGACCCTCTGTTCTCTTGCTGATTTAAGTGTTTTCAAGTGTCTTACATTTGTGCCTAAGGTGGTCAAATGAGAACTAGCAAGTGCTCAGTTAAACAGTGACTGGTGAGCCATAGAAGCTTTCAAAAGGGAATCTGAAATCTCGGAACTGCAAAGCACCTATGGGAAGCCAACAACACAGCAGCAGTGCTGCAGAGGTGTTTTGGGTAGAGGTGGTGCAATGTGCAGAGATGAGGAGCTTCTCCATTGCCTGTTTTCTGCATGGCAGAGCCCAAATCTACTTACTAGTGTGTAAAAAGGACTGTTGAGATCAGACATACAGCCCCACTGCCAAACATTGGGATTGTAGTGATTTCTTTTGAGACCACTGCTTGTATATGACACTGGAAAATACAATGATATAGTTAAAAAGAAAACATCGCAGAATGACTTCTGTGTTGATCGGCCCAAGTTCAAGTCTCAGCTCCGCCACCTGTGACTGTGGCCATTCCTTACATCTCTCCTGAACACCTCCTGCTCTGTAACTGCCTTGTCCCTTGTTGTGATTCATTTGGAGCAGAGGCTGTCTGTCACATTTAGGCTTTCTCTAACTTAAAACTTGTTTCTATTCCATTTATTTAAGTTCTTAAGATATGACTTAAATTACTTCTGAATGAATTTAAACGTTGGCTTAAGTATTCCAGAAATCAAGGAGACCAAATCACTCACTAGTATTGTACATTTGTTTTAAAGTTCTGGTGGTGTTTAACAGCTTTGACCCCATTTGTCCAATGTCACAGTGGGAAAAGTCACTAACTGTCATGCTGGACAATTGCTACTGTCCTGGTTTCCAGCACTTCTCAAGATGTGACCCACCTGTTCAACTGCTTTAGGACTGCACCCATCATGATTATTATATCTGCTGCAATTTCCCAGTGCTTAGTATGGTCTGAGACAGAGCACTAAATACCTACATCACCCTTACAACATGTAATTTAAGTGTGAATCAGAAAATACAGCAAATGTGGTGGTGCTGGTTTACTCAATGTGAGGTACCACTGTGCTCCATTTTAAGCCAGGAGTGCATCACACATCTTTATCCCAACCATCCTCCAACTAGAAGTGCAGAATATGCAACTGGCTTCTGCTGTCAAAGAGGGCAGAATCATATGTTTCTGACAGCATTATAATAGGGTTTTGTCTGTCCAGCTATAGGAGAATGTGGGGCTGTTAACACTTAACCAGAAAGATAAAGGGCTGTATTTTGTTTCTTCATCCAGTCACTGCTTACCGAAACCAACAACAATAACAACAAAGTCCTAGCGCAAACTCTACTCTAAATAGTAGGTGGAGAGACTGAACTTGTGACAAACTCAATAATTACTTCAATGTTTTTTCCAGGAGAAGGGCAATAGAAAATTTGTTCTCTCTGGTTACATTCATTCATATTCTTTTGTAGTCAACAGCTAATAAAAAGAGAAGCACGTGTGCTGATTAGCTTTGAGTGAAAAAGAATAGGGTCCTTCCCCTGCTGAGGAGACAAGAAGTATTTAAATCATGAGTCTCACTTGGATTTGCAACTGGGGAAACTTTTGCAATAGTTTTCCCCAAGGACTCTCTGCCCCTGACATGTTTTGAGGTGTGAGAGCATTAATGAAATCAGAATCCCATTTTCGTAACAACTAAGTTAGTTTGCAGTCTGAAACATTTCCATTAACTTGCTTCAGACCGGTCGGTCAGGGGATGGAGGAGCCTTGTTACAGCTTTGAGCCGGAAGACTCCTCTTCCGAGTTTCTCTTCTGGGACCAGGATCCCAACGCTGAGCTCCAACTGGACGACCTCCTGCTGGACTACTACCCCCTGGCAGACTCCCTGTGCCCTTGGCCCTGCCCTGCTGGCCCGCCCGCAGCCCCCGCTGGCCCGCCAGCCCCGCCGAGCCCGGCGGCCGGAGCGCCGGGGGGTGCTGAAGCGGACAGCTCCCCGCCGCCCCCCGGCAGCCTCCACCGACGCGCCGCCAACATCCGGGAGAGGAAGAGGATGCTCAACATCAACTCGGCCTTCGACGAGCTCAGGTGCCACGTACCGACCTTCCCCTACGAGAAGCGCCTCTCCAAGATCGACACGCTCCGCCTGGCCATCGCCTACATCGCTCTCCTTGGCGAGATCCTGCTCTCCGGATGCGATCCCAAATCCTACGTGGAGCGGTGCCTGAGGGATGGTTTGCAAAGCCACCACCAGGCAACCTGGAATACGAGCGGTGAGCAAACAAACAATATTATTATCGGGGATCACAGCAATTCTTTGGGTTGCCAGTGGGAATGAATCAAATTGCTTTTGAACACCACTTGTCACATTCAAATGGCCATGACAATATGCAGCTTACCTTCAAAAGAGTGTAGGTAAGTAGACGTTGCAATAAAAAAAAATCCAAACTTTTCTTCTAACTTTCATTTAGGGATTTTTTCCTCAAAAATTGAACTTACTAATCTTGTGGGAATGGTTCTTTTTTCAAACAAGATTAAAGATTTGTTTATTCTCAGAACACATTTTTAGACTATTTTTTATTATTATTACTCTCTGCAAAGCTGTTCTTTTATAATGGCAGCTGATGGAACCTTTACATATTTTCTTTAGTTTCTCCAGAGGTTTTCTTTAACTTGTACCTGACTGAGAAAAACACCTGGCTTTCAGCATGAACAGAAACTAATTTCTTAAAATATATATGTTCAAGTAGTCAAGGGTTTCTCAGAGATGTTACAGTTAAACATTGAGAACCAGGCTACACAAGAATGTGCACTCTAATTTCAGATTTGTTTTGAAGTATAAGGGAGTGGATGCCTATCTGCAACTTATATTCTTACATAATTATTTATATTTTAAAGTGAAGGACTGTTATTCTGTTCTCTGTTTGGTTTGTAATTAATCCTGATTTACAAGGGTTTGAACTTTGTGTTTGCTTCCACTAGAATATGTCACTTACAGTCCACTGTACAGTGAACATGGGAAATTGCCCAAGTGCCCAAGTATCATGGGGCCTCAAGTCTCAGAGTGAAAGCAACAGGTCTTTAAAAGGCTTGGGTTACTTAGCAGTGCAGGGAGGAGGAGAGGGGGATTCTCAATAGTTCTTGGCACTTTGCATTATAAGGTAACCTCCTTTCTAACTCTGTCCCTTTGCAGTTTAAGTTCCTTTGGACTTTGTCACATTTTGGAAATGGGCCTTGAAGCATATCAGCCTTCAAAAAGTGCAGCATAGTTAGAGAAAAGTCATTGCAAAAGAAAATTCCCCCTTCATTTCACAAGGAAGTGTCAAAGGGACAGAGCCTGCATGAAAAAAAGCAGGAAAAGTTAATTAAGTCTTTTCTCTTTTCCTATTAATTTTCATTAGCTACATGACTGGGAAAATGAGTCCTGATCTACCACAGATTACAACTCTCTTGAGTGCTGAGAACTTTTTTATTTCATTTTCCATCTGCATCCACCTCTAATAGATAAACAAGTTGTTTTAAAATAACACAAATGTCTCTCATAGTTATCACTTCTTTGTCAGGCTTCTAGTTAACTAATATTTCTGAAGAGCTCCACTTGGAAACATCAAAATGAATGAGGCTGCTTTTCTGGAGAGGCTGAATAGGTGACTTGTTAAATTCTAATTTAAATGTTTTTAAATTAATGTGGTGTGTCCTTACTTTGTTTTCCTTTCTTCCTTCTGTTCTGTGCAGATCTGACAGCCCGCCTGTCTTGGGTAAAGTGGGATTAAGAGGTACCCAAAAGAGAGATCTTTAAAGGCAGTGTATTGCTAACCTGATGACCCGACTGCTGGGTACCGGCTGTTAAATTCTCAGTACTGTAAGCAAAAGCACGGCACTTACAACTTTATTGATTGTCACAGATTGCTTTCTTTCTGCATGTGCAGCATCCAACCTCTTTTGGTGTTAATTTGTTGCTGTTGAGGGCCTTCTGCTTCTCTTTCTTCTGGTTTCTCACACACTTATGGACCGCTCTTGCATGAAAGTGGAAAGAAAAAAAAAAAACACATTAAACCAGTGTCATTGGGAAAACCTATCCCTGATCACAAAAATAAGCTAAGCACCACTTACTGTAACCTATTGCTTGACTTAAGATGATCAGGGCAATAACTGTAAAAGTTGCCAGTGATTTAGAGCACAGAGAACATGAAAGGCCCAGTTTCCAGGAGGTGAGAGACACATATTTCTGTTTCTGTATCTCTCCAAAACTTCTCATACCTTCTTCCCTATATGACAACTTTGGGAGGTCCAAGTCCAAACAATTTTGGCTACAAATGTGGAAAAGCCAATGACTGCTAGCACTTGGGGACCATCTTCTCTATGCCCCTCATACATTTCATCCTGATTGCTCATGCAAACACAGCAGCTAACTTTTGACATTTTTTACAAAAATATTTCTCCCTTCTGGTTTGTGATTTTTTTTAAGGATGTGCCAGTTATCTGTCGTTGCTCCAGGAACAATCAGGAAGTCTCTGCTAATTTTTTCCAATGCAAAATGTCCTCCACTTCCCTGCCGAAACAAAACAGAGAGAAACGTGTTCACACTTGGCAAATGATAACCAAACAGTTGTTTCCACGGAATAGCTGTCCTATTCTGCAGCCCATGGTAATAATAAAAGTTTTCATGTTAGCAAAAATAAAAGAAGAAAAGCCTATAGCTGTTTCTCCATTTTCTGTGATAACTCTCCCATACAACCTGAGTGTATGCTAAAGCTAACATTGTGCTTGTCTGTTGAGTGCATTTTTCCCTGTCACTCCTACACTGCAAAGGCTCTGAATTAATTTGTCAGTAAAGAAGAGCCATTGTACATCTTGCACAATTCTGTAATGCCCCGATAGTGAACTCTGAGGTATGAAACCAGTCTGCCTTAATGTACTTTACCATGGTATTTCTTAACAGGTGTAATGCTAGAACTAGATAAAAAGAATGTATTTATTTTAACATGTTGATTAGTTCTCCTTATAGCTTTGGTCTCTGCTAAGAAAAACTCCATCAGAAAGTGTGGTTTTGTTCTGGCTGAACTCTGATAGTTTTGGGGAGAAGCAAAGTTAAAGGGAGGCCTTTGAGGGGAAAACTGGAAAGAACCTTTTTTCCGTCTCAATTTTCCATTAAAACAAAAGGAGAAATTTCATCTCAGATGCAACAAGATATTTCAATCAACTTAGAATAAAACATTTCATTTCAAACTTTTGACTTTCTTTGCTTTTTCACCCACTTAAGACATTGGGATGATTTTTTTTACAGGAGTTGGTGCCTGAAAAAAGTCCTTTGAGGGGCCCCACGCAAGACCAGTGGGGCAAATGATGAGCATGGGAACTCTCCCCACTGTGCTCCTCCTGACAAATCCTCAATGTTAACCTCTGTACTCTTGCTAAAAGTGCAGGAGAACAATGCAATCTAGGTTTGCCTGTCAGGGATACTGAAGCATGAGGCTGTTCTTTTCCTAGGAAAGTACATGTGATGACACCCAGAGCAGACTACTGCTCTGAAGGAGATCAGCCTTGATCTTTACCTGAGGGTAGGGTTTATACAGCTGTGAATTCAAACTCTTAACTCTTACAGAGCACAGAGCAGCATGGAGGAAAATAAAAAAGGCTATTGCCGTCTCCTTCCAGATGGACTGCCTGCCTGTTTGTAACGCAGCAAGCACACCAGCCAAGAACAAACCACACCAGCACTCACCTTCCTTCTCATCTGCTCTGGCAATGCTGCTCCTCTGGGGACAGAAATGTCTCTGAAAGTGACACAAGTGTCATAGGTTAAGTGGTCAGTGATAGCTTGGCCCTTGTGGTGAAGATCCCCAAGAGCCTGCCTGGGGTCCAAAGGAAATTAAACCGAACAGCCCCTCACCTGGGCATCCCCCCTCTTAGCTCTGCAGCATACCAAGGAGCTGTGGTCACACCACCACCTTCCTGGCAAGGAAGGCTCTGTCTCTCAGGCCAGCTCACCGTTGGGACCACAACCATCTTTCCAGGGCCTAGAGACCTCCATAACTATCTCAGAGTCACATTCAGTAACCCAGAACCCATGCTCTCACTGCAGCACGCAGAGGCAGGAATAGCCACATGTCCTTTTGCTGAAGCTGGACAAGTCTTTCCACAGCTGACCAAGGATAGCAGGCTGTCCTGATGCCACAGTCCCTAGCATCCCTGGCCAGAGGAAGCCCATTCAGCAGCCCAAGACATGATGCTCAGCCATCTGTGCAGTTTGGTTGCCAGCCTGAAGCTCTGCATTAAGGAGAAATGCAAAGGGCTGCATGTCTCCAGTCTCCTGAGATGGCACTATATCCCATGTCTGAAAAAATAGTACCATGTTTGTCAACATGGGCAGAGGAGGACTGAATTAAGCCTCTTATTTAGAAAGTGTCCAAATAGACCAGCAGGGCTTTTTCCAAGTCTTCATCAGGATGGGGACTCTAAGGAAAGCTAAGGGAGGCTTTAGCTCTAGGTGTCAGCTAAAGCTGAAGTCCTCCTCTGACATGCATACTCCCACCCTGATGCCCCATGCTCAAACAGCAATGCCAAGAACAGAAATATCTGCTGAGCTTTATGCAGCACAGTTCCATCAACAACACCGTTGAGCTCCTATGGGACTTGCCAGCCATCTGAGTGCAGCTGGCCTGCGGTCTGCATGCTGGCAAGCTCTGAGAAACATCCTGCTACAGAGGCACTCCCACCTATCACTGCCGCTGTCAAGGAATTGTTGCACAGGGCATGACTTTGAGGAACAGGATGCTGGAATTTGATGATGACTCTAAGCTTGGAAAAACTGTAGCCAATAAATCCTGAGGCAGGATATGTAAAGACGGGGGTTTGGGTTGAAGTCAAAACCAGAAATAAAAATGTTCCTTTCGGGAGTTAAAACTCTAATTCTGGGCTCTTGAGCCAGTAAGTAGGAGTCAATACATTTATTGCCACCATTAAAGCTGATGAAGCTGTTTCTCCTCACGCACACTCTAGTTTGACACCCGTATCATTCCATTGCCTTCAGTGGAGCCACATTCGATTTATGCAGGCTGGAGGGGACAGTCTCTCTCTCTCTGCCCTCCTTGAGCTACCTAGAGTATGACAGGCTTTTACAGATGACACACCAGCCAAAGGATGGTTCTTGGGTAATGTCCTGTTAAATCATATGGATGCAAACAGCTGCTAAACTGGTGAATGCATCATGCCCTCCAACCAGTCTCTGATATGTCACTGTTTCTGCTGATTCCATTCATTTGGATAAAAGCAAATGACAGGGCTGGAGCACCTCTCCTATGGAGACAGGCTGAGAAAGCTGGGGTTATTTAGCCTAGAGAAGAGAAGGCTCTGGGGAGACCTTGTAGTGGTCTTCCAGCTCTTAAAGGGGGCCGACAGGAAAGATGGGGAGCGACTCTTCATCGTGGAATGTACCAATAGGACAAGGGGTACCAGCTTTAAACTGAAAGAGGGTAGACTTAGATTAAGTACAAGGAACAAAATCTTCACTCAGAGGGTGATGAGACACAGGAACAGGTTGCCCAGAGAAGCTGTGGACGCCCCATCCCTGGAGTGTTCAAGGCCAGGCTGGATGGGTGTTTGAGCAACCTGGGCTGGTGGGAGGGGGCCCTGCCCATGGCAGGGGGGTTGGGACTGGGTGGGCTTTAAGGTCCCTGCCAACCCAAACTATTCTATGTTTCTATGAAATGAAAAGCGTATCATCTCTCTCTGGCTGAAGGAAGCCACTCTGGTGCTATGGCCCTCTTCCTGCTGAATGGTACAAAGAAAAATTCCCCTAAAGCCATGGCTCTTCAAGGATTTTTTCCAAGACAGCCATTCGTGAATAGTTCCATGTTTGGGCACATTTGCTCTGAAATAAGCCTGCTTTTTTCTGACTGAACTTCAGCTTCTGGAAGTGGACTATAGGGCAGGAAAACCCAGGGGGAACTAGGCTGATTTCTGGAACTGATTTCTGTGCACTACATTTATACTCCACCTCAATCCAGTGTAACTGCTGCGTGCAGATGTGCTCCATGTCCACACATCTTCTTTCCTGCCAGTTCTGTGTCTTGCTTGATAGCAGTTTGTCCAGTTTTCTGGTCTCCACCCAAGAAGTTTGACTGGCAGCAAATGTGATTCTTTGGCAGGGAACTAATTTTGATATTTATCTTCATTTTTCTATTTCTTCATCTCACCTTCTAGACCCTGAAATTTTATCCCAGAAACAATGACTATAATGTTCTCTTAAATGATACAGATCCTATCATACACACAAAACCTAACTGTACAGCAGCCCATACACAGCAGGTTACACCCCAGTGTAGATCAAGACTTTAAGATGACTTTATGAAGATGGAGGCCTATGCGAGGCTCCTCAGTCCATCGGCAGATTTGCAAAGGAGCACACTGACTTTCAAAGCAGCTCTCAGTGACTTCCCTGGGTTGAGAACCAGGCTCCACCTTCCTGGTCAGCTCTGCCTTTTCCTTGTCCTCTATGAAGAAGCAGGTTCCTCTCATCAGAAATTCAATGGCCAAATCTCCTGTGGAAGGAAGCCAGGAGGTACAGAAGGATGGTACCTTTGTATGGACACCTCTAAGGATCAGCTTGGGGACCCATCAACAGCACAAGGATTGTTTACTTGAAACACGGTCCTGCTTCCAGCTTACCTGGGCCCTTGCCAAGAAAAATGAGAATAATTTGTTACACCTTGCTTCCTCCAGAACTAAACTACTGACCCTTTCTGAAGCAATATACCATGGTTCTCCATCAGCTAGGAAACTCTGGAACAAAAGAAATCACATCTCCATTGTGAAGGAAGAGATATTATTTTTAGAAGGCATTGGTAGTTCCTTTAAAGGACAGACTGGGGGTAAAGAGAGAATTTTTTTTTTCCCTTTCTGTTGCCACAGACCCGCAGTAGCAAGCTTCATTTCCAAGAGCCCTGTTATGAAGAAATACGTGGCCCTAACAGGCAGAAATCTGTTAGCATGAAGAAACAGCTCAACTACTCAATGACAGTTTTTATCTCATCTCCATAGTCAGTCAAGATTTCATGCAGAAAAGACTCCACAGTGTTAGCTGCATCTTGTAAGGCTGTGTGGAGAACGTGGACCCTATCACAGCTTCATTCCTAGTGGATGAGAAGAGATGGCCTTACACTGGCTTTGTAAATTGTCCTGCACATCACCCTGCTGCACTTCATGGCTGTCTTTCCAAATCTCACTCCAGCAGTGCAAGACCAGCCTCAGTGGCTGGTTCCATTTTGCACATGGATAACAGTCTCTGAAGGTCAGACATGGTTCCACAGCTGTCATCATGGTGACACGATTACCCCAGGCTGTAACTGTCTCCACTCATACAGCCATACACACCCTGCTAGATTTGTTTAGGAGGAGGAGGAGGCTGAACTGCAGGGAATGGATGTGTTAAAAGTCTGCCCTGTGCCAAACACCAAGCACTGTGTCTTCACACTAGTCCCTTTTTGGATGCTGAGCATCGGTTTGTTGACCAGTTTTGCAGGTCTTTGCATGAGAATCTGTGTCCAGGTAAGACCAGCTATTGAGGTTGGAGAAGCAGCCTGAGGAACCAGGAGGAAAGAATTTAAACCCTTTCTGCTGGGCAGCCAGGCCTGCTACTGACAGTTTTTATTTCTTACCTGGTTCCACCAGTAACAACTGGTGTCCTTCAAGGGTCTGTACTGGGACCAAATACTAATTAATATCTTCATCAATGACATAGATAGTGGGATTGAGTGCACCCTCAGCAAGTTTGCAGATGACACCAAGCTGGGTGGTACAGTTGATATGATAGAGGGAAAGGATGCCAAACAGGGGGACCCTGATGGGCTTGAGGAATCAAGTTCAAGGCCAAGTGCATGGTCCTGAACCTACACTGGAGCAATCCCCAATATCAGTATAAACCAGGAGCAGAGTGGCGCAGCGGAAGCGTGCTGGGCCCATAACCCAGAGGTCGATGGATCGAAACCATCCTCTGCTACAGGCTTTTTTGGACTTGATGATGTTAGAGGTCTTTTCCAACCTAAATGATTCTGTGAATTGTTTGAGAGCAGCCCCGCAGAGAAGAAATTGGATGTACTGGTGGATGAAAAATTGGATATGAGCCAGTGATGTGCACTTGCAGCCCAGAAAGCCACCATATACTGGGCTGCATCAAAAGAAGCATGGCCAGCAGGGCGAGGGAGGTAATTCTCCCTCTCTACTCTGCTCTCATGAGACCCCACCTGCAGTGATGTGTTCAGCTCCAGCACAAGACAGACACGGACCTGTTGGAACAGGTCCAGAGGAGGCCACAGGGATGACCAGAGGCTGGAGCACCTCTCCTACAAAGAAAGGCTGAGAGAGCTGGGGTTGTTCAGCCTGGAGAAGAGAAGGCTCTGGGGAGACCTTATTGCGGACTTCCAATGCCTAAAGGAGGCTTATAAGAAAGATTGAGAGAGACTTTTCACAAGGACATGTAGAGGCAGGACAAGGGGCAATTCTTTTAAATTGAAAGAGGGTAGGTTTATATCAGATATAAGGAAGAAACTTTTCACAGCGAGGGTGGTGAGACCCTGGAACAGGTTGCCCAGAAAAGCTGTGGATGCCCCATCACTGGAAGTGTTCAATGTCAGGTTGGACAGGGCTCTGGGCAATCTACCCTAACGAAAGATGGCCCTGCCCATGGCAGAGGGGTTGGACTAGATCTTTAAAGGTCCCTTCCAACTCAAACCATTCAACAATTCTATGATTAGAATGACTTGTGGAAGTCCCCTTATGACAATCCAGAATGTTGCCCACCTTTCCCAACTGGATACCCTCAATAGATCTATGCATAGAGACCGACGATATTGCTGTAGTTGTTGTAACCATGCCCTGACCTTCAGGAAGAATCCCAGGCAACATCAGTTCCTTTTGAGGGAACAAAGTGCAATTACAATCACTGCATCTAATTTTAGATTATTCCCACTCCCACCCGATTTGTTTGCTTAAGTCCATGTGCATTTGACCAGGGAGGCACCAGAGCGAAAACGATTCCAATCTCAAAGATAATTTCTTGCCACACGAGGGAAAGGGGGGAATAAAATCAGATTGTATTTTGCACTAGCAATTAAAGCTTACGTCCTGGGAGGTGTTCGAGCAGAGGGAAATCCAGCTGCAGGCACTGCCCTCTCGTGGTACAGGCTCAAAATCTCGCGTTTCCAGGAGAAGCAGCGGCTGATTCCTGAGAGCATCCCTGCTCCAGCTCAGCTCCAGCAAAGCAGCGAACAGAACACAGTAAACAGAAAAATGCAGATAGACAAGTGTATGCATAGCTGTTTACCTCTGCAATTAGACAATGTTTTATACTTCTTCACTACAACCAAACCCCATGTGTTTTATCTTTGTAATGTCATTTTTATGCATATTTCTGCCCTCTCTCCAAGTCCTTGTTTGCACACCTTGCACACAGCAAGAGCCTGAAATGTTATTCAGCTTCATAAAGCAGTGTCTGAGTGCTCAGAAACATTGGTGTGGTACCCTGGGGAGAGAAGATGACATGAGCTGGCCCACAAAGCTTACAGGCAGAGAATCCACTGATCTTGTACGTCCCCAGGAAGCAGTGTAGCATTCCCTGTGCACCCTGCTCTCATCCTGGAGGCTGCCTGTGCTGCAGCAAGACGCCTCTTTCAGCCTCGCAAATGGCTAAGCTGTCTCCTCAGAAACGGTTTCCAAAAATAATCAAGCTGGGGCAGACACTGAGCATGGAAAATTTTAGCCCAGACAGTTCCTGCTATATGCTAGTGTATGCAAGTGAAAATGGAGCAAAATAACGGGAAGGGCAATCACAGGCTGCGCTATTTGGAGCGCACACAAGTGAGGGTGTACACGTCCCTATCTCTTGAAAATGTGGGATAGGAGAAGTGGGAATAACAAAACTTCACATACAGAGATCAGCAATTGCTATCAGTCACAAAGTGACACCAGCCTGATGGGCACTGCCTCATGGCAAGTGTTTCCACGGTGTTTCAGTGCCCAGCAGGTTGTCTCTCGCCTCCTGCTCCAGCAACAAGTAACGCTCACAGATGAAGCTTATCAAAAAACCATTTCTTAGGTCATGGAATGAGACTTAAGTTGGGATTTCCAAAGAGGGACTTTTGCTAAATTGCCACAAAGCTCCTCAGAGGGGAATCTGATCCTGATACCCTCTATGCTGAACCACGCACAGGCACGCACGCACACACACATCCTGTTTGAGTGTGCAAAAGAGATTTCCCAAGCTCACATTTACGCAGTTCTCTGGAGGACAATAAAGTTATATGAACTGTAGCCACAATTATTGGATGTTATAGCACTAGACCCAGCCAGTGAGCTAATCTGAGACCTGGTTTTCAACAAACATCAAATCCTCTCGTTATTCAGATACCTGCATTTCAGCCCCGCGATTTCCAAGGTTTTCGCCTTACATGTTGCTCAGCACACACCCCCTACTGCAAGCGCCTCTCTCCTCATGCTATCTAAATCACAGCAGATACTTCTAATAGCATACTAATTTCCCCCATCCCATATTTTCCTCCTCCTGTGGAGGTGCAAATCAACCCACCCAAAGTCATCACCGTATTTAAGAGCCTTCAGTGATACAGCAACACAAGTTTGAAGTAGCAAGTTAAATATGATGCAGATAATATGATTCATATTTTAAATATGAAACCCTTGCACAGATTTTGCCCACCTAGCAGGCTGATCTGCAGCATTTCCACAATCCCATTCTAGCAGGCCAGGAAAAGTAGAAGTGCACGCTTAAATATATGTGTATGTGCTTAAGCTGAGATGGCTTCAGCAGGGTGAGCGTGCCATTAGAAAGAAGGAATGTTTTGATGGATTGACACCTTATATTGAGTAGCTTATCAATTTACCCTCCAGCTATTGAAATATATGCTGCACTCTTAAATCTACTGTTTCCAGGAAGGTAATTCCATACTATCAATAAGTTTCCAATAAGCACTATCCAACTCTCCTTCTGTCACCGGGGCTAAGATTTCTGCAGCATAATGACAGTACAAAAACTTCAGGCTTAGAAATATTACACTGCCCCAGCAGAATGATGGATCTGCTTCCAGGGGGGAAAAATCCTCTAACCAAACAAAAACCAGAAAAGGTCTTTCAATAACTTTATTTTCCTTTTCCACATTATATTCTTCTACCGACTCTTACATCTTCATGAACTGATCCCAGCACAGCTCTTCAACAGCCAAGTTATTCTCAATGGGGTAAAACATCAGCAAAACACGCGACTCTGAGCCAACACTGAAACTGAACTGCTTCACAAAATGAAAGTAATATGTGATTGGTATCTTCCTGGTGAATTGAATTAATAATGTTAAAATCAATAGTAACTTAACAATCCTATAAAACTGTGAAATTAAATCAGTGGAAGAAGCTGGCAAATGCTTTAAAGTTTTGCTGATAAAAAATTAGAAATTACTAATGTTCAAGGTATCTTAAACTAGAGGAGGAATTGTACCCTATCAAAACAATTTGCTCTTGGAACATTCAAGTGAAATGTGCAGCAATCATAACATTGGTTATTTTGATATTAAAATGTGTTGTCTTATCTATTGAGAGAGTTCATAAAATTAAGAATTATCTAAAGAAAAGTCCCGTACCCTCTTTTCTGAAAGCATTTAGCACAAATATTAAGGAGTGAGACCAAATTCCTATCTAATACTGATCTTTTCAAAGTAATAAAAAGTAGTTAGAAAACTACATTAAAAAACTATTCAGGGAATCTGTTTTAATTTTTCACTAGCACACGAATGCAAAATAAGTATTTTTTTAAACTACTCTCACTGCTTAAATAAATTTAAGACCATGAATAAACAGAGATAGAAACGATTCTTGGCTTACTCAAACTTTCCTCCCCCTTTTTCTTTTTCTTTGCGATTTGTGTTACCTTGCTACTTATTGCTAGCTCAAGTTCACAGCTGCAGGGAAGGTTTTTTCCTGCTTTGTGAGCAGATCAGCTCAAATCCAGGAGGGAATTTCATGGTTGTGGCCGTCTCCCTGCCTCCAGAGTTGAGGAGAAAACCGTCTAACCTTCTTACGATAAAAATTGTGGTAGAACGGATCAGTATGTTTGAATCTCAAACTAAAAAGAAAAGCAACAACGAAAAAACAGATTTCATAAACTCAACCAGATGCTTTAGAAGGGCAAATATCTTGTTCCTCTTTAATTAAAAGGTATAGCAAATAAAAACCTGGTTTTAATTAAACACCAGGAATATAAGATGTTATCTCTCCAAACCATTCTGCTGCACTGAATTAACTTTTGCCTGTATTTTTCAAAATCCACTGCATATCAGTCTAGACTCAGCACGCAGCAAGAGAGCTGAGTTTTTATGAGAATATTTATATGCTCAAAGATAACAAGACAGCAGCTCCTGACCAGGTATAAACCAGCAGAGCCAACAGTCTGTGTTGGTTTAAGCAAACACCAAAACGTGTTCTGAGTTGATGTTGACCACCACGCTCAGAGCAGATCCTAACGTGAACATAAGCACGCTCACAAATAAACGGTGTTACCCATACTGAGGAAGACGAGGAGTTTAACCGTGGCGTTTAAATGCTTTTTCTCAGCCTCTCTTTCTGGATTGCAGATTTTCAGCTGCTTGGTGCTTTGCTGCGAGGACAGAGCCATGCTCATGGAAGAGCATGCAAGCAAACCCCAGCAAGCAGAGGCTGGTGCAGCCGCTCCCCAGGGCCGTGCATCGCAGCCCAGGGCCCAGAGCCGAGCCCCCGCTGCCGGGTTTGGTGGCGAGGCAGCGCGGGGCCCCGGCAAACCGCTCGCCCCACGTCCCTCCTGGTGCAGCAGTAACCGCACGCCTGCTTGCACACAGCAGCTCCCGACAAAATAGCTTTGCGGGAGCGCGCCTGCCAGCAGGGTCGAGTCCTGGCTTTTCCCAGCAGCAAGGAATCCCCAGCCGGGGCCAAGGCTGCTTGTAAAATAGTGCAGGTGTGTTTATTGTAATCATCTCTCACTAAAAAGAAACAGGTTCGGGAGGAGGGTTTAAGGATAATTAGCATGAGCTACACTCCTGCCTTTAATCACTACCTTGCTGGTTAATATAATCAAGAAGGTAAACAAACAAGGATTAACTCAATGAAGTTAAAAAATATATATATTATACTGGGAAACCTGGAAAGGACTTTTGTTTTGTTATACTGCTAGAGAGCATCATTTCATTTCTGCATTACAAATTATTTTTAACACAAAAATGCTTGTCTTGGAGAAGACCTTTCCTCTCCTTGCCTCCTCTAAGGAAGAACTAAAAGAACACCCTTTATTTTTATTCCACATTCAGTATAAAAACAACACTTCACACTTTACAGCATCTCTCACTAGAAGATAACCAAACACTTTAAAATATTTTACCATACATCAAATGAAAGATAACATTTGTGTAACACACCTGCCACTCTGCTAATTTATCCAAAATGATAGGTCATATATAAATACCAGGGTCAAACTCCCCAAGTGCTCAGGTCAGTATATTGCTGAGATTCCTGCAGCTGGACCCGCTTGTTTGACATCTGAGAGAATATGTTGAAGCTGTAACTGAGTTTTGGTTCTGTGTGGACATGGGATGAGAAATTTTGCAAATGAGTTTTATCATCACATAGGAATCATACCCCTCTGAAATAAGCATTTATTTCATGTGGAAAGCTCAGTTTAAATTGTGCCTATATGGGAAATGCTCTTATCAGCAGAGATAGATTCATAACACATTAATGCAAGGCTCACAGACTGCGGCGATGCTGAAGCTTCACGTTTGCATAGCTAAATACAGATGTGGATATAAGCCTGTGTGGATGTGTATGTGTTACCTATCTCATTGCAGAGACAACAAATAGCTAATACACTCTCTTCTCCCTCACTCCGCCATACACTCTCCCCCCTTTCCTACTTCCACTGTAACACAGCCCATGGGATCTTCCGTAGATATGTTTTATAAAAACCCTCCAGCTCTCCCTGCGGAGGGAAAGCCAGCTCGACCAACATGTTTATTGATATAGGATGTTAAGTACCTGACTGACAAGGTTTTGCTTATAATAAAGACAACTTTTTGTGCAAATTTTATGGAATGCAGCATGTCGGAGTTTAAAGGCAAATGGGAGATTGTCATGGTAACAATACATGGGGGCTGCAATTTGGAGAGGTCCCTCTGGGAACCGCAACACCAGCAGAATTTTAAGCATTTGCAACTCTTATTATTATTATTTCTTTTAATTAATTCATAGCTGTGCCAAAAAAAATCTAGGAGGGAAAAAAGAAGAGGAGAAAGAAAACAGGAAAATACCAGAGTGTTCTTCACTGGTTTGCAAACAAACATCTGGCCTTTCCACTTCACAACTGCAAGAAAGGGAAAAATGTTGGAAGAAAATATTCCTCTCAAAATGCTGTATTTCAGAAGCAACTCTGTCAATACTGCAGGAGTCAAAACAGGTTAAAATGATGCTCGGTGGATAGCTGCAGCTAGCTGAGGCCATGAGTCTGGAAAGCATTACTGCTTACGCCAGTACTTTACGCACGGCGAGCCTGATCCTGCAGCGAGCTGTTCGTGTGCTCCGTTTTATTCGCCCCGAGTAGCTGCGCTGAGCCCAGGGAAACTCCTGGGCTGTGGGGTTGCCGGCACGAACCCCAGCAAGGTCTCTGCCACCCCTAGGAGCGCAGCTCCCGGGGTCCGAGCACGCTCCGTGCTCGGCGCGGGATCACGCGGGACCCGGTCGTGTCTCCTCCACTGAGTCACAGATGAAGCAGCAACCGCGCAAGTGAGCGGAGCTGCTTGAAAAACACAGCTTCTGCAAGGGAAATGCCAGTCATGCTTCCCACTTTAATTGCTGGTGTGAGCCAATTCACACACACACACACAAAAAAAGGAATCAAACATACCTGCCCCCAACTAAAGGCAGTGTTTTCCTTCATGATACCTGTATTTCCAGAAGCCAAATGCTGAATTTGCAGCAAACTGAAAATGTGTGATAAAAACGGGGGTTACTTTAGTTTGTAACAGACGGTATTTTCCGATTATACATTCCTAATTTTGGACCCAAAATAGATGAAAAAAAACACCTTTTCCCCTAGAAAAATTCGTTCTGTTAAAGAAAAAATACTTTTAAAAACTGATCAACCATTTCTAACAGCAACTGGGAGATGATACGAAGTTTAACCATGCACAAACGCAGGCTCTGGTTCTGCCTTTCTTATCATTCCTTAAATTGCCTAAAGGAGTCAGAGACTGCAGGAGCCCATCTGCTCAGGCAGACAGAAAGGTGACTTTACAACATCTGTCCAGAAGCAAATTCTGCTGGAGGAAATTCTGTTTCATAGTCACGGCCATACGTGTTGTGTGTATCTTCCATTGTAAATGCTTAGTGTCAGGGACAACATAAAGAAAGTTATGTCAAGCAATGAGATATTGCTATGATCTGCTTTGAGAAGAAGAAATATTCTGTTTTTATTTTTTTTTTTAATGAAAAGATATATTGAATATTATAGGCTGATAACTTGAAATCAATTACATATATCACTGTAATAGTAATAGATCCTTTTGTATATCTGGCTTTGAAAATGACTGCAGGTGTTGATGAGTATGTTCTGTATTTCACATAGGTTTACTTATTTCTGGTGATCTATTCATGTGTAACAGTTATCTGAACATGCCCCATTTTTGCATGAAATAGATTCCGATTGTAAGCAAAGCCGCTTTGGTTGGAGTAATCCTGTGACATACACATCCTGCACGGAGGCAGGTCCCCGACGCCCTGGCTCAGGCACTGCCGACATTACTGAAGCTAGCGGAGTGCTTCGAAAAGGAGGCAGCACCTCCAGGCCGCGAGGGTCGGAGATTCTCGATGCCGTGCTCCGAGCCAGATCCTCGTCTGGTGGAAACCGGAGTGGCTGCGCTGGAGGCAAGGAACATGCCATCCACTCATCAGCTGCAAAGCAAGCGTGCAATGCTGCTCGGTGGAGGCACAGCTGCAAAACGGACCCTTCCGGCTCATTTTTAGCGCAACCAGCATTTGTCGAAATCAAGGTAGGATTTTCCAGAGTGTTTGGTGTTGAGCTCAGCGATGTTAGCAAGATTTCAAACAGCGATCCCAAAAGGAGCAGAAACAGCCCAGTGCAAGACATTTTAAAACTCCTGCTGTCTTAACATCTGCAAAATCTCAAGGCCTTACACAGAGTGGAGCTGAAATGAGCAGGGACTTTCAAATATCGTTAAAATAGGGGACGGGCATAAGAATGAAAGCAACTCCTTGTTACACTAGATCCGTCTTTCAACAAAGTCCTTGAATCTCAAGAGCAGATGAGTGCTAATAGCCCCTGTCCCGCAGCACTCTGAAGCACCCCCTTGTATATTGCCATTCCCTGTTGCCAAAAATGTTGTTGCACTGGGAGCCATGAGCTCTCCAAGATGTGACATGCATGATGATAAAGATGTGAGGAACAGCAGCAGAGCCAGAGATGGTTGGGACATATTGCAGCAGCGTTTGTAAGAGAAGAGTTGGTTCAGAAATTGGGATCACAGGGCTGCTGTCACCAGTTCGTGATGGTGGGAGCCAAAATGGCCATTGGTAAGCCTTGAAGCACCAGGATCACTCTTGCCTCTGATCCATTCAGCAAGTAGCTGGAATCAGGTGAAAGAATATGACAGCTTGTAGTCATTTCTGAGCTCTGAAAATTCATGGAAACTGTAATAAATTAGGCATCAGAGGAGATGGTACAGTCACGTCCTTCATATGCTCACAGGAGAGCATCATTAGCAAGAACGTCACTGTAAAGCACTAAATCAAACTCGTGTGTGCATCAGGACCATGCCTGTGAAAGCTCATGGATCCATTCCTGCTAAGGTTTTCCTAGGCATCCCTAGCCTTTTTTTCCCCAACATATTTCCCCCTCTTCTGGAAAGTGTTCACTTTCTGAAACATTTTTTTAAAATTTTTCAAAGTGCCCTTTGACTGTTGCTAACCTGATTGGTCACTATCATCTGTGTCTCAAAGAAGAAAACAAAAAGAGAAAGCGAAAACAAGAAATAAAAAGTGTTTACATATAGGAAAAAAAGAGTTAATCAAATGTATTTGTGCAAATTCTGATTTTAAAAGCTGTATTTTAAGAAAAGCAAATGTACGGCTTATTTTAGTAGACTATAAAACAGGAAATCAACAGGAGCAAAGGCAAACCCCTCTTCTATGTTTTTCTACATGCTTCAGCAAAAACTTCAGAAAGCCTTTATTCTGGGGGTTGATGGTCGACCTCCTATCTCCCCTCCCATCTCCCCCCCCCCCCCCCCCCCAAAAAAAAAATCCCATAAAGAATAAATATTGTTTGAGTTAAGTCAAACATTTTTTTTCTTTTATACCCTAAACCAGAAAACAGTAGGGAAAAAAATGTTCAGATCAAACATGACATTTCATTGTATCTGAAACAAAATGTTTCAGTTTTGGCTTGGGGTGAACTTTGCACTATTTGAAAACACAACATTTAACCAAATTTAGTCTCATAATATCTTGTTGAAATTGAAACATTTCCCTTCTAAAGTTTCAGCAAAAAAACAGTTTTAATTAGGAAAAAAACACCCTTTTCAATTAAATCTAACATATATTCAACACCAACTCACAAATAGCTTTTGTCAACACAAAAAATACATTATTTGGCACATCAGCTGAACATCTTCTGAGCTCTGGACTGTGTAGAAAGTGGTACTCTGGAGCCCTGATGTGCACTTAGGTACTTGACTATTGCTATAGTTTGAACATCTCTGGCATATCTGTCCTGCAGCATAGAGAACAACACTGCTTTGTGCTAGGTGCTCTAAGAAGACTCTGAGAAAAAAATGCTTGAATCTGCATTATTATTATTAGAGCCTGGGTACCGCTGGCTTGTACATTCCTCCATCAAAAAATGAAGGGAACAAAATGCACCCCCTCATTTCTTTTTGTCTTTGGATTAAGCTCTCATTTCTTCCTGGCTTTTCTGTTCCCTGTTTTCTTAGCAGCTCATGCTACACTCAAAAGGTTTGACTTTGCTCGATACTATCAATAGCTGAGAACAGAAGAAAGAGATGATCATCAACACAAGATTATAATATCTGCTCTGGCTCTTCAGTGGCTCTGAAAACGTGCAAGTATGGTTGGGGAGATGGAAAATAATATGAAACACTCACTAACAGCATGTAGCGTAGAAACTTAGAAAACCACTGTAGTCATTGACTCACAGATGGTCAAATGAACAACATGTTTCTATTCCTGTATTTAATTAAATCTTAATTATGCCACCAACAGGGTTCAAAACAGCATTATGAAACAGCTTGCATGAATACCAAAATGTGATTGGCTGACAAGACTTTGAACTCATGTAATTATCTTCCCCCAAAAGTGCACACGTTGGGTCTATAAAGCCTCTTCGCCAAACAGCCCATTGCACCACAGCACATGATTAAAAATAAATTCATGTAAAATATACTCCATTAAAGACATTGAGCTGATAAATTCAGATGCAGATTTTGAATTACCGAGGAACCCAGCTGAAAGATGCCAGGAGTCAGAGGGAGCCTTTCCAAACCTCCAGCATGCTCTGGATCTGGTCCTTCATGGAAGTTTTGCCTCTTACCTTTGTTGGCCTGTGGATAAAATGGACCCATAATAAAATCAGGCAACTCTAATTTAAGTCTTCCACCAGCTGATCACGTGAGTTAATTAAAAACAGCTGTTTGAGATATTCCTTTGAATTGTCTTTTTGCTGTTGAAAGAAGGTCCTTTATTGAAAAGAAATATTCTGGAGGATTTCTTTCTTTCATTTTTAATATGTCAGCTAAAACAACAGCAACAAGAACTTGTATATTGTTTTCTCAAGGAGTTTAGTTTTTGCAATACTTCCCAGAAGCAGGGGGCTGGGAAGGCAGTCGGGAGCTCCCTCCTAAATTCGGCTCCCAGACTCTTCTTCCGCATTTTAAAGCCATTTCAATCTGTTTTTCCAAACTGTCCCTGACATTTCACCCTGATGCCAGCCCCTTATAGAAAACCAACCACCTGGCCACACTGATGCCGCTTCACTTTTGAACTTGACATTCAGAGCAGGAGCCATGTGGCTCTTTCCTACTGACAAGCGTTGCATGAAAGGGCTACATATCTGAGAGCAAAAGAGCACAGCGTCCAAGATGCCTCCACCCTACAAGCCACGTGTTTAAGAAAAAGAGTAAGAGATGTTAAAAAAAAAATTAAAATTTTCAACTTTTATGAAATGTTTTCTGCATTGCCAGAGTTTTCTTTGGTCAATACACACAACACCTGCCCAACAGCCCTCCAGCCTATGAGCCTTGATCTGAAAAGACGCTTTTTCTGTGCAGAGCAGCGTAGGGAAAAAAAGAAGGAAAATGAAAAGGTCATTGTATTTTTTGTTTTTAATGAGAAACCAGAATTTAAGCCATTCTCTTAATATTAATTAGAAAAAAAATATCATGACTGAGTACATGAACTCTCTACTGTGTTTTACAGAGATGGTCAGAGCAAATAAGGCAGAGAGTAAGGTTCTATATGGATTTACAATTTAAAACTGAAAATAAAAAGTCCCCAAACTGACCCAGTCAAAATTTTCAACTCAAGATCCATAGTTTCTTTGAGGGTTAGATTTTTGGTGAAAATTATATTTGCAATGATTTTAATTAAAAAAGAAAAAAGAAAAAAGAAAAAGACCTCCCATCTAACTTCAGAGATACTTTTAAATATGAACTGTAATTTCTAAGGAAAGCAGACCCTTTTCAGAAAAACTTTTGTTAGTGCAAAAAGTCAGTTGGGTGGGGGGAAAAATTTCACTATGTTAACACGTTTGAACCTTTTGCATGGATCACCTGCATTAAAGAAAAATCTCCCTTGGACATGCAAAGGTTCTTCAGGAAAATGGAGCATGGAAAGCTCCCGGGATGGAAGAAATCCTGGCTGGGGACACCTTCATGCCTGTCTCAGAGAGGAGACAGACCATCAGATGCCTGTGCCCTTTGGAACAAAGTCCCCCAAGTGTCCCCACTCAAGGGCATCCCCTTTTGGGTTGTGCACACCCAGGACAGAGGCTACCTCTGCTGCCACCTTACTAAGCTAACAAAAGTACTGGGAGAAGCGTGCATGGAAGATTTCGCTTCCTTGAATTTTCATTTCAAAATGAAATATGACACAGACACACACTCAGTAGACAGTTGGCAGACTTCCCATTTCCTGTAAAAGCCCACCAGATCTGTGGATAGAGATTATCTTTTCACACCCTTTACTAGCGCATTTTGTTTTTTGAACTAATTTGATTACTGATTCATCTTAAAGAAAAGCAGTGTTTTTCTCGGGCTTTCCTTTTTCCCCAGTGAGGCCTCACACTCCCTGAAATACCCAATATCGCTGACACAGTGTGCTCCTCCAGGAATCCAGAGTCTTTCCCACTGAGTTACAAGCTGCCAAGGAGGCTATATTATAACAAAAGAAGTTTTTATATCCTCCTGTAGGCAGAGTACTGGAAACTACCATGAAATGTGCATTATCTGAATAGTATTTGTTGATGGTTAGAGTCAACTTATTTAGGAAATTTCCAGCTGATATGTAAACATGCCATGGAGAAGGACGGAGACAGCAACTGTGAGGCAGGCAGTGTCTGAACTCTCTTGGCCCCGCTCCTGGGACTTAATATCTTAAAAACTTGTCCTTATGAGTCACTGCAGCAAAGGAGCCAGAATTGCTTTTGTCACATTTGGTAAGTGGACTGAAATGCAGTCATGGACCGTGCAGTGACTCAAAATGGGGCTGGATGCAACACCTCCATCACAGCAGAAATGCCATCATTAGCTAGAGACCTTGCAGGGACATTGAAACATGACCGAACCATCACTGGCGACAGATTCATCAACCCAAAACTACTTTGTGAAACCAAAGAAGCATCGATGAATGATTTCCAGACCAAAATAACATCGCAGTAACAGCCTAGCTGTCCTCTTTGCCACCAGCGCTGCCTTTCAGCACAGCCCCTGGCCCCGACTTCACCACCGCGGTACCAAGCAGTTCCCAAAACCCCACTGCTCTCGGGCAGCCAAGAGTCCCATATGAGAAGCTTCACAGGGTGAGAGCACCCCACCGACGTCCTGTCTGTGAAATGGGAATAACAAGTGCTTTTTCAAGGGCAACCAGACTACTAGAAGAAGTAGCAGACTTGGCACCTCTCAAAATCTCCAAACCAAGACCGCTTGCCTCCCTCCAGCACTTTTTCCTCTCTTCCTGCTGCAAAGGGGATAGGAAGAGACAAATTCAGAGATGGTCATTTTGTTTTTTATTCTACTTTCTTTTCGCTGGAGGATGAGAGGAGTATTGTTGAAAGAATTAAATGAAAAATACCACAGGAAAATGTCTAAAGTTAAAAAGAAGTAAAAGAAATAGATGGGGACTGAAAAATTTTAGGCAAGCATGTCAGTGGTCTCTAAACAGGTGTAAGTGGCTAAAGCACTCCAGCCTGACATAAACAAGAGGTCAAAGTGATCAAACAACAGCTTTTGGCTTTAAGCTTTTGAACGTGTGATTAAAGCAGTGAAGAACACTAATGGCTCTCGGGAGACCTGCCTGGATTTTCATCACATCGGAATGATTTGGTCCATCCCATGTTTTGAACCTCAGTTTTGCTCTAAAGAGGGCTGTTGTACAAATAAGCACCTACAATTTCTGCCTCTTGATAGTTCCTGCACCAAACCGTAGCCTGTAAAATGAAACATAAGCAGGCAAAGCAAAGAGGACCGGCAGAAAATTTTATTATTGAACAGCCCAACTGATCAGTCCGGAGCCTAAAATTCAGGATGAGTGATGTATTGTCACTAGCAATGCAGGTTTTACAGACTGAGCGGTTGCTGCCATGCAATCCCACTGCATTCACCCCATTGCACTGACGTCCCTGAATAGAAGCTGACGAGAAAAGAAAACATGCAGGGAGCTAGGCATGAATTTGGGGGGGATAGTGGGAAAGCAAACCACACCAGCTCACTCTCTTCACTTGTTTGAAAGTCTTAGACTTCAGTGATGAGCTAAATGATGGCACCAAAGAGGAGCAAATCTGAGAGTAAACAGGTACTGGTTTGACTGCCAGCAAGCAGCTTTCTTTTGGGGAAAAGCAACATTTTTTGCAAACAGGTTTCACAGAGAAAAGCCAAACTCTCACAGTGAATTTGTAGTCAGCAAAGTGCTTGTAAAAACAACACCTTCTGAGTCATAGGCTCTGATCCTTGTGCGCATTCACGGCCAACTCCAGCAGCAAAACCAGCGTTCGTGCTCTTACATGTGTTGGAGCTGCAGATTCAGGATAGCTCTGAGAGAGGGAGCTACATCACCCTCTGGCTCCCGTCTTCCCAGGACATGTTAACCGAAATCCTCCCGCAGAGTCTGATTCCTGGCACAGACGTGGGAACAGGAAGGAGCCCTGCGAGATGTTCAGGTCTCAGCTCACATTCTGCAAAGGAAAACTAGGGCTACCCAGAAATGCACACAGATTTTCCCACCCCCAAAGAACCCTTGCGTGGTGCTTTCATTTGAAATTCTTCATGAATTCAATTTCATTTCCAGGAGGTGAGGATGAGAGGGGAAAGGATCTGTCACAAATGAGTGCTCCCCACTGCTTCTCACCGATTCCTTCATCCCCATGTTCTCAATGGAAAGAAAAAAAAAAAAAAAAGGAAAAGTGAGAAAGAAACAAGAACTGCTTGAAGAAATGATAATAAAAATAATTACTCTCCACACCCTGATTTCCTCTGCTCTACCCCTCTTATGCTAACAGGGAGACCCTTCCAAATGAAAAGCAAACTGGAGTGAAATAAATGAATGAAATAATTTCTTCCCAGAATATCGCCCTTGTTTTCTTCTAAACTTAGGAGGCTTTTCTGTAAGTATTTCAAAAGTGAGGGCAATGCTCTTTATCCAAAAGGCTGAGGAATTGGGTGGGGTTCCCCGCTTCTTAAGATGTAAGAAATAAAAATACAAGAAGGAAAACTTCTACATTTCAAATTTAATTGCTCATTTTTCTGGGAATCTGAAAGAATGTATACATTTTACATCAATTTCCAAATTGAAGGCATGGATGTGTCAACATTTCATTACTTCCTCCTTTCTTTGAAACGTTGATGAAAAAATATTGAAAACTGTAACTTACAAAACATTATGATCAGAATTTTTTCCTGAGAAGTATTTTCCAGCAAAAACAAAACAAAGCAAAACAAATCTTATCAGTGACATGTTTTGATCCCTGCTATCCAATAGTCTCATTACTTTTAACCCAAGAGATTTGTATCTGGGTCAAGCGTAAGACCAATTTGCCTCCTCCCACAGCGCAAGATTTAGCCTATCATTCCTCAGGTTAGAAATGCATTTTGCAAATTCTCTTCGGGTCAGCAATTAGACTAAGTTTAAGGCCAATTCATATTCCATATGAATTAGTTGGTCCATTCTTAGTGACAACAGCCAGAATATCAAATATACGACAAAACTGGTGTACTTAATGATATTTAAAACATATGGCACAACAATATTGTGCACATTTCCATAGCTTCACGTGTGCGTGTTACTGATACGCCTTGCATTATAATGAAAATATTAGTACACGTTGGATTGCCATCTCCCTCCCCCTTCCCCTTCCCTCCACATGGAAGGATTTCGTCATATGTCTGCTCCAGTCTGATTTTGTTATTCATCTCTGCTGAGTGCCTGACAGATGTTTGCTTGCAAATTTCTAAATCAGTCTGCACTGGCCTCAATTTGCTCCCACTGCATTCATGAGGAGTTTTACCCCATGTGTGTTGGGAGCAATGTAGTCTGCCTACTCCTGCCTGCTTCGAGCTGCAGCTAGAAAAACCAGTACAGCAGCGGAGAGAAAAAATGTTGGGGAGCACAGACCAGGGGCAACACCGTCCCATCTTATTCCTGTATTTTCATGGTCTCCTTGCAGAAAGCAGAACGAACGTGCCAACACAGAGAGGTCCCCAGGCCAGAAAGGACTATAACAGCGCCAGTCTGATCTTTGTGCGACACAAGCTAAGAGTGCCACCCCTGTGGCATCAACGTCCCCGAGAGAGCTCCTGCACGAAGCCCACATCTGGTGACTGAGGGCTGGAAGCAAGGGTCTGGGGGTCTGGGGGCCTTGGGGCTAGCAGGTGGCATTCAGCATCAACAGATGGCATGGACATGACTTGTTGACTGACCCAAAGGCACCAAAAAGAAGCCCACTGCTGTTAGCAGACTTGCATCATCACAGTGAAGTACACAAAAGATGCTTTCTCTGGGGTCTCTTACACCTCTGGTAAAATGTCAATTTTGTGTCATGTTTCTATGCCAAAGCAATACCCACCTTGAAAGATTTCACTTCAAAATCTCCTTCCATCCATGTCCCCATAAGTATTTTTGTACAGAGAAGAAAGACTGTATTAAAAAAAACAGTCACACTTTGGGGTTTTCAGAATTATTCTATCTGTGAGGTCAGACTGAGGATTCATCTTTTGCAATACTAGCAGTAAGCACTGATGTCTGTGGCCTTCTGCTTTCCTCCAAATAAAATTTCTCATGTTTGTGAAAACCTCCTTTAGGAAATTCTCAACTTCCTTGAAAATAAATTTTTCATTTTCAACCAACTAATTTTTTTCCTTTTTGTTTTCCAGATCAGTTTTTCAACAAAACAGTAGCATATGCTACCATGAAAAAATCAGATCCCACTGAAAAACAAAAACCATGGAGCAACTCTAATTACAAAATATGACTGAGCTCTGGTTGCACAACATGTAGTGAGACGCTGACTTTTCTAGCTTTTAATTTAGACTTTGCCTCGTAAGCTAGAAGGTATGTGTCCCACCAACCCCGCCAAAAGTTCAGAAAGTGCGACTTGTGCTTTTGACGGTGTTGAAGCGGAGATCTTGGCTCTTTATTAGCCCCCCCGCGTCTCACAGTTCTTGAGGTGAAGCTGACTCAGGGCAAATTGAGTCAATGGAAGTGTTTTCATCACCAAGACCAAAGATGCTTTTCTCCCATTTTATTTTTGGTGAGGCCAAACTCTCCGTTCTATTCAGGCCTAGGCAGAGAGAAGAGTTTTCTAATGGAGAACATGGTTTAATGGCGGTGAGGTCTGAGGAAATGACTGTTCATGTGCCTGTGTGTAGCTTCATGCTTGCAAGGGATTTTGTATGGAAATGCGGTGGCTTTACCGAATTCATTATAAATGTCTGACCTACCTCCCAGTGTGATGTCAGAAAACAGAGCATGACTAAAAGTATTTCCCCAATTTCGTTGCGGATCTGTGCTGTCCCCACCACAGAAGGAAGATAGAAGACAACCAAGCAGATTTGGAGAAGCAGGGTGAGACACTGTGGGGTGACTGCCTGGAAGAATAAATCCTCACAGAATCCTTAAGCAAATTCACAGTCTCTTGAGCAGTCTGGATGGGTGATTTCATCCCTCCCCAGTAGCCATGTCCCCAGGTGCAGTCCCCAGGGGCAATCCCAGCTAGAGGCACCCCGGTGGTGCTGTCCACCACCTGTGTGTGCCATGGGGTTGGCTTGACCAAGTCACCTGAAAGAGAACTCACAGCTGAAACCAGAGCAAGTGGAGAGCCAGCCCATGGGAACCCACATGGGCTCATCTGCTGGAGCCTTCCCACAGACCAAAATCCCTTGAAGAAGGTTTAACCAGCCATCTCTGAACGAGACATCCCAGGACATCACTCTTGAGCAGAAGCTCCTCACCATCCTGCTGATAAAGGTTGCTAGAGGGACCTACTAAGCTGGGGATCCCCAAGGGACTCCCCCGTCCTTTCAGCAGTTTGTGGCCCAGATGATCCTCCTGCTTGGATGTGAGATTGGTTCCTCCCCAAACTGACTGCATTTCCCATTACGTTCTCTACCACCCTCTAGAAAATGGCTTATCACTCTGCTTCACCCTTCCCTTTCAATCAGCTGAGCAATTCTAGGAGCCTTCAACAGCCCTGATATACCTATGTCCCAATCATGATAGAACTGCACTAAAATCCCACCAGACCCATCTATTGTCAGAGCCTGTGGCAACTTGTACAGCTAGGTCCCTCTATCGCTCATTCTTTCTAAATGAGAAAGCGGCACTCTAAGAATTGAAGCTTTGATGCCAGCACACAGCTCCCCAGACTATTATTGTTTTTTCAGATATACTCCACTACATCAAAATTATACAGATGGTTCTGTCACAAGTGTAAAAGCAATGGTTTCAGTGTTTTCCCCACATATGAAATGTAAGCCAGCTTATACAAAGGATCTTCCAGTTATGTTTCCTCCATGTGTTATTTTTATGTATCTTCCAGGGAAATGCAACTGGAGAATTTGAATTTAATAAGTGCGGGATATGGGGCACTATTAAGTCTTCAAAGCACAATCAGGCAACAGTGATGGATCAAAGGCCTACAAAAATATTGCAAGAAATTATTGGCCCTTTAGGAGACTGAGACACGACAAATGCCTACTGGATTCGTACCTCAGCCCCCTTGGGAGGGCAGAATGATTAAAGGTCACTGTAAAGCCTGCTGAGAGCAACATAAAGTTTTCTGCTGACTTTGCAAGCTGTGGATCAGACTCCAGGTCACCTGATAGAGAATATAGTGGAACCGACAGTAAACTTTATCTTTGCCAAAAGCGCAAAATAGAAGGAAATGAAACATCACAGGAGCATTGATGCCAGAAAAAAAAAAAAAAAAAAGTCACAAAGCTCAATTGATAATGAAAAAGCTCCAGGAGGTTCAGGCTGAGGACAGGTATATCCTATACCTCTCCTCCTTCAACAGTTAAATGCAAGTTAAAAGAACTCTTGAGGAAAAATACAGAAAAATGCAGTACTTTGCAATCCACTACAGGCTGTGGTGCTCTTCGCCGGGGCAAAGATAGTTACTATTCAGTGTTATTGTTTTAATTCAAGGATTGGATACCGAGGCTAGATGACATCCTCAGGCTGCACTGCTGCTCATGTCTGCTGAACAGGAGCTGCTCTTGGGGAGGATTTGAGCATGTGCATCACTCCCTTAACTTCAATGTAATGCCTTATATGCTTGAAGTTGACATTATAGGATGTTGTTCTCTTCCACAGAGACTGAAATATGACCCCCCATGAAGAATGTACTGGTGCTTCCAGCCCTGTAATGCATCTCATAGCTTCACCAAAAGGAACATTTCCCAAAGCCACTTCTGACCTGTGATGCTCAAGGTAGGACGTGGGCAGCTGGGATGGAAAAATTAGAGCTCAACTCCAGCCAGTACTGCTGGAGCACTGCTTCCCACCTTCCAATTCCAACATAGCAAGGCTCAGTATCACAGCGAGCAAGTCACCCTTGCCCAGCAAAGAACACCAGGGATGCAATGGAGCAAGGCATTGATGGAAGCTAGGAAGGGGGGAAGGATATCCCGACTCCCAGATGCAGCAGGCCTGGGGGTATAAAATATCTACTACCTCACCCAAACACGCACCCTCCCTGACACCACACATGCAAATTCACAGATGCTTTACAGGAATGCTCTTCCTGTACCTTTCAGGGGTGCAGCTGTTTCCTTGATAATTTCATTTCCAGCACTTCAGCTACTACATGTTCCTTAGACCAGCTTTGATGTCTGCTCAGTGGTGTATTTGCAACCAGATTTAGATCAAGAAGACTCGGGCTGTCGTTCATAATACCCCAACAGACAACATGGTCTACACAGATAGAGGTCATTACTTTTGAGAAAACAGCCAGTTCATTTCATATTTCTGGAACAACAGTCCAAAACTAATGCTAATAATTTATGTATTTTTATGGTTGCTTCTTTTAAATTCTATAAGCCTTAACTTTTGAGAATTTGTTTGTTTGGGTTGGGGCTTTTCACCTAATTGTTTTTGAAAGAAATGATTGGGCTTTCCTGCTTTTTCTCTACAGATCTCAATAGGAATGTCAAGCCTGGTTTCCCCTGGATTTGCTGAGGGTCCCAGAAGTGGAACCTGATCTTTTGAGGTCCACTTGAGTCTTTAACAAAGCTATCTTTCCTCCTCAAAGTTTATTCAGGTGCTTGAGTCAAACAGGTGTTAGTAAAGACAAAGCAAAAGTAGAAGTTTTAATCAGGCTAAGAAAAATAAAGTCCCCTCTCAGCTGAGCAGGTTTGATTGAATGTCTCTTCTGATGTTCTAAGTGTAGCTACTCCGTGATACATTCTTTTTCCAATGGAAGATTTCAACCCTTCAGCAACAAATTAAATACCAAAGGGAAGACAAATCAACTGAAAACCAAGAAATTTCATCAGGAGGTACCAGCCCATTGCTGTAGCAGAATTAAAAGTAAGGCAATGTGGCTTTCTGTGTCCACTCCATTTGTGGCCAGGCAACCCTGGACGTGGTGAGCCTCCTTCTGCTCAGCTGTCATGGTCTGTTAGGGCTATCCAGAAGGGGGAACAGGGGCAGCAGGCAGCTAAAGTACCTGGAGACACAAGGACGCCTAAACTGAAGCATGTGGAGGTAAGGGGATCAGAGTTAGGGTGCTTGGTTTTCCAAAATAAATAATATTTTCTTAGGAAAGTTTCATGAGACGTTGTTCTATTTAAAAGTCAAACAAACATTTTTCCAAACAAACAATTCAATGATGAATTCTGTCAGGTTTTTATTTAGTTAGTTGGTGAGAA
Organism: Anseranas semipalmata; assembly: GCA_013399115.1. NCBI lineage: Eukaryota > Metazoa > Chordata > Aves > Anseriformes > Anseranatidae > Anseranas > Anseranas semipalmata. The sequence continues at coordinate 305,636 of VXAA01001618.1, forward strand.
GTTCACCAGTCATCCAGGGGGTTCTCCAAGGTGATACCCCTTCCCTCTTCTCAGCCATTTAAACACATAAAAGCAAGGAAAGAAGGATCCTGTCCAGCTTGCTTTATTTCATGGTTGATTGTTGAAGGCCTCCTCACCAGATCCCACCCTTCTGCTCAGACACTAAACCACAGAAGAAGTTAAACAGCACCATTGACCCCCACAGAGTGTGAGCCACAGCTCTTCTGAGGCTAGGGGTTAGGCCCATGTTCTTCAGACAAAAAGCAATAAACAGGCTGGGGGCTGGGGTGATGTATTCTGTCCTCCTGCTGTGGGAATGTCTGTAATACCTAAAGTTGTGCAGAGAGCATAGAGAAACACTGTTGGGAAAGAACTTAATAAAAAGTTAAAATGTGGCTAAAAAAGATGAATAAGAAGGGAAGAGTGGATATGATTTTTGAGCAGAGTTTCCAAGAAAGGGAAGATATTAGGCATTTGTTTTTTCCATCAAAGTATGGGAGAACAGCTGTGTTTTGGCTCAAAACTAGCTCTCTAGCCTTTGAGGCAGAAGGTGTAGTTGTCTCTTTAAAGTGGGTGAATATTAGGGGACGTTCAGCCCAATTTCTTGAGTTGGCCCAGCAGTGGCAATGACCCAACAAGTAGAACTCTTCCTTTCTGGTACAGGAAGCCAAGGTCCCATCTCTACAGTCCCAGTCCCAGGCTGATGGGGAGTGGGAACACTTTGAAGGCCGGACTTTTCACCACTGGGAACTGTGATGAATGACCTGTCACTCAGCAGTGACCCAACCAGCCCATCAACAAGTTCTGCTAATGAGCTGTCCAGTCTCCCTTAGCCAGAAGACACGTGCAACATGATACATGGCCTCAACTATGGCTTAAACCCGGGAAGAAATGACTGGAGAATTATAGTGCAGGGGGATGAGAAGCGAGGACAGATGTTGCCTGTTTTTATCTGGGCAGAGGAAGGCTTGGGGATTTGCAAGCTCACGTATTAGCCAAAGCCAATGTAAAGTTCAGAGCTGGCCAAAGAGACTACAAAAGATTTAACTGACCCCATCCTTTTCTCCTCAAAAATTCATCTTTTCCCACTTCAGAAACCTTAAAAGGTTTCCCCTTGTTTTGCCCTGACATTTTAAATTGGGATTTTCCAAATTCTGAAAATTCCCAAATCCTGGTGATCTCCAGCCCAGCTGTTCCTGGGGCTGCACTGGGGCCACCAGCAGATGCATCCAGTGTCCTGGGAGGGCTTCACCTCCCACAGGCAGAGCTATCTAATAACAATTTGTGTCCACGTCCGTTGTTTTGGCTTCCCTTCTACCCCAAATCTGAACTGCCAGATGATGTACCTTGGTGGTTAAATTCTAGAGGTAGCCTCAACAGTTAAAATTTGTTTGGCTAAAGTTCAGGGCGATGAATCCCTCCTCGCTGTGTGCATATCCATCGAGCGATACATCCAGGAAACAAAGCTGCTTCTGGATCTGCCTTTCTGCATGTCATGTAATTTTTCGGGGTGCATCTGTGCAGTTAGGAGGCATTTTTCAATCCCCCCTGGCCAGCAACAAGGAGGCATGTCACCAGTGCGACACATCCCCTTGACATAGCCTTCAAAGTGTTTTAATTTGAGGGTAAGCGAGGAAAGGTGATTTGTAACATGCTTTGAGAAGGATTCTGATGTTAAACTGGTGGACTCATGAGGAAAACCATGTATTTCAATGACATAATTACACCAGGGCTTTGCTTTCCAGTACCGTGTTGCTATCTTTTCACCTCACAACATAGGTAACTAGAAGTCTGACTTAACTCTCTGGGGTCCTGGTTAATCCTCAAAAATACTGAAATGCAGGAATACTAGCAACAATATTTTGGACATTTTCTTGGTGGGCTTTCCAGTCATGTGAATTCAAGTAACCACAGGTTTCAAAATGTGTAAAAAGAGTAATTGCACCACAGATTATTGTGCTTGAAACACCACCACACACATTGGCTGGGTCCAAAACAAGAGGTATACAAAGGCACAGGGTGTTTGCAAAGGCTGCCTGTGCCCAGCAGGATTGGTTTCCACCCTGGGATCCTGCCGAGCCCTTCAGAAAGGGCTGTGGAAGGTGGCTAAGGCAAGCAAGCCTTAAATCTGCTTTATGGGATCGGTGCCTTCCTTTCATTGCTTCTGTGGTTTCACAGATTAAAGAAGACAGGAAAGGACTGGCCTGAGGCAGTCAACTTCTGCAGACCTCTTTTGTAACCCAGAGAGAGAGGAAGCACCACGGGGACCCAGAAAGGGCAGTCCCTCTCTCCATGGCCTGGACAGGGAAATGAGGTCAGTCTCCCTACACCAGCATCAGCCTGGACAAATTCTTCCCAGATAATAGTCTGCAACTTGCACTGCTAAAATCAACCAAAGTTTCATCTCAGGAGCAAGTCCTGGCTCCTCAGTGGAAGCAGTTCTCCATCTTCCGCAGATGGAGAAGTTGTCAAGCAATACTAAAAAACTGGAAGACAAACTTGATGTTTTTATGAATATACCTGCCTTGAAGTGGGCATTGCAGTCCAGAAAACAAACAGAAGCCTAACCTGTTCCAGCAGTGCCCAAATACTGTTGGAACAGCTGGCTTGCCTTTGGATTCTCCTTGACGTTGGTAGGAAGCTCTTCCTCCCCAATTTCATGAGGCTGGAGATAGGGGAAGAAAGGCAAGGAGAACAAAATACTTCACATGCTTTGATTTTCCAGTCCATGAAATGTATTTTCATTTTTCCTAGCCCAGGTTTTAAGCTACAGTTACTACTGCTGCAGCCGCAATTAATATTTCACCTTCCAAAAAGAGGAAAAAAACTGTCTTCCCTGTGGATTCCCAGAGAGACATTCCATTCTGATCTGCAATTAGTGGTGGCCTTGGGTAAATGATCTAAAATAGAAATGTTATTTTTGGAATCAGGATAGCTACTACTTTTTACTCCCCCAAATGCTGGTTCTTCTTTTTTGCTTTGCACTATTATTAAAAATAGAATCCACAATTGCAATGCCAGTGCATTTTGGTTTCTTCCTACAGCAGGACACACACTATCTTTCCAACAATACTGACACGAGAAATTACACAGATTTCTAATCTTGCCAGCAATCAACAATCAGACTTGAAACACTGCACCAAGCGTTCGAGGCAGAACTGTATCTGGTCTAAATTATCCTTGTCCTACTGACAACGGAGCTTGGACTAGCAGGAGCTGTGAAATGGCCCTCTGTCTGACAACTTAATGTGTCACACCCCGATTCAAAGCCTGTTGAATCCACCAAAGATCTCTTTTCTTATTTCAGATCAGAAATTCAGGCCTTTATTTAGCATATATATAGCTTTACACACCTGCCTATGTTCTGCAGGAGTTGATAGAACTGAGATGCAACACTATTTTCCAAGGCATGCTTGACTGTTTTGCAGAATCTGGGCATCGGGTAGAAAAGCTACAAATCACAGTGCATTTTAACAATCTGATGTGCCATGGTATTTTTTGAAAGTTATTTACGATTTACATCCATCATTATCACACTGTAGACAGTCTGTCCTGGCACTGTACACAGCAAATAAAGCAAGCTCTGAATAATTTATAATCTTAGAGAAGGAAACAGAAAAGGCAAGCGTTTGGGAGATGAAGGGTACCCATGGATAACACACACCTTTCCCAACACTTGGTTTGGTCATTCTTGTGAGTATTGCAGGAGGAATGTGAGGGCCAAACTATGCTTTTGAAAGCACCACTCTTGAGGAAACGTGATGAGGGGAAACGACCCTTGTGATTCACATGCTTGGTCAAAACTGGGATGGAGCTGCCAGCTTCATAAGGGGATGGAGACAAGGAGATGGACAAAGGGCCTGCGGGGCTTTTTCACTTGATAAATATGCAAGTCCTTCCCTGCTGGTGCCCCAGCAGCACCATCGCCCGTCAGAAGCACACCTTGGCCTTGGCTGCGTTTACTGGCAGGGTCAGCAAGCAGCCGGACCTGGGTGCCAGCCTCTCCTTTGCTCGCGTGTGCCGACCTGCTGCTCTGAGGTTTATAACCGAGAAAGCAGAAAGGAAGAGCGGGCACATCAGCTGGTAACAGTTCAGAAACAGATGTACATTCCTGCGCGAAACTCCGACGTTAGCATATCCAATTACTTTGAAACTGTGCTCTGCTCCCACTGTCTTATCCCTAAAGCCTTGCTCTCCTTACCTCCTGCCTCTTATCTCTGCTGTTCGCTCCCTGCTTCTTTGCTTTTGATTATAAACTTGTCACTGCGGGGTCTGTGCTTTGGGAAACATCCGTCCCCCACGGCTGGCCGCTGCTGCCGTGCAGCACAAAGCCGAAGGAAACAAAGCCCACGAAGCAGAAGTGCAGCGTGAAACACGGCTGCCCTTGCACAGACAGCAGGGGCGAGATGCACACCCCAGGTGACATTTAGTGGCTGCTGCGCAAGCGCCGAGGAATGATCGCCTTTCTAAGTCACACCAGAGGCAAGGGAAAAAATGAGGAGGGAGAAATCCAGATGCTCGCCTCCGCAGCACAGAGGGGCTGAGGAGGGGTGATTTGCTGGCCAGGCCCTGCCGGTGGGACAACAGGACCACAGCCTTTGTACGGAGAATAAGCACTGCCCCTAGAGTCCAGTCTGCATTCACTGTTCTCTAACAATTAATTTTAGGAGCCTGGAACAGTAGCACCATCGTAGCGGATATCACTCTTTTTAAACAGCGCGTTAAACTCCCACCAGATCTGTCTATTTTTTGTATCACAGTTTTCATTTTGTCACCTCTTTGCTGTGCAGCAGGAAGGATGCGTCCACCGTCCTCCTTTGTACCACGGGGCTCCACCACAAACCTCCCAAACTCCTTCAGCCTGCAGGAGAACCAGCTCACACTTCACCCGGCTCTGCTCAAGGGAAGATATTTGCAGGATTTTCAACACTGCACTTAGCTCTGGCACTAAGTACTGCTACGGGAATCGGTGGCCATAAAGTGTACACACATACACAGCAGCTCTGGAGCAATGCTAGCTGGAGCTGGGCTTATAGACTTTATAATTACGACACAGCCTAGCTTCACTATAAATTTCCCTTAATGAAGCCTGCTTCATACTAAAAAGCTTTGCACATTTAGAGGTTATGCACAGCAAGGTCCCCCCTTAGGGAGAAATCCTGCTTTGCTTTGTCACACAAACAGTCCTTGGGGCTTGTTCGCAGAAGGCAGGCAGGGGGCTGGGGCCGCTCACGTATTTGTTTAATGTAGCCGCAGCGCGCGCAGGATGCGGAGGAGCATGGGGAGCCCGTGCCTGCTCCACGCTGCGCAGCCTGGAGAGGCACAGATGGGAGCGCAAGGAGCAGCTCAGCTGGACCGGGACTAAACCCTGCGGCTGCATCCTTTGGCCACCAGCGTGATGCCCAGGGGCTGCAGGAACCCTGCTCTGCCTTTCCGCGGCCACACTTGCATGGGATGGGCTCGGTGGCTACTGCAAAGACAAAATGGTTGTGCCAGCTGAGAGGAATGCATTTTGGGACAGACCCTTCTGTCCCATGTCCCTGGAAGGACTAGGTCTCACCCCATGGAAGTGCCTCGAGCCCCAGGACATCAAGCCCTGCCTCGGTGGTCACTGTGGGGCAAAAGGAAGATGCAAACAAAGCATTGCACGCACATCAGCAGGGTAGGGGAGAGGAGAAGCAGCAACAAGCAGCTCCACTTGCTTTCATGAGCTCGGCTCTGCTCCTCATGCTCCCGGCGCTCCCATGCTCAGCCCAAAGCAGCCCCGCTGCCCTCCCTGGGAAGCTTTTGGTGGCACCAACAGCGCCTTTGGGCACCACTGTGCTCAGCCCTACCTGGTGGCTTCGAGCAGCCCATCTGCCCACCCATGCACCTCACATCCCTGCCGTTCGGCACCGTGAAAACGGTGGGAGCGTGCAGAGGAGCCGGTGCCATTGGTAGGGAACCTGCTTGCTCAGAAAACCGCACCTTTTGTGGCTGGAAGGAGGAGACGCCCCTCTAGTTTTCGGTGCAGGTTTCCCTGGCTTGTTTTGTGATATTTTCTCTTAATACTTGGAAACGAATCCAAACGCTCGGAGGAGGAGACTTACATACCTCGAGTACAAACCGAATGCCACTTACAAGGGGTGCTTTGCCCTCCGAGGTGCAGTTTGACATCGGTGCCACTGTACCGACAGCGGTTTGTCTCATGCACGGAACAGGCGAGGGGCTGTTGCTCAGGTTCCCCAGCACAAACGTCACTTGCTCTAACTCAGCCCAGGGCGGCATCTGCTCACGGACCTCCAGGTCGCAGACGCAGAGCGGTGGCCAACCCTTGGCCCCGGCCACGAGCCCCGAGCCCTTCTGGAAACCTGGCTTTGGGGTGTGAGCAGGAGGCACCCGTCCCGCCCGACTCGGCGGGGTCTTAAATTGGATTAAAAATCTATTTGCAGAACTGCCTTGCTTTCCGACTTCTGTGCTGCACCTGAAAACCTTTCCTTTTGAAAGCAAACACAGGCTCTCCCCAGGGGCTGCCTGGGGAAGTCTTTCCACTATAAACATTACCTACCAGTAGTGGAGTCAGCCCCAGGCAAGCCAAAATTCCTTCTCCTACCAAAGAACACTTTCCAATCAAACCAGACATTATTTTTTCCATTAATGAGTGTTGATACCTACTGGAAAACTTTGCAAAGAAATCTACTCCAAACTAATTCTTCTGATACAACATCTACTTTTTACGAGTTTCTTTTGTCTCTCACTTTTTTAAAAATGTATTTTATTTTCCTGCTCTGTATCGAAAACATGATCTTTGCTGCTTAGGAATGCATCTGTTCCTGCAATCTGGTCTGAAAAATCTAGCTGAAATCAGAGGTCCAAATCCAAATTTGCTCTGCACTAGCTCCACGGAAGCAAGCAGAGTTTTCCCACATTTTCCCTGGTGTGATGGAGAGAAAAAAGAGATCTGTCGTCTTCTGTTCAATGCATCAGAAACCCTAGGGCCCCTGCCACCATTTATATGCCCTGGGATACCGCGATTTCAGCTGCGGGATAGACTGGAGGAAAAGACATCCTCTGCTCTACCTCGGCTCTCACTTCGCAAAAAGGGCTACGAGGAGAAAAACGCGGAGAAAAATGACAGGCAGACGGGCTGCGTGGCAGGGTTTTCTACAAGATATCGCCTGCCTCGGGATGACCCCCGGTCTGCCCGGGAGGGTCTTTCCATGTCCCCCGCGAGCAGTACCCTGCTGGCTGCCCCCAAACCTCCACCCTTCCCACCACCAGTGCATCCCAGGGAGCTTCTGCCACCCCAATGTCACCCGTGGGGTAGCCCCAGGGTGGGAGTGGGGGCACGTGGGTTGCTGCAAGGCCCCCAGCACAGGGGGGGGGCAGCAAACCCGGCCCTACAGTGGGGTGAGAGCAAACTTGGGGTGCCTCCGCCTTGCTGCCCACAGGAAC
>VXAA01001618.1:316663-386974 GCA_013399115.1 Anseranas semipalmata
CCAACAACGATGAGATCCTCAAGAAACGCTCCGAAATGGGCAAACGTAGCCGGGCGGCACGGCATGGGCTTCTGCATGTGCCTGTCCTGGCTGGAGGTGTTTTGCCTGGATGGCAAAAATAATGTAGGAAATGGCTATCTGAATTTGGGATCTGCTCCCGCCTTTCCTAGGGACTGGGGAGCTCACAGGGGTGAGCCCCATTCGGCCGGGACAGCCGCGGCCGTCCTCCCATCTGCGGGTTTTGGGGAGAGGTAGGCGAGGAAGGGCTTCTCCTCAAAGGGACTGTAGTTCCTGTTCGGCTGGAAAAATCAGAGGAGCTTTTTGAGTAGAAAATCAGAGCCTTGGGAACTGGTAAAATGCCACCTGGCCTTCGCAAATGCCAGCAGGTCACTGCAGCTCACTGCTCTGGCCGTGAGAGGTTTTCCTGTTCTGCTCACCGTCATTACAGGCGACTTACTCCGGTAGTTTCGAGTGAAACAGGCGCAGCTTTGCACTTCAATTAGTGCACCAGGCAATCGGATGTTTCAGCAGACATGCAAAGCCCGGGTCTCGCCGAGCCTTCGTCCCCCCTTCCCCTCCTCACCACCAGCACCTGTGCCCCTTCCCTTGCAGCCACCTTTTCCTTTTTCCCTTGGAAAGCTCAAGATGCTCTAAACCGCCAAAAAAGTCTGTAGAAAAGAAAATATGTTTCCCCCTTATTCTAAGAAAAAAGCCCTTCCATCCAGGACGGCGGGGACGGCGGGAGCATCAGCGAGGTGCAGAGCACACACAGCCCAAGCCCCCGTCTCAGCAATTTGCGCTCATGGGCTTGCCATGAGCCCTTCGCTGTCCCTGGGCTGCCACTTGCAGCAACAACCCCTTTGCCAGCGGTCTGCATTCGGGAATCCATGCGTGGCGCACGCGTCCGATACGCAGCCCTCTTGCTGTCGCTTCCTTAAGATATGCAGGGCCGTTTCCAGTATAAAATGCTAGCATCCTATTTCATTTCGTCCTTAAAGAAGCAAACAGATGTTATCTCTGCTGGCCCTGGGAACAAGCTAATTCTATAGTTTATGAGAGCAGGACAGTTAACTGGGGGTGCTGTGACACTGGAACTAAGCCCTTTTTGTCCCAAAAGCCCTGTTTTTTTATACGCATCCTTAGAAAATGTAAATATGTTTCCTTGACAGGAAGGATTGTAAAGTTTGGTATTTACATTAATAGGTTTATAGCATTTTTTTTCATCTTAGTGCATTTAAAAGCCCAGCAAAATGCATTTTGGATCTTCTGTTTACGTTTGTGTCTTTTCTTGGGAAAGAATAAATCTGTTACATAGCATACACCAAATGCATAGCAGTCAGCCAGAAAATGCTCAAATTCAGAGACCTTTGAAAGATAGGGTGCAAGGAAAATTCTCCAGTGAAGCAAACATGCAAAGGCAAATCAGCCATGGACTATATGCACATAAGCTAATTACTGATTATAAGGAGTTAGAGACAGGCATGGTGGAGAGACACGTTGGATTAAAACTTAAGGAGTGCTTCGAAGGGCAGTAAAAGCGTGTTTTTACTTAATCCACTGGAGCCGGTGCTGCGGTAAAAGTTCTGTCGGGAGAGATGTGCATTGAAGGGCCATTAAGGGAACAGTAAAGGCATACATTTAAGCTAAGTAGGCCTAATTTGTCTCCAAATTAGTCGTCCTCACACTAGTCGTCTGTGCAGAGCAGCTCCAATTTTAAGAGCGTACAGAGCTTCATCATTAAAACAAAAGGGAAGATTGCAATGCTTTCTGAATACCTCCCTTCGCATTCCTGCCTTCAGTGCTCATTGGGCATATTTCATAGAGTTATAGGTAGCGGTAATAAATTAGCCTTGAAGATCACTGCAGCGTCTTACAGAGCTGGGACAGATCCTGTAACCACAGCTGAAATCTCTTTTGGGGACATTTCTTGTCACTCTTTCCTCCTAGCAGTATAATTATTTTTATAGCTGCAGCTCTGAGAATCACTTCCATGTGGTTCAGCATGACTTTGAAATCTCCGAGCCTGAAATCTCCAGAATTTATGTCTTGCTGCAAAACTGTAGGAATAGCCTGATGAGGCCACGAACATGTAAGGGAACGCCACCACAACCCAGAGCACAAAGCAAGCTCCTCGTGTAATCAGGGAATTACAACTGCTGGTCGGGGGAAGCATGCGTTTCGGGTAGCTTTTTTCCCTCTCCATGCTTTACAGAAGATTAGGGGGAAGAAAGGCTGATCAGACATCTTCTGGGCCACGAAAAACGTGCTGGGCCAGGTTCTCTGCTGGCTCTGAGCAACCTTGCTGCTCCTCGTAGCGGGAGATCCCATCAGACGTCTCAGTGGGTTGCTCTAAGTGGCTTGGAGAGTGCTATACACCAACACTTATGATTTACTTCACAGGCAAATTTGGAAGCGAGGAAAAACAACAAGTCCTCCAGCTGGATGCTAGCAGGATCATGCTAATTAATGATTAGTTCTCGAGAATTAAAACAGTAGAAATATTAGCCGGGGGAAAAAAAAAAAAAAAACCTAGGCACCCCAGCATTTAATTAGATTTGTAGTTGTAGAAGATGACCACTCAGCAGCAACAACTAATCATACACAAACAACAAATTAACTCAGCCAGCCAATAAATCAAGGCGCAGCAGCCCTTACCCTCATACCCGTCTCTGTAACCGTTTCCACTCCAGCCCCGCGGCCGGACCCTGCCCGCCCTGGACACGGTGGCTTCTCCCCATGCTGCATAAACCCTAATTACGGCGCTTCGCCACCAGTATGGCCCTGGCCCTGCAGCAGGTTCCTCTATGCGCGGGGGGCTCCATGCATGGGCCAAACTGTGCCATCAAGGCCGGCTTTTGCAATGCCCTTGTCCCTGGTGTTGTCCCGGCCTTCCTAACCCTGCTTCGGTGGGAGTTTGGCGCGAGCAAGGACTGTTGAGCTGAGTTAAGCAGCAAAAAGGCCCTTCTGCAGCAAGCGTCCCCTCGGCTGGGGCTTTGCTGGGCTCTGCCCAACCTCCCTGGTGCTTGCATTTTCTCCGTGTGCAAGCGGACGGGCAGGCGGGCAAGGCGGCGATGGGGGCTCCGCCGACTCTCCAGGACGTGTTTCACCCCCTGCATTAAAGCAGGGGTGACTGGCAAAACAGAGGACCTCCCGTTGATTTTTTTTCCATGATTTGTCACCCTGAGAGTCTGAGGCTTTTGGCATTTAGCAGTAAGGAGCGGGAGCTGCCGCACCGCGGGAAGCAACACCGGGTGAGCGTGAACCTGCAGACACGAGGGCTGGTCCTCGCTGCAGGAGGGCGCAAATGGGGCTCGTTCCCACCAGGAAGGCGGCTGGCGATGGCTCCTGGACAAATATTAAGCAAGCAACAACAACCGTTAAGTCCCACTGCTAAAACAGGGTTTTGAAAGAGGTTTAGGGCTATTAAATCCCGTAATTCGGGATTTTTTTTGGCTGCTGCACTTCGGCAAGCGATGGCACCTTGAAGTTTGCCCGCTTTCTGCTCAGGAGGGCAGCAGGGAGGCAGACCCTGTCCTGAGCAGCTTGCAAAAGTGATCAGACATCAAAAAGAAAATAACCCCTTTGCCGTGCGCTCTACGGTGAGCTGGAAATGAACAATCATCCTTCCTCTCCCTCCCCTTCCCTTCTCCTCCTGTCTTCTTCTCCTCTCCATCTTTTAACCACAGCTTGGAAAACAGAAAAAGAAGGGAAAAAAGACACAGATGTCTACTGGTTCAGCTTGATATATATCCGCTGGAAGAGGTCCAGTAAGCCTGCACTAGCTTTAATTGAATTCCTAATAAGATAGTTTTGCCTTGTTAACTGCCACCCCCAAGAAGCAGCTTTACCATTTCCTTAAGAGATACTAGACCTGCCAAACACATGCTTTAAAATGTATGAATTAGGTTTCGGATGAATTCAGCCATCAAAAAACCTCATGCAGTAATTTGTGTGATTTCGCCTTTGGTTTAAGCTGTTCGGGCCTCCTTTAAAAATCATACGTTCATGCTTAAGTGTAAATAAACCTAATTGCTGAGAATCTGGGGGGTGGGAGGGAGGTAGGGAGAAGCTTTTTGTGCAGAAAGCGGCACTTGGTGCTGCTCGGGGTTCCACCACACTTCCTGCGCGGCACAGGCAGCCCCGAACCCAAGCGGATTTTCTGTGCCTGGTAAAGCAGCTGAAATGCAGTCGAGGCCCATGCCTGCATCAGCTCCTGAATAAAATTAATTTGGCAGAGGGATCTCATGCAACCATAAACACACGCATTTGAGAGTGATCCTTGCGATGTGTTTTATGCGCGTGGTGAAGAAGTCTAGTTGTGTAATATGGCTCATAAGAAGAAATTCCTGGCTAGGGGGGAAGCTCAGAAAATCGTGGGCATGTTAGAAAAAAACAAAGAGCAGACTCAAGAGAGAGGCAAGCAGGCATACACTTCCCAGGACATGGTTTGCCATTAGGAGCAAATTAGGTCTATCTTTAGTTAAAAACAAAACAGGTCTTCAGCCCCTCTGCAGGAAGCATGCCTGGGGGCGCGGAGGCACCCCGATGTCCCATGAGGTCCCCCCATGGGGTCCTGCCTGCCCCACAGCACCGAAATACCATCCCGAGGGCGCTCAGGATGGAGAAGCGACAAAATGGCCTTTCCTTGCCGGTCCTCTGAATTTCTCTGCTTTCTTGCGGCGTTCAGGCAGCCCCATCCCGCATCCCACCAACGCGCTTGGAGATGCTGCCCACCCGGCACGGGGCAGGGGGCTCTCGTTCTCCTCAAGGGCTGGATGCTAACAGGAAGCTCCCATCCCAGCATCGCTGCGGGCACCGCTCTGCTCCCGGAGAAAAGCATTTGGGGCACAATCGGCCCATTTATTGTGTTAGGACAGGGAAAATAACTTTGCAGCACGTCAAAATGGAGTGCCCGTCTGCTCGCCTCTCCGTTGCACGCTTACCGCCCGGACAGCCATCGCCGTGCGTGCTGAGCCCTGCTCACACCGACTCACGTCCCACAGGCATGAGCTCTTGTGAACCTGGAAGCCTTCTTGCCCCCACAATACCAGGGAAACACCACGGCCAAAACTTCCCAGGAAGACACTGGGACATAAAGCTATGTGATAGGTTTATGCAGGCCAGATGAGATGAGTCTTTAAAAAAAAAAAGAATATATGTGTACAATATATTCATGTATATTTTTACACATGAGATAACATGGGTATTCTGCATCTGCTAAGGAAACTTATTATTTTGTCCGATGCGCTCAGGAAATTTCTAATATAGCCGAGTCCATTCTGTTGTCTGTAATTGGGAGCGCGATGCTGCAGGCACAACCCTGGAATCTCTGTGTTCAAAGCTCTCTTCCAGCTCAGTGGGGTTTTATGCACTGAACAAGTGATATTTTGCAACAGATTTTTCATCCCTTGCCACGAGAAGGGCTGTTTAATAGATTCCTGTTAGTACCAGCACTAAATAATCTCTTTTATACCCTATGTGTCTGAAACGCTCATTGTTGGAGCGCAGCTGAGCGTCTGCTTTCTAACCACCTTCCCCACAGAGAAGAAACGAACTCGTCCTTAGGTTTTGGAGCAGAGAGGTGGTTCAGAGCATCAGGTTTGGAACCGGTTGGGATGCAGCTTGTGCCCCAGGAGAAAAGATCCTCAGGGCACGCCTTTCCAGTGATGCCCTTGGAAATTTTAGCCACACAACCTAGAGATCAAAACTTCTTGTGATAACTTAATGTGCGTGAAGTCGTACCTCTCCACAGCTTTGTAAGTCCACACCAGGGAAATCAGTGGTTGAGGGCACCACAGAAAGACCTCATTGCCCTAGAATATAATTACAGGTGCCCCCTTCTCGGCCAACAAATGTCACTTCACTGCGGTGTGCCCAGAGAGCTGGGGATGCGAGGTAGCATTTTTAGCAGTGAAACTTCAATGGGATTGAGTTAATTTCAAAACTTTACTCTTAAGCCCCGTTATTTTTTTAAATCAGGCAATACTTCCACTTGTGGTGGGTGGCAAAAAGTGAATATTTTAAAGTGGCTCAGGAGCCTAAGGGAGACTCAAAAATACTGACACGGGTTTGAAAATTATAACCTTTTCTTAGCTGTGAATTCTGTCTGAATTAAAGAGAAGTGCCCAGCTTAAAAGTGACAATATTCAACTGCATTTCCCTTTTGTTATTCTCAAACAATTATTGTCCTGTTTTCTCTTGCAGTTAGGAAGGTTTTACATGCACACCACATAACGCTTGAGCAGGTCTATAAGATCTGCCCATTCATCCCAGAAAAGAAACCTCCTGTTTATAGCACACTCTGCGCTATTTCCTAACGCCATAACCTCACCAGCCGTGCAAATCGGTTGCGGTGTATTTTTGCTCCCCAGTGCAATTTTTCCTTAATCTGTCTTTTAAACGCTACTACATGAGTTTTCACACATAGCTTTAGCAGCATTTGGCTGGTTTTTTTTCTTTTTTTGAATACAAAACCTCTTTCTAGGTAGGCAATACAAAGGCTGCCCCCTGGAATTACTCTTGCATTGCACTGATCGGTCTTCCCTTCAGCTCTTATTTATTCAGGCACATCCTTAAAATTGCACACGTGGCCAAAATATTTCAAAAGAGGGGCTTCTGGGTTGTTGCAGCAGGTTCAGCCCGACAAATGAGCCTGGAGACCTTTGGAGGAGCACCTCACGCAAGCTTGTCCGCTGCACATAGTCAAAGGCACGGGCTGCAAGCATCGGCACCGCTGGGACCTTGGCCCTTAGCCCTGTGCCCCTGGCACCAGCAGCTCACAGCAGGGCAGGAGCCCTCCCGAATTTGGGCCCTCTGTCCCCCAGGCCACTGATGTCCCCACGCAGGGATGTGGCACCACCAGGCTTTTGCTCCGGCAGGCCCAGGAGCCATCCGACGGGGCTGAGAGGCAGATGAGGCTGCTCCTCCGATTTCCATTTTCTTAGGAAACTAAGAGTTTTCTTTTTTTTAAAAAAAAAAAAAAAGGAAGAAAAATGGTATTTGGCAGCAAGCAAAGGGTGGGGATCCCTGCCAAGGCCTGGACAGCTGTACCTTCTTCCCTAGCAAGTTGTGCGATCAGCGAGGGCCGCGCTGAAAGCCAAGAGGAGTTACCATAGCTGCCACATTGCATTTTGCTGATCCTCCCTCTGGGAGACACCTTAAAGAAACAAACCCACCCTAACAGCTACGCGAGCGCTCGCGCCTCACCATGCATCAGAGGAAAACTATGGGTGACCTCTCAGACATGCTGTTTTGTTTTTTCTTTTTTTTTTTTTTTCCTTCCCCCAATATCCAGCGTTTGAGGGCTGGTTTCTGATCCAAGGAGAGGGGACAGGGGAGGGTGAGAGTAGTTTATATATTTTTTTTCTGTTTTCTGCAGCCTCGCTCATGCTCGGCTTGCACACAAAAACACCACGTGCCCTCCTGCACCGGGACCTTCCTGACGGCTCAAAATAACCCAGGAAATTGTGCAAAAGCCCCGGAGGGTCCAATCCTGTGCTGCTGGGGGTGTTAACAGCTCTGTGGTTGGGACTGGTCGGCCCCAGCACGGGTTCTTAGCCCACACCTTTGTTGCATTACAAATCCCCAAGCATTCTCTGGGTGAAACCCCCATGTTCCACACTGACAAAGCACTCTCAGATTTCTTTTTAAACAGAAAGAGAAAATTGTTCTCTCTTTCCTTCAGGACAAAAGTGAGAGACCTGTTTCAAGGTGTTGTCCCTGCTCTATCTGTTCCCAGCGTGGCAGCTAATTTCTTCCATTACAAAGCCCATTTTCCTTGGAAACCTCTCCAGCAGAGGCTTCCGGGAGGCTGCGCTCACATCCTCCCTGCCTCCTCGGGAGGGGGTTTTGGGACACCGGGTGCCCGACTTGTTGCGCAAACACACGATGCACAAAGGCATCGAGCAGCTCGCCGCACCCTGGCAGCCCCAGGTAGCAGCCGCCCAGGCTCAGGGAGGTTTGATACCAAAAATGCGAGGAGCTGTTTGCTCCTGGTCCCTTGCTGACTCAGCATCTGCTGGCACTAGAGGGCAGGATGCGCTACGTGAAAGAGCAAGGTGGGTTAGAGGCTGCATCCGAGGGGCACATCTCTGCTACAGCTAACGGGGGAACATGCCTCGCTCCCCCTGCCAGCAGCGTGCGCAAGCCAGGAGCTGCCTCGCTGCACAAAGCAAGGAGGACACGGATTTTACAGCAAGCGTGTCCTGCAGCAGGGATCAGCAGGACAAGTCTCCTGGTTCGTTTAGCTTTGGATCAGGACACCGAAAGGCACCGGACCCGCTCCTACCAGTCGCAGTCGTTTGCTGCTTTCCCAGCCGTGTAATTCAAGGTGAAACATTTTGTCTTGCAAGGGGATGCTCTGAGCAGTATTTGCTGACACTGTGTGGTGGTTTATGGGCAAAAGCATTTGGCGGATCGGTGCGGCAGGCACAGGCAAGCTACACTGCAAATGCCGTAGCTCAGACTCTTGTAAGTGACATTTTTCTTTATTTTCCATAGCACTGGTGTGTTTTTCTATGCATATGATTAAACCTGTGCTGTCCTCTTGTCGTAATAGGAGATTTAAGACCAGCACCAGACAAAACAAGTCCAGGTTTACTCCATTACTTTATTGTCAGCCACTTCAATAAATAACCAATATTTTGAAAGATCACCACGAGCTGGTCCTGCTGTGCAGTACTTCCATTAGTGAAAACCTCGTAGCATTTGGCAGGCTTCAAGAGAAAGGTGATCTGTGGTTAGAACACCAGGAAAGCCACCCCGGCCCTGCAGCCTGTCACAGCTGCTAGCAACCCAACGGACCGGGTTGTATTGGTGTGACAAACCCCTGCCAGGAGTCTGCCCGTTCCGAGCATCGGGTGTCCCCTCCCGGCCGCTAGAAGGGTGCCAGGAGGTCTGCCAGAAAGCATCGTCCCTTTGCGGAGGGACAAAGCTCCTCTGAAATGTAGCGAAAGGGGTGAATGCTGGCACACTGAGCCCCACGGAGGTGCTTACCTGCGGGGCTCACCGACGCGCTGCAGCAGCTCAGCACAGGGCCAGAGCAGGATGTAGCCCAGGAGAGCCGCTCTGCCCTGAAGCCCCTGCTCAGAACCTGCGTTTTAAGCTGAGACACCCAAAAATGGCAGGGGGGAAGCTTTCAGGACCATAATTGAGATGTTGGGTTATGGAGATGAGCAGGACAAAACCAAAATATGGCTGTTCTTTCTCACCAAGAGCTTCTAAATTTCTAAATTTGTGGGTTGTTGTTTTTTTTGTTGTTGTTTTTATTTTTATTTTTTTTTTTGGTTGCAGTTTGGGAGTGGAAATGTCTTACCCTGCTTTGCTGCTAAGGAAAAAGGGTGTGTGTGTCTGTAACCATAGCTCAGCTGCTGGGAAAGGGGGTGTTCCGCAGGACTGTGAGCTGGGGAGCCTCTGCGGAGATGGTGGTCAGTGAAGGAGCCCCAGAGCCTGCTGGCTCCTTCTGCTCTGTTTGGCTCCAGCCCATTTTGTGCTGCTCGGTGCCTCAGTTTCCCTCTCTGAAAAGCAACACTAATGCTTTTCCTTTAAGTGCCTCCATTGCCTGCCATCCTTGCAACCTCCCTGTGAGACAGGACCTTCTACATGCAGTGTGTAGGCAGGGAAGGGACCCACATGCAGAAGGACCCTGGTTTTATCAGAGCCAAGTCCTGCATTCAGCATCTCTGCCCACCCCATGCCTCCCGGCAGCCCGTCCTCCTCGCCGCTTGTCCCCCTGAGGCATGGATCGTCCACCCGCTCCCTCGTATTTTTAGGTGCTTTTTGCATCCCAGCGGGACCCAGTTGCTGCCAAATGGAAAATGGCTCTGCACTGGGGCCGGTCTGAGAAGCCTATCTACAGCAATTTATATGCATTTCACAGCTCCTCGTTTCAGAGATCTAAATTGCAGATGCGCGCCTCAGATTTGGAGAGGGACAAAACGGAAGTAAAAAGGTTAAACAGCTCTGTGAGTCATTCCAATACACGACCTACTGTTGATTTAGAAACCTACCTCGGCAGTAAATACAGAATAAAGTTCTCCAAACTGTTTAACCTTTTGTATTTTGGCCAGCAAAACAAATAAAGGAGAACAAAAAAAGCCCTCCAGAGTCAGAAAAGCAACAATCTGGAAAACTCTGCGGTGGAGTTCGTACCAAAAAGACAGTGACCCAAAATGAGTGACCTAAAGACGAGGGAAAAAAAAAAAAGAAAGAAAGAAAGAGCAGCAGACATGAAAGGCAGAGAGAAAGGCGCACGCATTAGCCCAGCAGATAAGGAAGAGGACGCAGAGCAGAGGCTGTGCTGCTCTCTGGGAACGGCTCCAGGCAGCACAACGCAGCGAAGACGAGCAGCCGCTTCCCAAACAAGCGCAGGGCTGCTCGGCCAAGCGCTTGTGGCTTAGGGCACAATGGGAAAAAAAAAAATATATATATATATATATATATGTCCCGAACCCTGCTTCTGCTGAAGTCAATCATAAGGCTTTGGTTCAAGAGGCACTGGCACCGCTCTGCGAAGGAGAGCGGTTTGCACCCAGGCTCTCCCTGCAGCTGCATGGGCTCAATGAGGAGTGTCCATTACAATCTCAAATTATTTGCCCCCAGGCAGTTTGGTTGCTGCTTTTTGGGGGGGCTAGAAGCACCAGGTTGAGTGCAAAACACGTCTCAGGTGCGTAACTGGGGAAAAGCAGACTGCGTAATTGCAAACAGGCATGGCATACAGGATCACTGGCAAGAGAATTAGCTTCACGGCAGGCAGAGCAGCAGGGCTTATGCACGCAGGACGTGCGTGCTCTGGTGTTGAGGAAGCTCTGCAGAGGGCTGGAGCAGACGGTGCTGAGCAGGCTGTGCATTGAGGTGCCCTTATCTCAGCTTTGGGAAGCCCTGCAAAAATATTGAAGGCAGCTGAACCACGCGAACCCCCAGGATCTTGTTGAATGTCTCTATTTCTGCCTTCAAAGCACAGGGTGTAGCAGCGGAAGGAGAGCTTTCCCTGGGATTTGAGGCACTGAGTGGGAGTTTAGAGAAAGGCCAGCATCTGCTGATCTCAGGGTACCACCAGGAGAATACTGCACGAGGATCTTGAGGAGTTCATTTGGGCCAGAGCCATCCCGAGGACTCCAGTTAAAGCAGAATCACTGCAAAGCCATACGAAGTGACCAGGGAAGCTAAAGGGCTTTAGAGTCCCATCAGTTGCAACAATTAGAAGGAAAACTGGTGAGCAAGCTTTTGCAGCGTAAATCAGACTTTCCTTAAACGTTTAGGCATGCTTCAAGTCAGCAGGCACTGTGCTGTGGTTCGCAAACCACCCGAGACTGCGTTGAAATGGGGATGCATCTAAAAATGACCATTATGGTCAGCACACAGATGCAAAGCTCAGGGCAGAGGCAAAGCTGTCTGCGTGGTGCTGCTGGATAATTCAGACTCAGACACCTCTTGGACTGCATTTCTCCCTCATCCCCTAGATTAGGGATGCAGCCCCCCCTGTTCGTACAACAGTGACAACTGCTGTAGAATTCAAGGCCGAAGTTTTATTGAAAGCCATGTTGATACCTGGAACATTTCTCTCTACCTTGCTGTGAAAGCTCTCTTGTGTTTCTGCAACATTTAACAGCCTGCACCCCTGGTTCCTCCAGATTCCCATGCAGCCCCCCCAAACCCGGATCAAAAATGAACTGGGACAGGATTTCAGAGTATACTTCAAGATTTGTGCTGGTTTTGAACTTGTTCAAGCTCATGTGTTTTAGCTTTTCTACCTAAAGTCTGAAGACTAGAAACCTTATTAAAAAAGACTGCATTAGGTAAATTAGACATTACACGCTCTGTTAATACCATTTTAAAAATTACATGGGACTGTAAGAGAACACCAATACAGTAGAGTTAAAAGCTAGGCATGGTAACAGCAAGAGAAGCTTCTGGTGCAGTAAGGAAAGTGGGAAACATCAAGTTTTTTTTGCATTACAGATGTTTTTGAGCCTGGATTGTTCCCAAATTGTGGACATTTTCACATATGTATTTCTGTACCTTCCCCGCCCTATTCAGTTTGTTCCTTTTCTCCCCTTTGCCGTAGATCCTAATACACTGGTATTTGCTTGCTACAAACAGACACAAAACTGCAGGACTCGCCTCCGTGCTGCAGCCCCTCCTGTTAAATGCGATGGGACCCTGGGGAAGACGCAGCTTTTTGCAGGGTAACCGCAACCGGTGATGGTGGTGGTGGGAGGGAGCCATTCCCAGGGCATTAGGTGCCAGGGAACCGCCGGGAAGCAGAGGGAAATTAGGCATTGGCCTCCTCTGAGGAAGCACTGGTCACACAGGAGGAGGATTTCAAGCAGCAAAGAGCCCAGAACTGGGGGGAAGGCACAACCCAAAGCAAAGGGGAATCTGAACCAAGAGCTGGGCTCATCTCCTGGGCTCTCGTCTTGGCTGGAGCAAGTGACAGAGCGAAGGGAGCTGAGGGGGAGGAAAGAGCAGACCAGGAGGAGCCGGGGAGACCAACAGCAGAGGAAGCAAAGGGCCTTGGAGGCCGGGAAGAGCCGACAGGCAGAAAGCAGCTCGGGCTGGGATGTGTCACAGAGGGAGACTGAGACAAACCAGGTGCCACGCTAACGCGAGGAGCACTTTCCCAGCGGGGATCTCTGCTCTGCTGAGGAGACCACAGCGGCCCAGGGCTCCCCACGGAGCGCTGCGTCCCACGGATGTTGTGGGCATGGTGAGTGGGCTGAAGTGGGGAGCAGCCAGACCTGCCACGAGCAGCAGGGTCAGAAGAAAATAGACTGGATGCGGAAAGGCCCCCGGGAGCCAGCAGCACAGCTGGGATGGAGACAAGGCCAAGCGCGCCTCTTTCACACCTACATGTGTTCCAGGGGTACAGAAAGCAGGGAAGGAGAGAAGCTGTAAATAGATTCCCAGAGACTGGCTCTAGGGTACTGGGAAGACTTCCCCACTTTCTCTCCCACCCTTAGTCCAAACCTTATCCCAAAGATGAGCTGAAGCCTCCACCAGCTCCTCCACCTGAGCGGTAGGTGCCCAGCTCCCCACCTGCAGCCTCTCAGCTGCTACCAACCTGGGGTAGCTCAGACTTCACCCCGATGGTTTTGCAGCTCCCCAGCCAGCAGGCAGCCAGGTTATTTTGGAGACTAGCAAAGGAAAGAACCAGCACAGTTCAACACAACTGAGTCGAAGCATGAAACAATTATTTCATCCTAACTGTGTGCAAGTGCCCACTCCCCACCGGAGCATCACACTGAATTTGGCCTTCAACTAGCCAAGACCACCTTCCTCTGACCTCAGACCCAGTGACAGGGTCTGATGGGCAGACTGGAACTGGGAGGTGAGGTCAGAGAAATTTAGGGCCCCTCCAGAGCTCAGGTTTTTTTGAAGGGCACCGAATTTCCTCAGTCCTTTTGGAAATACCGGCTGATATTCATGGCTGTGATTCTTTATCACTTAGCTGAATCCCTTGGAAAAGCTTCTTTAAGCCATAGCGTGCAAGACCAGGATGAGAGGGGACTAAGCAACATTTTCAGGTTTGGAGTATACTGTTGGGAGTCCAGGAGAAGACAGAAGCTATTTCAGAGCAGCCCCTATGTATGTCTTGTTACTGCAGTGGCCCAGGCCATCTCCACACACATCAGCCACCACTGTCCTGCAGCTGCAACCAAAGCAGACTTTCCACCAACCACACCAGTATAGCTCCCAGTAATACTGGAATGCTTTGTTGTCTGTGCACAAACCACACAGGCAGGACAGCATTGTTATCCCTGCCTTAGACAGAGGCAGCCTGGGACATGGAGATGCTGTAATCCAGAAGCAGCACCCAAGCACTTTTTGCCTTTCCCCAGCTCACTTCAGAGCATAACCACTTCACCTACCACCTCTACTGCAGTGAGCAAGCAACTGACTGGTGCCAGGACCAGACCACAGCTCCCTCTCCTGGAAAGGCAGCCCACAGGCATCCCCCTGGCTCCCTCGTGCCTAGGAGCAACCCTCAGCCAACAGGACAGCTTGGCTGGGTCTCAGCCCTGCTCTGGTCTCCTAGAAGTGGGATCATGCTGGTTACATCAGAGGTGATCCCCTGGCCAGTCAGGGAGTCCCCAGACACTGAGCATCTGACCCACAGCTCATGCGCTGGGAGCATGGGAGGATCTTTGCAGACATGGAAAAGGGGAACAGGCTCCCCAAACCACCGATTTCTGCAGCCAGAGGCTAGCTTGTGTAACCAGGCGTAGCTCCAATGAAAGCAATAAACTCAGCTCCTTCTTTGGTTAATGGTGCATGGATGGGAATGGTTTGGGTGGTTTATACTGGAGAAACTCAACAGCTCCATCCCCTGGATTTAAGAGCATCCCATAGCCAGAGATGAAACAGGCAAGTGAAGTAGTTGGAGCCGAGAGGGACATCTCTGGAAGAAAAAGCAATGCCAGCAATTCTGTTTAGTGTCTGAAGTTGCTGTGGTATTGCACATTTCAGCTAGCTTTCTTTTCCCAGCCCTACCCAGATTGGGGACAACGTGCAAACACTTGGAGATGGGTGTAGATCCTTCCTTCATACACATCAGGATGCTTTTCCAGCATGCCCTGCTCTGGAAGGGGAAGCACTCTGGTGGAATGACCCAGGAGTGTTTGCCAAAGAGGGACTGAAGGGAGGGGAGGGAAGGAAGAAGAAAGCATTTAATAACTCCCAAATCATTTTTAAAAATTCATTAGCTATTATTTCAGCTGTGTGACCTCCAGAAGGGACTTTCTAGAGGGCCAGATTATGCAGTCAACTAAAAATATAAATAAGTATGGAAAGGGCAGAGATCACTTTGTTCGGCCAACTTGTGTGGGATGTCAGGTTAAGTTTCCTGTAGGGTGCATGCATGCACTTCCAGGACACAAGTGTGGCCCAACATCTCCCCTCGTCTGAGGGCACCTCCCCAGTCACTAGGCATGGCGCAAGCAAATGAGTTATCCTTTTCATTTGTGGAGTGCCGATTTCCAAGGAACTTCTCGCCAGTCCTATGGGAACTGGAGCACACTGCACTGCTGCAAGATTTCCAGCTGCAGCTCAAGTGGGCTGCAGCTTCAGACACGTTACAGAGACTAATTCTCAGCCAGGCATGCTACTCTGGGTAAGGGTCTTTATCCTTCCCGGCTGAAGCACTCACATTTGGGCAGGGAAAATTTGTGAACATCTTTCCATTAACATTTCTTATTTCTTCCACCTTGAAGGGAAAAGGCTGTACTCCAAGAAACATCCAGCCTCCCTGAGCCCATCCATTTCATTTACTCATTTGTTGCCATAATGTACTGCTGTCTCTAGGGGTCCTTTAAACTGAGGAACAACAGATTCTTAGAAACCTATTTACTTTTCAAGTGAGGATGTAATAAGAAATACTGCTAATCACATTTGCCAAGAACTGAGGATGAGGTGGAAGAAGCTCTCTCCACAAGATGGGATGTCTAAAACCAGAATCTGTTTAGTTGTCAAAAACAGCTTTCCTTTTCTTGATAAGAGCTTTGCAGGACCTTTGTAAAGGAAGTGGTTGGGAAAAAGCATTTCAGCAGAAAACTTAATGAGGCGGTGACTGAATAGCTCCAAAACCTCCCTGGACTCTGGAAGCTTGCAGCTTTCTGAGCCCATGGCATGCATATGTGGTCCCAGGCTGCTAATCTCTAATCTGGGCCAAAATTGAGCTATGCGTGACACCTGCCTGCTCACTATCTCTCATGGAGAGAAGATAGGCATTTGTCAGAAGAGCAATGTAAAACCTGCTGCCAAACTCTGTCTCCATTTCGTTGGCACGCAGACATCCAGCAGGATGAGGTGGGCTAGTGCCTATGGGAAGCTTAGCAGAAAGGTGTTACTTACGGCACCCGCAAATTGAAGGTAGATGTCACGTTTGAGGAAAACAGCATTTTCCTCCTTGTTGAGAGGTGGAAAGTCCTTCTTTAGGAGGATTACAAGCAATAAGATATCTTACTGAACCTGTAAGGTTTCCATTTCAGTCACTGGACTCACCCAGCCTCCCTCACCCTTCACAAACATGCCTGTGCAGTTTTAACTTGGGGATAAGAAACTTAAGGAAACATTTTCCTGTACTGCAAGCACAAGCTGCGTGTAGAACTCGGTTGTATGGAGCAGAAAAGCTGTTCAGCACCGGTCACAGACTCAGGCAGTCAGATGAGAAACACGTGAGCAGCGGTTTCAGGAAAGTCCCTGATTCACAGGAGTATGAGCTTAGCTCAGGTCTGCACATCCTAGGACAGTTTGTGAAATACAGAGGGGAAGAGCATTGCCAAAGTCGAAGCACAAAGTCTTTGTTTTGAACAGATGCAGAGAGCTCCTTTCCCTCCCCCAGAAAGGAGATCACATCGGTATCACAGTAATATAGGTTATTAGCTCAGTGGGAAACTAGCAGGGTTCAGACTCAAAGGCTCAAACAAGTCCAGCTTGCAGCTGGCAAACCTAAACAAGACCAGCCAGCTGGTGTTGAGCTGAGTCATCTGCACAGTAATTTGGTTGAAAATGTTGACTTAACCCATTCATATAATCACCCAAATCCAAAAAAAACCCTGACAACTGGAGTCAAAGAAATGTACATCTGCCTTTGCAGAATGACAGACTGGAAAAGACCATGTAAACCAATTTTCCAGGGCTTTTTATAGGCTTCTGTGTGCATGTTGCATACAATTCAAGTTCTTGGTAGTCATTTGTTAGTCTGTTCTGATTCAGCAAAGCACATGACACATCCTTAGTGCATGTGCTAAATCCCACTGAAATCAGGGGGGCTGAAGGCACACATTTAGACATTTGTCATGTGATTAAATGGTTCACTAAACGGAGGCAAGCTTAGGACACGCTGGCTTTTTTTTCGCTCAGATTGCTTCTTTAGCAGAGAGATTTCATCTCTTCATGTTTCTTCCTCCAGGAGTTTGAACTTGCTGGAGTGAGAATGCTTATTCTCCTTTTAAAAATAGCAGCAAGGGAATGATCAGCTTCATGTTTTACCTCTCACAGCCACAAGCTTTTGATGTGTGGTGAAAAACTGACACAAGCTCTGAAGTGCCTGCAGGATAGCCTATTTATGGAAACCTGAAACAGCAACATAGAAAGCTGGTAGACTGCAACCAGAATACACCACCTTTGGTGTTCGCTCCCAGTTCACTGATGTGCAGGAAAAAATAGTTAAGAAAATCACTAGTTCCTCGGTGCAGAGGAAATTGCAGCCTTCGGGGTGCAGGAGGAAGAGGATTAGCTTGGAGGAGAGCAGCCTCTTGGAGCAGAGGAGCGGGTTGGGGTAGGACAGGCTAGCCTCACCCTGGGGAGCAGTGCCCAGGGCCAAGCCAGCTGATGAGGGCTCATGGCACCATCCAGGCTGGAATTGTGTTGCTAAAGGGGTTATAAGTAAGATCATTCCCTTTCCTCCTTCCCGTTGCTTGCTTGTCCTGCATTATCCACGTAACCAGCTTCAGGAAAGCCCATAAGGCAGCTGGCCAACCTCAAGCCAAGTTATAAGCAATGATGCTAATCTTATGAGTCTTGGAAAAAAGAGTGACTCACGGTTGTTCAGTGCACAGACGGGGACTGGTGGGTCACTGCTATCTCTTCAGGAGACCACACTCCTGAGGTATGCATCAGAAACCACAAAAATAAAAGATATGTCACCCACAGCCAGTCCCAATTCACTACCACATTTTTCCCTGTGGTGTTACTGCCCTCCTCTCCAGAAATCCCTATCACTACCTCAATTAAGAGCTCCTCCAGTGACCACCACAGCCCTGGTGCACAAGCACAGCTGAAAAACAACACAGACGTTCAAGCATTCATGGGATCAGAGCCAACCAAGGCCAAAAGATTTGAAGCAAAGCAAACAAGAGCATGCTGAAGCATGGCATACTCACACAATAAGCCCTGCAGACTCAGAATTCCCTTTCAGCTCTGCAAGTAACCTTACCTCCCGCCACTTGTCCTGGAAAGGTCCCCTGAAGCAAAGCTGTGTTAGGTACCCCAGGCAACAGAGAGCCTGCCTTGAGACAGGCTGGCAAGAAGATAGGCTAGAGGAAGATCTATAGGCTGGTTTTAAGCATCAGCAGTGCCATCTGCATGGAAGGAGAATGTTGTAGAGCTTATGGGAAGGACTGTATGATGCAATACTTGCATCAAAGGATGGAAGAAATGACCTATTAGTGACGCAGGACTGAGGAGGGCTCTTGCCAGGCTTATGTCCGTGTTAATGTAGCTCTGTGCATTGCCCGATGGCTTTCTCTGAAGCACAGCATGGTTAGCATCATGGCTATGCACCGGCCTGCCTTGCTCAATGCTAAGAACTTCTTACCATGGTGGGAGTGTTTGGCATATAAAAGCGCAACTCCCTCGGCATGAGGGCAACACCCTATAGCCCCACGTATTTTAAAGAGTTGGACTATTCTTGCCATAAAAAAGATCAGAGTAGCTTTATTGACTGCAGCGGAGTTAAACCGGTTTATTCCAAGTGAGAATTTGGCCCCTTGACTTCAATGAAGCTGTGTTGATTAATCCCAGATGGAGACCTGGCCTGGTACAATCCCGTCCAAAAGTCCTGGGAGATTAGTAACACACACACTGAATCACTGCCGTTACTCAGAGTCTGGGTGGTTATCAAAAACCTGCACCTGCTGCGGTGGGAAACACTGCTGGGCTCGGGCCGAGCAACTGCGATCGCCGACTTCAGGGACCAGGGTGTGGTGAGTGAGGGCACATTCTTCAAACACTGCCTCATGCGAGGGGGGAGATGCCAAAGCAGCGCTCTTTTCTTTGCAAAAGTTTGGGAACGTGATCCGGGATGCAAGTCCTGGCTCTGACATAACCCAGGTGTGGTGGCAACGAGCGTGCTGGGCAAGGAAATGGGGGAATCCTGCTCCTTCTCACCGAGGGCTTTCTGTGATGCTCTGTGAAGACCCTTAGTGTAAAAACTGAGTATTAAATCCCCAGAGGTTCAGGGATTCTGTCCCGGCATCAGCTTGAAGAGCCAGTTTTGCTGCATCTTTTTGCAGCAGTTGCCTCCAAGTCTCTCTCAGGGCAGGCCGAGTTTTGCATCCCAGTGTTACAAAGACTGGTGTTGATGGCTTTTTGGTCTCAGGTGGTAGAAAAGCAGGGTGGACAGTACGTAGCCCATCTCCCCAGCACATTATCCATTCACAGATGTTATTCATGGCTAAAGGATGCCAGTGCCTCTTCCCAGATGGCTGGCTGGAGTTGCCCCTCTTCTGCTATGAGGCAGCATCACACAGGTCAAGGTGACAAAAAAGGGCTCGGCATCACGTGCAGAGGAGGCACGGCATCGCCGTCAGGAAAAAGAAATGCCTAAGCTTGCAGTTTGCTCGCTTCAGCTCTGCCTTCCAAGCGTTTCTGAAGTCAGGCATCTGGAACGTGATGTAATCTGAAGATTGATCAGCAGCAGCACACGTACAGCTGTGCACATCTGGCATACAGGTGTTTCAGCTGCTATTTGTCAGTAACTGTATCAAACATTAAAAAGCACCCCGAGTTCATAAGGAAATCATACCTGTCCTGCAGATTGTTCACAGGAGCCCATGAAATGCCATTGAATTTGTGCAAAATATCTCTGTTTTTTAGTGGGTGGCCCCAATTTTTAGTTATTTATTTATTTTAAATAAAGAGCTTGAACCAGAGGTATTTTCAAAGCAGGGCTTTCGTTGCTGTTCATACCGCTGGCATTAATCCATCAGTGGAATTAGTCGAGTCAGTCATAGCAGATGACTGCTATCACCCACTTTATGATTTACTCACAGGAGGCAATGTTATTACAGAATCTTTGTGCTGCGCTGATGAAAAAAAGCTGAGACCGGTCCTCTTTGTGCTCTGCTACCTATGGACACAGCAAGGCTTGTTTCAAAATACCTCATCAACACAGGACAGGGGCAGGTAAAGTGGGGAAATGAGTAAGAAAGGATTCTTCCATGGGATAGGACCTGTTGGTGCCCAGTCCCAGTCCCTGAGCCAGAAAACAAAATTTCTTCCTCCCCACGGGGATGCTACTGCTCAGGAAGTTTGCAGACTGCAGCTGAACACATGCTGCACACAGGAAAATAAGGAGAGCAGGGAAGGTGCTGGCTGAGCAGGCCAGACCCAAAGAGTTCCCTTGGAAAAAGAATAAAGCTGCAGATGTATATATTTATTTTTAGAGAAGGTGTTTTTCCTAGAATTTGTATTATTTTGGCAGGCGTGGAGAGGGGAGGAGAAAAGGTTTCCCTTTGTCCAATATTCTTTGCTTTTCCGAAATGAGGTGGAGGCAGAGGGTTTTTTTACAGCCCATTTCATACCTCCGTTGTATTTATCCCTGTAGAGATGAACAGGAACCAGACATTTCACACGGACTGCCAGCACAGTCAGAGCGTGCTGCATACCACACTGTGTGCAGCACCAGCTGCCCAAAGCCACCGGTTTCATATAGTTCCAAGAGGAAGAAGAACTTCACTCCTATTGATATTTTCATCCCAGATGTTCTCAACCAGCCTGCAAGAACATGATATATTTTACTTTCCAAACAGCTCAGCGCATGTACATGCTCAGTCATCATAGCTGAGCTGATGGCATAAGTCAATAAACTGTAACAACAGGTCATGCAACTTCATCCTAAAGTATACTAAGCCTTAGCTTGCAAGCTGTATTTGTGCAGGGTAAGCACTGAACTTGGCTTTTGCTGCGAGCATCTCAATAGAAATGTATGGCCCATGCATGACCACTTTGCCTTTCTCATCTGATTTCTGCGCAATATATTTCCACTGCTTTAGCACTGATCTGGCTGGCCCAAGCATGTAGTAAGTGTGCCTTTCAGGCAGGAAGAACTAAATGCCTGCCCAGAATTGCTTACAGGCTGGCAGCTGAAACCCATATTGATGTGAGAGGCCCCGAGGTTGGAGGGTCAGGGGCTCTGGAGGCAGACGGAGATGAGAGGGAACCTATTTAACACGGTTGGCACCAGCTTCATCAGCTTCAAAGTCATCGTTTAGGGATGTGTGTGTATCTGTGCTACCTCCCTCCCCATCCCCATTTATTTTCCTGGAGCTGCCCAAGAAGAAAATCTCATTCCTTGCCTTCTTCCCCCCCGGCTCCTCTATTCCACACCTCCCCTGTGCAAAGCCAGGCTCGTGTCTGAGTGCCTCTGTGGAGGGGAGCAGAGATGAGCCCGAGGAAGGGGTACGGAGGTGGGTTTCCTCCGCTGCCGTGTTAGCCAGGAGGGCTGGCAGTGGCCGGCTCCCTCCCATATCCCTCTTTGCTCCTGGCTTCTGGCTTTCGCTGGCCTCTTGCACCACGGGCCCTTTCATGGGTCAGGAGATGCTGGTGGTGTCCCTGAGCGCTCGTTCTTCAGAGCCACCCACGAGGCAGCTGGGCAGAGCCGAGGACAGAGCTTCGATGGTCCTTTCAAATGTCGAAACAGTTCTGCTTTTTCCTGCTCCAACTGCTCATTAACAGCTTCCGGCTTTTGGCAATTTCTAGCCGCGCTTTCAGTGATGTACTGCCAAGATTTTAACAAGGGGCTCCCACAAACCTACCTCCTCCTCCAGCTGCGACGAACCCCACTGCCCTGGAGAGGCCAAGGCTTGGACTGTGGAGGAGTGCAGGGCTGGGGGAACTGTTCCTTTGGGGGGCTCTTTCCTGTTTAAAGCTTTATTATTTTTTTTTTGCCTTTTCTTTTCTGGCAAGGAAGGGACGCAGCACCTTGGAGCAAACACACGGACTGCCTGGAGGTTGCTGCAGAGAGGCAGGACATAACGCAGAAGCCCTGAGAGTCCCAGCAGCAAAATACTTCATTGCAGAGCTCTCACTTGTCCTCCCTACTGAGAGGCCAGCCCCAGGCAACTAATTTTATCTGGGCTAGAATAACCAGCCACAAGCCAAAACGCTGAAGAAGTGGCTTTCTGTTAGTGTTTTGGGACCCCAAAGGGCAAGTTTTTCTGCTGGAAGCAGTAGAGCCTGTGCGTTTCTGGGTGCAGTGAAGGCCAGCTCGGCTTTCCCGTGTTTTGGGGCAGACTGTGCTGATTCACATCAGGAGCAGAGCTGGTATCCCAGGGGAGCTCTGAGCTTCCAGGCATCTTGCAGGTCCAAGGTTGGACTGTGCCGACCCTTCAGCTTCTCTCTGTCTTCAGTTTCTGTAATCTGTGGGTTGGTGTCAACTGGTTTGGTGGAGGCTATCAAGATGTTATGTTCCTGTAAGTTTTTTCAAAAAAAAAAAAAAAGAGGTATCTGGATGCTTTAGTGGGATGTTCCCCACCCCAAGAAATCAGTATGTTTTTTAAAACAATCATCTTCGGAATTTAATGTGAAATTACCATAACCCATATTCCTTCTGAAGCATAAATAACATTCAAATAAAACAAAAATTCAAATGATAAAGAGCTAGAGATGCAAGGGAAATTTAACAGGAGCCAAGGAAACTTTGCGATCAGAGTTTGTAGAGGTTTTAAACATGTTTGTGAGAGCCACAGATTCCTCTGGTACTGGAGAAATTTCTTTTACTCCAGAGAGCTTAGCCTTGCAGCACTACATCTGAAGCTGGAAGGATGGAAGAGTTCATTTTCCACCTTTAAATAAGAACAGGGTGCAAGAAGGTCAGCTGCTTGATGGATACCAAAATAATAAAGTATGTGGCAGTCAAAAAACAGTCTATTAACTGCTGATTAATATATTCATAGATAAACCTATGGGCTATACATTATTAAATCAGTGTTAAATGCAGGCCTTTCTGGTAAACACACCAGCATAAATTGCACCAGATCCATGAAAACAAATGCTATCTTTTTAAATTTTAAAATGTCAGTTTTCTGCTTTATGTTAAATTCCTTTTTTTTTTTTTTTAATAATAAAAAAAACCTGACAAAATGGAAAGACAAACAGTGACAAATACTTTGCAGCATTGTAAAACTGGACTTACAGGGCCAGCAGCTCTTCCACAACAGCAAGCCCTGACATAGGTAAAGTCTATTTAGATAGGTGGCCACTTCTCTTTTCTGGGGGTAGTTATTTGTGAGAGAAGCACTCACAAGTGCCCCGGCTTTATTTCAGCTGTGGGTGACGAACAGTTTTGGCAGCTGGTCCCCAGGCTTGCAGGCGTGCTCCATCCTGCTCCGTTGGCCAAGGCCAAGACACTGGTCCTGGGTCACGGGCTGTCCTGTTGGTGTTGTCTCTGTAGGATCTTTCATCCTGGACAGGGAGGTGTGAGCAAGCCATCGGCTTTCCTCAGCCGTGGGCTGGCGGGACAGGAACAGGCTTGGAGGGAGGAGAATTGAAAGGATTAAACCTCCTTCCAGATGGGCTGTGCCTTTTCTTTTCCTGCTTCCCTGACAAACAGTTAGTCACACTCCCGATAACAAACCGGGGAGCCGCGGGACGCGGGGAGGATGTTTTCTCCTGGCCCAGCCATGGGCAGATAAATCCTCCAAGGTTTGAAAAGCCTGGGGTAAATTAGATTAGAGTTTTCCTCTAGACGGCAAAAGGCGCTTGGGGCAGGGGTACATTTGGAGAGAGCAAGGGAGGCCCTGCGGCTCGGGAATGAACAACTGCGAGGGATATGTTTTTAAATGGTTTCCCAGCTGTAAGATGCACATAATTGTGGCTTTCCTTCATCTGGGAGACTTCAAGAGCGGATGGTTGATAAGAGCTCATACCAGCAAAGGCAGAAAAACACAAGCCAAGGTATCTGGTTTCAGTCTGTCCGTACCCGCAGCATTAGATCTGATTTTGGCCCTCTCCCCCCTCTGCATGTACACAATTATCTGAATTCCTTTCTCCGCTGCTTCCTCCCCTCTGAAGTCTTGCAGACCGGCCCTTGTGCCTTTTCTGCAAGAGCAGCAGTCACGCGTTGCGTTAGGGACGGTCGTGCAATTGGGCTCCCTCCTTTCAGGGTCACCTTTTGCTAATGTAGGTGCCTGTGCTGCAGCCACGAGGACCAGCACTCCCTGGGGGACACAGAGCAACTACGGTGATGGGAACTTATACCCCATCCTCATCTTTTTAGCCTTTTCTGATGGGAAACAACCTAGAAATCAGGGGATTTCCACTATTCTAACCACCTAACTGCTTGCAAGTGTCATTCCTCCGTGCCTCAGTTTCCCCCTTGTGCTTCATCTCTGCTGTTTGCCTCTGGTTGTGTTTAGAAATAGGTCCCCCAGCCTCTTGCACTGCAGGTGGGACATCCCAAGAACTATTACACACACCAGTGTGGGCCGCTTTCCTGTACAGTTATGTGGGCGGCAAGGTAGATGTGCTCAAGGACAAGGCCAAAGCATTGTTTTTCCACCTGTTGTCCCATTCTCCCCACCCAGCCGTCCTGTGGTCAAGCAGAGGAGGGACCCTTTCTGGCATGCTGGTATGGGGAAACTGGCTTTCCAAAATATGACTCTTGATCCTTCTCTGGGCTTGCTGCATGCTGGCTTTTCCCTTGCAAGATGGCACGCAGTTACCTGCTTACAAAGGTGTTGCTGTTGCTAAGCAATATGGTATTTTTCCTGAAAAGTTGCATTTTTGTGCCATCCGAATGACAAAAATGTTTTAAATAAAGACTGTTGTCTACCTTGGCTCTGGGGACATCTGACAACTCTGTAAGATGATTTGAGATCATCCCTTTGGTATGGACACAGCCAATGCCGATAGTGGGGCATAGATCCTTTCTTCCTTTTACTTTGCTATAAAAATATTAGTTCATATATAAACTATGCATAAATATGAACACAACATGTACAGATACAGGTATTCCATTCTTACACAGACCAAAGCCTCATTTTCATAAACACACCTAAAGACCTGGTGAATTTAGTTAAAATTTTCTGTGTGTTTTGATTTGGTTTTAGCTTACTTGATACAAGTTATACTTACATATAGAAATTTCAGCATGGAAATAGCAAAAATGCAAAGCCTTTGTAAATTCTTCTGATGTCACTCCAACTTCCCCTTTCTGACAGCCAGTTTGGAGTGACAGAGCAGAATTTTCTCTAGAAAAACTGCTGGGGCCTGGTTACATAGCTAGAAGCGAGAAGCTGGTCAGATCTGAACCAAGCTGCTTGGTGGTGTGGGCAGGTTTTGCTGCAGCCAGACATTAGCGAAGCCTTGTTGGCTGTTAAACCCATCACCTGAGCTGGGACACTCCTTGTCTTCAAGGCTGTTAAGGAAACTGGTGAGGTGCCATTTATGCAGGTAGGGAACAAAACCATAACCCCAGCACTCTCCTTTTCCAGTCCAGAGGACAGAGGCCTGTTGCAGGTCCTTCTGTATGGTCTTTAATGGTCAACAGTGGATAAAACTGCTCTTAGGAATCCACCATTTTACCCAAGAGTGGCCATGATGGACAGGGTGCACAGGGGAAGGGCTTGGCTCTGGGGTGCTTGGGCACTGAGCCTGGCATGACAGGTAGGGTTGGAGAGGTCTAGGCCACTCTGGATACTGGTCCTCAGCTACCAGCTGTGGAACAGTTGCCTTTGCTCTGGCATGAAGGAGGCAGAGGAAGAAGCAGGGGAGGACAGCAACAGGTTAACAGGTTCCTTCATAGGAGGGCTCAGAGGGTTTGTTGGCATGGCAGGAGAGAGGCAAGGCTGCTTGCACAGCCTTCACTTGGACAGACCTTAACTTCAACATGCGACGTGATGCCAGGTGCTTCTGCAGGCAGGAGGGAGGCAAAAGGCATCCCACCTCCCAGGGTCAAGGGTCTCTGTCGGTTTGCTAGAACTGGCCAGGCACTCTGCTGGGAACGAGCTCTTCCACCACGCTGTGGGCCTTTATGAGGTCCCTCATGTCAAGGGAAGCACTCGCATCCAAGAGGCAGACTCATCTCCATCCGTCCTGGGTGATGAAGGACTCTCAGAAAGGCCTCTTTGGGCTGCAGGGCTCTGCAGCAGGGGAAGCCAGGAAGGGGCCCTTCCTTTGAAAACAAGCCTTGCTTTGAGAGATTCAGCTGGTGACAGACAAGTCCCTTTTCTCCTCTGCTTTCACCCTCCACAACAGGAAATCAGAGCAAAGTTTTCATCTGCAAACCTCTGCTGCAGCCCACTTTGGTCCTTTCTGGTTTTCATAATCTGCAGGAGCAATAGCAACAAGGAGCTACATGTTTTTTGCCTAATCCTCCGGGACAGAGGGTAGCAAATACCTGGTTTGCCTGTGTACGTCCCAGCGTGCTGGTCACGAGGCCAGCTCCAAGCCAGGTCCTGGCAGCCAGCACCTTGCCTCCACCCTAGCACCTCTCTTCTGCAAGTTTAACGGTGCTATGATAAAATCCAAGCCAAAATAACTCCCCATTCTTCCTGCCTTAGGTCTGCTTCATATGGCTCACCCTGTGCATAGTTGGAAGGCAATTGGGGGAGGCTCAGAACTAGGTCAAAACAAACTTAATTTCCTCCAGGTCCAGGTGGGACGCTGTTTTGCAGACGGGGCTATTTGCATGCCGCCTTTCAGCTTTCCACCCGCGGCCATCACAGCCTCCAACACACAGTCACAGGGAAGCTTTTAGCATTTTGGAGCATGGCTGTTTTCCACCCTCCAGTGCTCCAAAACAGCTGGACCATTTTTGCCTAGTCTCCAGAAAACAAAAGCAACAACAAGAAAGAGGAATCACCTTCGGGCATGGAAAATTTTCAGCACAAGCAGCACGAGCTTCAGAAGGTCATGAACAGATAGAAAAAACAGGAGGCTGGAAGGCAAAGCTTACAGACCTGACCATGGATATTATGACTATGACTGATACTTGCAATATGCTTTTTTGAGCTGGAAGCGATGGTCCTCATTTCACAAAGGTCAGGAATGAGCAAGGTTACAGGCAAGGTTGGGGGTGTTTGATAGTAGGCACATAAACCTTAACACCACATCTAGGGACCCTGCTCAAGATGATGACAACCCCTGCTAGGTTAGGTGATTTCTGCGTCCCCAGCAAGATCCTCCTTGGTATCTCAGACCTCTGCACTTCAAGCTGCCGGGTAGGCTTCAATGGCTATCCTCTTGGATGGCAAACCTGGGACTGAGTAGGGTGACAGGCACTGGGGAGAGAGGAGCGCAAGATGCTCTCAGGACTCCAGCTGGCCTGCCATGGGCCACATCCAGCCCGCTGCCTTGGTAGCCAGGTGAGATGGGACTCTCGTGGCCAAAAGTAGTCCAGATTCAGGCTTTTTGGCCTGAGAGTCAAGATGCTGAGATCTGTCCCCCCCCCTCCAACTTGGCATTTCCTAACCTAAAAAAGAACAGCCCGATTTTTGGAGCAGCTTGCTTTGGCATTTCAAAAATTCACATCAGCCCATGCTGACCTTTTCTCTCCAAAGGCACGGGCGCGGACACGTGCGTCCCATGTCACGTTTTGCATTGTTCGCTGTTGTTTTCCCCATCCTCAACCACGGCGTGCCTACGGGGCAGTACGCACGCAGCGCTGGTGTGGCGGGTGGGCGTACCGGGGCTATGACATAATGCAATAACCGAACTAGCCACATTTATGTGTTTTGAAAAATATTAAGGGCAGCTGCTACTTAGCGCCAACAGAAACGTTTTATTGATTTTCTAGAGCAGGAGCGTCCCCTTTTGTGTTGTAACCCAGCAGTGCCTGAACCAAGTGGTGGGACTTTTCCAGAATAACTCAGCTATATCACATTTTCCCTTCTCTTTATAAATATTCAGAGGGTCTCCTGCCCTGAAAATACATGCCTGGTTAACAACAGATAAAGAGGTTGCTGCCTGATGTGCTTGCTCTTCCCCATCTTGATCAGGTGTGATGTCCAAGCAGGTCAAACCCAGGAGGGGACTTCTTCCCCGTTTACCCCATAACGCCCCATCACTAGCAGAGGAGATGGAGGAGACAGGACCATGTCCCCCATGGGGACAGGGGCCCTACAGCTTTTCCTTGGGCAGGGGAATTGGTTCCTGTGCTGCTGCTCTTCTTGAAGGGGAAAACCCCCTTACCAGCTCTTGTGCAGCACCCAGCACCGTAACACCCTGATCATCAGCATGGGCCAGGACTAGTGATAGCCTGAGTAGGCTTTTGCTGTAGGTTTCCCTGTATTTATCCCTTCTGGTTATTCTCATGTTGGGAGGATGAGTTTTGAGACTATGGGGAACTCCTGCTGAGTTTGTTTGGTGTTTTCTCATGGGCTGGTTTAATATTTGCTTCCTCAGTGCATGTTTGCTTGCATCCTACCTAATCACCCCAGGCAGCCCCACTGCTTGCCAGCCCACCTCGCAGAAACGCCGCTCCCTGCTCCAAACCTCCAGAGTCTGTAAAAAAGCAGCCTTTGAAGTTAACATCCCATTAAAAATGAATGTTCTGGGGATGCTTAAAGAGCAGGCACAGTCTGGGCAGGGAGACTTCAAAGGAGGCAAAAATGCAGTGGTGGGGACTCTGCCGAATGCGGCAGAGCGGCTGGGGCACCGTGGGCTGGTGGGAAGAGCAGCCTGTCCGTCCCGGCAAGCCAGAACTGGGGCAAGCCACACGTGGGGACAGTGAGGAGCATGCCCACAGGTGTCACTTATAAGAAATTCCTTTCTGCAATTCAAGCCCCACTCAGCAGCGAAGGATGCTCGGTCACAAAGCGCATCTCCTTCGGAGGCAGCCGAAAGCAGCATCGCCAGTGTGAGGGCATGGGCAGCTTGCCCTGCACCGACCCACTGAGCGGGGCTGGGATCTCAGCTTTGACCCACGCTGCTTTTCACTTCCCCAGGAGGAAGGGGAAGGGGGGAGGAAACAGTCTATAAACTTCTCAGCGATTGCCGAAATCAGTACCAGGTGGCGCGGGGCGAGCAGTTGGCGTGCACTGCACTGTGCTGCCGTTTGTGCCCCTCATCTCCCCCCTTGCTGCCCGACCCCAGCTAGGTTAGGAGCACAAGGCAACAGGACCAGGCACCCATGACCCCTGAGGTGGGCCGGGACCTTTCTGGTGGGGTTTTGGCTGGCTGGAGCCCACATGGAGGGAGAATGGCCAGGCCCTGGGTATAGAACCATTTTTAACTTTCCAAACTTTATAACAAGCTCAAAAAACATCCTTTTCTTAAAAAGAAAAATAAAATAAAATAAATACAATTTAAATACTCAAAGGGTTTTCCTGTGATTCCTATTGCTTTTGCATTCTTGTCTGTGTTATGGAAATGATTTCAATCCCTTTGTAACCAAACCCAACCCTAATCCTATATAAGCAAGGACCTCAGGGACCTGTTGCAAAATTTCCTCCGACCGGGGCCCTGCTCTTGCTGCCACCTTACATCAAGCCTGCACCTCTCAGCTGCCGTGGTTTCCATGCTGTGCTCTTGGGCTGGGGAATGCTCTAAAGCAAATTAAAAAAAAAAAAAGCAACAAGTCCTCAATTCACGGTACAGCAGCCTGTGCCAGCACAGAAACTGCGCTGGGTCTGCAATGTTGCAGGGTCCAGAGTGTGTAACAGCTGTATTCTGTGTTATAAGCTGCAGGATAAGAGAAATGTTTAGAAATTATGCTCAGCAGACAGCTTCACCATGCATCATCTCTCAGTCCAGATCATGCGTTGTTATCGTGTAGCATTATGCCCTTCAGCCCTACACTGGA
Organism: Anseranas semipalmata; assembly: GCA_013399115.1. NCBI lineage: Eukaryota > Metazoa > Chordata > Aves > Anseriformes > Anseranatidae > Anseranas > Anseranas semipalmata. Next base: position 346,188 of record VXAA01001618.1, read on the forward strand.
GAATGACAAGGTGCTGTATGGGCACTAGTTAATTAAAACCCAAGTGCACTGCAAGAGAGGCAGGGATGTACTGCAATTTCCCAGCCAGGGAAACTGAGGCACGTGCAGAGAGAGCAGCTACATAGGGAACCTGTGCTTGAGCTGGGATTAAAACTGAGCTCTGCAAGGTCCTGCTGTCCTATCACACCAGCTTAGTGCCATGCAAGGAAGAAACTCTGTCCCCTCCCCATGAAATCTGCTATGGGCTTTGCTGTGTTTTTTAAGAAGAAGTCCCATAAATCCATACCTCATCACTCAGCTGCCGCAGGAAACATGCAGTGAAGCCACGAGTGAGTCAGGCTTGCAGGAGTCCATCAGGAAACCTCCGTGGGTCCAGCTCACAGGAGCGGAGCTGAGAAGCGCTGCAGGAGTAGCTGCCAGCTGAATATATTGGGAGGCTTTGATGAAAGCCTTGTTCAGCCCCTCTGGGATTAAAGGATCATAAACGTGAAGCGTGACCTTGGGAGGGTCCATTAAAGCACAGAATTGTTATGGAAAAGCTCTCTATAACTTAAGAGGTGACAGAGCCAGAAGGGCCCTGTTGACTCATTTTTATAGCTCCTGAAGGCAACAGGGCAGTGCTTCCCCGTCGGTGTACGTCGAGCTGGGATCAGAGCCATCCATTCTGGGTGCGCAGGCACAAGGCACTGGCTTTACTGGGACGCTTCGCTGGGTAGAAGAAGAGGAAAGACCAGCCCACCAGTTTTTGGGGGCAGCAAGACTTCCTCAGGCAGGAGACTCAAACATCACAGTGAGCAAGGATCAGGTTTGTGACGTGAGGGTGACACACCAGATTCAGAGTACAATTTCTCCAATATATGCAGCTCCTTTTTAAGCAAACTGAGAAGCCACTGAAGTCCCCTCACCTTGTTCAGCTCCACATGGGATACCATGGGTGTTTTAGCACAGTGCTCCTCTATTCAAGTGACCTGGAGGGGGTAACTGAGGAGGAACAAGTTGGGAGGAGATGGGTGCAGACATCACTCACCTCACCACTTCTCCACCTGCAGTGGACACGTTTCCATATATCCCACCACCAAAACGTGTCCCTCAGGCTACAAGCAGGTGCCCACCTCCTCCTGTTACCATTCCGGTGCTTTCAAAATTGCTGCTTAGAGCCAGATTCTCAAAAGTGACCGGCATCCAATGTCCAAATGGCACAGAGAAGAAAATACACAGGGAATAGATCACACGGGGAGTTTTTCTCATGTTGTGCATTTCTTTCCTTCTCTTGCATGGACAGATTGGGTCTGTGAATGTGTGGGTTTTACTCTTTGGTGTGGATCTTAAATAGAATTTGTGGTCAGAACAACCAGGAAAAGGTTATACAAGGTGAACTTAAGCACAAGTACATGTCAAGATGAGGAGAATAATCCCTCCATGGCCAGGTATACCAGTGTTTTTTGGATGACCTTTGTAACTGGTCATAATATAGCTTCATCAGCTAAGAGGCTGCTTTAACATACAGTGGATAATCAGAAAAAACAGGAGCGAAAATAGCCTGCCAGATCATCTGGTCCTGTGTTTCCCATCCTGTGGTCCACAAATCATTAGTGAGATGTAAGACTTCAGAAAGTGACTCACACACACAGACCCAAATCCAAATCATAGACTCACACGCAAGATGGGGGACAGCAAAATTCACAAAGGAACAGTCAACATTTGACCTAATTGTTATTTGCTTGTGAATGTGTCCCATTGTAACACTGCTGCACAAGATGGCATGCAGATTGCTAGTTTTTCCAGAAGGACAAACTAGTCCTTGGATGCTCCTGTCCCTCAGCTGGGTCCACTACAACAAAACCAGATGGCACTTGGCTTGCTTAACCCATTCCTAAAAACCTCGAGTGATGGAGATGGTGCTGTACAGAAGAAGATAACAGGTTGCTCGCTGCTTGTCTAATCTGCTAACCTTACATCACACATAAAATGATTTTGCCTGTGAACACTCATCAAAATGCTAGGTTGTGTTCATAAGGGGTTGCTTCAGTTCTGAAAAGACAATTAAAAAAATTAGTTATGTAGTCAGCAGCAGTCTGAGTAAGAGAGCTGGACAACCTTTATTTTAGGTGAAGCCCAGCGCTGGCTCAAACCTGCAGTGCTGTGGCAGCAAAGTGTGGACCAGCTGCCGTTTGCTGGGTTGACCATGCTTGTTTGTCTCACCGTAACAGGGAAGCCAAACCACCCTGTTAGCACTGAGCTGCTGTGAAATTCCCATTTTTCCAGTTGGCCAGAGCCAAAAGAGCTGCTGGAAACCAAGAAGGACTGGTGAAAATGAGATGCTGCACTGCAGCAGCAGCCAGAGCAGGGCATCTTACCTGGGGGTGAAGACATTGACTTGCAAACCGCCAGTTTTGCTCTAAGAGTAGCTTTGTGCTGACCTGTCCTGTCTTGGATGGGATTTAAAAAATAAGGGGAAGTAGGCCAGCTCAGTGTTGCTTTCTACCCAGTTTCACCTTCTTTTACAAGGCAGCCAGGCTGAGCAAGGAGCACAGCGTTTTGTCATGCAGAGAAGCAAACAGCATCCACCCCTTCCTCTGCTTGCTGGAGAAAATCATTAAAAAAAAAAAAATCTCTGAGCTTAAAGGTTGCCCCAGCCTCAAGCAGAAAATCACTCTGTGGTGTCTTCCTCCTCTTTTTATTTCATTTTTTTCTTTCATGAGTCCACCCCATGCTCCCCTCGCTAGGGCTGTGGCAATGTGAGCATTAAGAAAGGGCCACTCTGTCATCTGTCAGACGTGCACATACACAAACCACCGCCGTTCGCACACACCAAGCAGCTAAGCTTTCCTAAGTGGTCCTGGGCAGCATGTCAAGTCCTGAGCTCGTCTGCAGAATGTGGTTGTAATTAGATAATTAATAACTTTGAGATGGAAAGGAAAGGAAATAAGCTAAATGGAAGCTTTCCTTAGTGGGAGGAAATAATTATATCTGCTTTTTGATATATGAGCTGAGATGGCTTTCAGGAGGCAGAAACAGCATCTTGCATGAAAAATCATCCCTCCCCCAGGTTCACTGGGATCTCCTACGGGCACTGCTGGGGCACGGTTTGTCCCACCAGCCCGCAGGCGAGCAGCAGCAGGTTGCTGCAGATCAGGGCAAGCCCCGCAGGTAACGGGGCTCCCTGCCATGTTGCTGCACCTTGGCACATCCCAGACAGCGGAGCAGAGGAGACGTGATATGCAAGGCTGCATCGCTGGGAACCGCGTGGAGAACAGGGTTTAGCATCACATCTCTTGGGGTTGGAGAAGCTGCTGTAAGCGTATGGACTTTTTGATAGTTGCATTGCTTCTGCCTATGGATTTAACCATTTCACAGCACAATGAAAGAAAGGCTGTGGCATTACTAAACTCTGAACTTATTGAACACCCAAAAGCCAAAGGAATTGTTAGGTTTATGTTGATTTCTTTTTTTTTTTTTTTTTTTTCGGATGTGTTAAGCTTTTACATAAATACGTTACCCCAGGATGGAAAGAAAACATACTCATTTCCAGCAGGGCTTGCCTGGTTTTGCAGGAAGAGCTGGGAGTCACTATGGGTGGGATTTCTGAAGTACGTTTTGGGCACCTAGCTCTGCTCCCTGGGCGTCGTTGGGAGCTCTGTGCTAAATGCAACAACAAATTGGCAGCACCACTAGCACTGAGCACCCGATCTCCATGTTTCACTTGCTTAAGAGGCCATGAGAGCTATTCCCAGCTGCTGGATTAACCAAATCTCTCCACGCTGCCGGCACTGGGGTTGGATTTTAACACGTGGTTATGGGTTTTCACAAACCACTGCCTTGATTTGCAAGGGAAAAGATCTTATGAGAAAATATATATCTCACAAAGATGTCCTGTATTCAGTGTATTTATTTTTCTTTTTTTTTTTTTTTTTCCCTCTCTCTAGACTGTCCAGTGTCTGAGACTGAAGTGGAATTGGGATGTATCCAAGTTTGTAGCTTCTGAAACCTTAACAACCTCAAGTAAACTGGTCCAAAAGACCCCTCTTGACCTCCCTCGCTCTGAACTCTTGCAGAGCACTTAGACTGAGCAGAAACCAGCACCAAAGCTAACGGTCTGAAACTTTGCAACATCTCTCCCCAAGTGACTGACCAAAGAGAAAAGAGAAGCAACATTCCTGATTGTTCATTGTTGTTGGGTTTTGTGTGTGTCTGTCTGTCTGTGTGTTTGGTTTTATTTCTTTTTGTTTTTTTCTTTCTGAAAAATCTTAATTCAGGAATATCTTTATGAGAAATCTTTGGGTTTGGATTTTATTTCCCCTTAGCTGTATTCTTTTTTTTTTTTTTTTTAATTCAAAACCTGATTTCTTGTACAGTAATGTCAAACTGGACCAAGGCTCTCAGAAAAAAAAGAGGAAGAAAAAAGGCCACATTGTCCCCAGCTCCCTGCATGATTTGTTTCAAGTACAGCCTGGATTACAGACTGCCCTCCACACTCTACTGCCTCTTCCTTATTGCTCCATGATTTGCTACCACTCCCAACCCCTCCTTTTTTTTTTTTTTTCATTTTCTGTTCCAGTGTATATGTTGCTTATTTGTTTTATTTATTGAGATATTTTTAACGAGCTAAGAGACTGCAATGTCGCTGTGTATACTGCTTCTCTTGCCAATAAAAATAAAGATGTCATGCAGCTACTGGGGGTATTTGATTTACATTCTGACTGCACAGCTCCAAGCAGAAGCTGAGGAGCTGAGCCACCCCGCCAATGTTCCAGCACTCACCGATTTGGCTAAAATCCACTCCCCAGGTAGCAGGCAATAGGCGTGGCATGCAGTCCCGCAGCCTGTGGTGCAGAAGATGTCAGCTCAGCATCGCTTGCCCATGGTGATGACTGCCCACGTGTGCCAGGAGCAGTTGGTTGCTTACTCACAGCCCTGCTCAGGGGTTTACTCAGGCTACAAGCACTGTGGAAGGGTCTCACGCATCTACAGGGCCATGGCCCCCAACACGCTGCTTGTTGCAAACTCTGCCTTTCCAAAGAAAACTTTCAGCCTTTCCGCAGAACTCTTTGTAATAATTTCAAAATGAATTTCGAATAGATAAATTTCGAGTAGATTCCAGCCTTGGAATTACTATTCATTTACACACTGCATATTGCGTCCAGAAGAGACACATAATCCATAAAAGCTGAGCAAAAAACATTAGCTGCACTACGGAAGTGGTCACCCAGGGTTGCTGGTCTGCTCCTCCTTCCTCCTTACCTTCGACCCTGGGAGCAAAGACCAATGGACTCTGCTGGTGCTCACTAGCCTTCCTCCATCGCCTCCATCGCCTTGCAGAGCCCCTCAGACTCTTGGTCATACACATACTGAAGCCAGGTTTCAATTTCCAGGTCATAAATAACACGTTTAAAAAGAATTCATTCTGAAAAAGAAAGAAAGAAAGAAAGAAAGAAAGAAAGAAAGAAAGAAAGAAAGAAAGAAAGAAAGAAAGAAAGAAAGAAAGAAAGAAAGAAAGNGAAAGAACCCTCCAAGAAAAGACAAACAGGGGCATCTCCAAAGCAGAATGCTCCACTTTTGGCATTTGCTTAAAAAGAAAGAAAGAAAGAAGGAAGGAAGGAAGGAAAGAAAGGAGGGAAGGAAGGAAGGAAAGAAAAAAAATCCTTTAAAGACCGATCACAGTGGATCTGGAAACATGGGGCTAAACTATCCCAAACAACCTTTTGTTCTCACACCCCTTCCCTGCTGGATTAACAGCAACTCCGGTTAACTTGAGAGCATCTGAACTGCAACACTGAGTGACACAGAGATTGATTAAACGGCAGGTCTCTGGCAAAGGTGGCTTGGGAGCCTCGGTGCTCCTCGTTGGAATTATCAATTTGACTTTGCAAAGCAAGAGGCGAAACAGATCTCTGTAAGAAAGATCAGCTCAGAAATTGGCAGAGAGAGGTGTAGTGGGGGGAAAAGATGGTGAAGGATAACTGGCTATGGAAAAAAAAAGCAATGCTGTGGTGTCTAGAGCCATTAAAAAATAAATCATGTCATTCCATCTAAACCAGCTTCAGAGAAAAACATTTTAGCATGCCAAATCCAGAACATACATGTGTGTATCATCAGATGTATTAATTGCCTGATAGGCTTCAGAACTTAAATGTCAAATGTTTATTTTAAAACAAGCAGAGTTGCATAGAGTAAAATACATCAAATCCATTAGAAGCTTTTATTTTCTTAAAAGTAGATGACATCTCAGTCTTGGTGTTTGGTAGCAGCAGAGCCAAAAATGCCATTTAAGAAGGTGAACTTAACAGATGTCATGTGATGCAGCACATCAAGCAGTTTTTTTTCCTGGGGGTGTGCGTTAGTTTCTGCATTTCTGTGAATCTTTAATGATGCTCCAAATTGCACTAAACTAATTTCACCACGGGGTGTGGCATTTTCTGAGCACGGGCACCTAAATCCAACCTTAGGCCCGTTAATTGTTTATCAGAAGAGCCTGTTGTGCTGCTCCGCTCTCCCAGGACATGACCAGAACCAGAAGGAGAAGCCTGGCAGGTCAGACCTACCCAAGCCACAGATCAGATGTGTGCAACCGCAGCAGTGCCACCACAGCTGCCATGTGCCTTCCTTAATGCTACAAACGTCAGGGCTGCTGAACCTCATCCCCCAACGTCATGCATTTAAGGACATGTCGTGGTAGATCAAAGCATTTGTTCTCTCTTCCTCTATCTGCAAAGTGCACTAGCAGCCACTGCTAGGTGAACGGTGACAGTGAATGCTCACAAGCACTAGTTGGTTCCCTCTTTGATGTATTCCGGGGGTTAGCCAAGGCTCCTGTAGGTGAATGGCCAAGAAGAGGTAAATATGGAGAGCAGAAATAAATCCAGAGCACCAGGATACAACTTTTTTTTTTTTTTTTCCAGGCAGAAAAAGTAGTAACTATAGAAGTTGGTCAGGTTAGTCAGAAAACAGAAATGCCATGGGGCTCAGATAAGTGGTTTCAGGTCGCAAGGTGGGAATAGGGGCTATCAAACACTCCAAGACATCCTGATAATTTGAGACCTGTAAACTGTCTGGATAGCACATTTTAACAGAAAACACATTTGAATTGATGGATAAAGAGAAGTCTGTTTCAATAAATTGCTGAAAAGGCTTTTCATCTCGTATGAGTTCATCTTGCAAAAGTTGCAGCCATAACCAGCAATGTGGGTGTGTTAGGAAGAAGCCAAAGACAAGGTAAAATGCAGTTCCTAAAACTGAAGCTGCATTGTCACGTACACCATGTGACAGACATATTTACTTTTCTTTTTTCATATGTAGGAGTTTTTTTCAATAGTGCTTATCACACCACTGCTCACCTTAATTGCCACTGTGACTGAATTTGTCCTTTTTCCATCCGTGCATGAAACCCCAACCCGTGAGAGACTGGTGTTTCCTAGGGCGCAGACATACTCTCCCGTGCAAAAGAGAATGAAGCCAAAATCCTTTAATGCTCCAGGTTCAAGCGCACGTGACAGATCCTCACAACAGGGGCTCCTCCGCATGTGCAGGGCCTGGCTAAATATTGGTCCTGAACTGTTTGGTCTCTGCATACATGAAAGGCTACAGCAAGCACCCAGCACATGCTATTTTGTGCAGGGGTCCAGCTAACAACAAAGTATTCACTGGAAAGAAGCCAAGTCCTGAAGTCGTGATATAAAGTGTGCCAGTTTTTTACTCGATACCAGCTCAGCTAAGCACTGCCAAATCTCCTCCATTTCCTAAAGCGAAAAAGGTTTCAGCTAGAGTTCTTGATGTAGGCCAAACGAAAAAATAATAATAAAATAAAATGAAAAAACAAACCCAAGCCCCATGTCCCACTCCTTGGAATCTCTTTTCTCCCTGGCCTCTCCCAGGGCCACCCCATTTTCACACAGCCTCTAACAGCGAGGAGGGATCCGGGAGGGGGAACGCTGACAATTTTTCCCAGAGATGCTTGTAAAGTTGGAGTCCTCACTCGGCTGGGACCACCCAGGCATCATCTCCGGGGGTGGAGATTTCAACCCCCCTGGAAGGGTGACTGCAAAGAGAGGTAGTCAGTGTGCGGTGGTTAGCACCATCTCGGCACGGAGACCTCGGCTAGAGCAACATGCATCCCACCCAACACTGGGAGAGGGAGCCCGTGAGACTTCAAGTGGCACCCATATGCAGTCAGCTATATGATCAGGATAAAGATAAATCTTCTATCTACTTCTTCAAGAGAAAGGAATGGCTGTTTTGAAACATAGTGATAGTGGCCTTTACTGGGGTTAAACATAAAGGTAAAAATCATACCCAGAAATCACAAGAAATGTGAAGTGTTGTTGCCTGAGATCTTTGCTGAAACTAATGTTGCATGTCGCCAAGGAGAAACCTGCTAACTTCCCACTGGGACTTAGCAATGCCTTCTAAAGGCATTGTAACTCACTTCCAAATCTCTGAGCAGCCATATTGCTGCTCTGATTAAGAGGAAAAACTGAACTCACCTTCAAGACCCTCAATTCTCTCTCTGTGTGCACACAGTGCAGTCAAATATTTACTTAGAAGAGACTTGCCCAGCTCATCTCCAGCATCCAAACATCTGAACTTCAAATGAGATCCTTCAGCTGACAAGAAACCAGGTGGCACAGGTAGGCTGCTGTCCCTTGGGCAGTTACCAACCACCATGACACCAGTAGTGGTGTGTCCCCATGGGAAAGCAAGATCACTAAAACAGTCCGGCCAGGCTTGAGGAGCAAATCATCGCATGTGGTCATCCCCCACCTCCAGCACAATTCATATTGTGGTACAGATGTGACCTATATGTGTTCTGCCTAGCTTTGCTCACTGGCCTAGTGTTGGCCAGAAATGCTCTCAGGTATTTTGAATGAGGGCTCGATGCTTTGCTTTGTTGAAACAAACATGTGGATCTCAAAAAACAGAGGTGACTTCTGAATGAGACTTTGGAGACCGAGTGAGAGCAGAGATTACAGTTATAGATATCAGGAAGCCATGCACATCATCCCAAGAAAGCTTTGCCAATGTTTCCCTGGGCTGCCACATTGGACTGCACTGGGCCAACACACAGTGGTTTAGGACAAGCAGACCCTTCCCTTGGGGAACTCCTTCATCTTCCTCAGGAACACAAAACCCCTTCCAGCAGCTGCTTCAGCATCAGATGGACTGCTAGAAGCCATGAAAGGCAAAAGGAGAGGTTAAGCACAGCAGAAGACCCTCTTGCACAACTCATTCCTTCGTCACTCAGGCATGCTGTCTTCACAATGCATTAAGTATCATGAGTTTATGCCTCATCTTTAACACTTCCTCCCACTTCTAGCACCAAATCAGTAGCCATAAGCAGGTCTCCTAAACCCTGATGAGAAGCAAAAGCCATACATTACCAACATTTCAGCCATGTTTTAATGCAATAATTCAAGCTGATGTAGGTTTTTCAGCTGTATCTTGATGCTTTTTGTGGTTTTGATGCCATTCCACTCGCCTTTGTAGTCTCAGAATTTGTTTTGAGTATGGTAAAGTGCACTCAGCCCTTTTATGATTTCCTGTCTTGTTTCAGAGTCTTGCACTGAAAGACTTTAGTTGCCTCCTAAATCTTTTTCCAGAACTCTCCTGTCACTTTAAATATTGGCCAGCATTTTGTTAGCTTCAAGACTTTGAAATAATATCAAAGTAAACCTCAAAGGAAAACAGCCCAGTAAAGGGTAAGGTTGGAGCTTAATTCATATTTAAATAAAGATCTTTCACTTCAGCTTGGGTTACTGTGTAAAATGACTGGGAGCAAATGGAGCTTTTAAAGGCCTTATTCCCCTGGGGGTCTATTTTAAAATGATCGGAGAGCTTACCAGGCAGAGGAATGAAATTGCCTTCCCATGAAAAATTCTCTGCCATTGGGAAGAAAAAACTTGAAGTTCTCCAGAATCAAGATGGACTTTTTCCTCCCTCCCTTCCTGAACCGTGGCCCCAGACAAAATTGTAAATGGTGTTCTCTCCCTGCAGGCAGACAGGAACATTTTTAAAGCCTTTGCAGAAGGAAACAAGGAGCTAAAGATTGATTTGCAAGTCAAAATATAGCTTTTTCTTTAATAATTTATTCTTTTTTTCTTTTTTATTGAGTAAACTGTACATTTTATGAATTGAGAACATGAGATTTGCCCTGTCACCCCTATCAAAATGCTGTCTTTCAGAAAAGAGAGAGGGAACTGGGGTCTGGTGTCCTACAAACCTCAGCACCTGACAGGAATTTTTACAAGGCCATAAAGGCAGATTTGCAAGCTGAATGCCCAGCACAGGTAAGTTTGCAGAAGTAGCCAAGCACACAGCTCTCCTTGACTTTATCTGGGGAGTTCCTTTGAAATTTGCCTTTAAGCTGCACATCCTGCTGCAGCATGGAGCAGAATGGTGATGGATTTAGCCTTCCACGTACCCTCTGCCTTTATTCCTTATTTCCTATTCAAGCCCAAGGAACAGTGGGTGGGAGGGACTGCTTTTGCTCACGCCAGCAGCTCCAGATCTGCCAAAACCCGAAACAAAGGCTGTGAGAAAAATATTTCTGCAGGAAGCATTTGCTGAAACATGATTCATTTCTTTAAGATAAGTAATATTTCCTACGGCCAACACTTACAAAAGGGTTAGCCTCCCTCATCCGTACTTCAGACTGGATGATGAATACAGCTGAAGCATGTGCTTCCAGTTGAGCCTCTACGATGCTGGCGTGCTTGCTCTGAGTTCGAAGGCATGGCACACCGGTGTAAACCTGCTCTCACATTTGAGGTTGGTGACTTCGTGGTTTGCTCAGGGTTTTTCCCTATTGCCAGCCCCCCAAGTCTCCCCTCAGCTTGGTTGCAGCAGGTCAGGAGGTGAAGGGGACTGTCCTCTCCCCCCGCTGCATGCCACCACTTCAAGCAGCATTGTTTTCAGACATGGCCTGACACCCCTGCCTCAGTCACTGTGGCTTTTTCACCAGCTACTACAAACAATGGGCTCTGTGGGTCATTTGCAGTTCATCATGTCTTTTGAGTTGTCCGGGTAGTTATTTGAAAAACCATTCCTGCTTAGCACATGGCCGCAAGATACATAATGAAATTTCCTAACATCCCTTATTTCAGAAACCTCTTTCAAGAGCGGCCTGCCAGACTGCAGCTTTCTTTCCCAAATTAGTGATCTGGTGGAAACTCAGCAGGAACTGGGCGAGGACCCAGCTGGCACGGTCCCGAAGATGTGCGAGACAGCGGCTCGCAGCGCGCTGTGGGAGGTGGGGACTCGCACCATGGTCCCCCGGCCCGCCTGGGTCTCATGCCAGGACACAGCTTCAGCACCTGCACCACCAGTTTTGGACCTTGACCCTCTTCTTCTGACAGCCCTCGCTTTCTCACATTTGGGTCTAACTGTCATGAGGATCTGGCTGAGCTCCCTCCTCTTCATTGCCCCGCTGGGTGCTCAGCAGAGGCTGGGGGCTGTGCGGGGCTCTCCGTCCCAGCGCTGCCTGCCAGGAGAGCAAGTCCTGGTGAGGTGATGGACCCAAAAAGCTTGGCAGGGGGCTCCATGGGTACAGCCCCTCTTGCTGCGTTGGTGTGGCTCACACCAAGGCTGGCACAGCCCATCCATGGGGCTGGCCACACATCCACCCCATCCAGACATGAGCCTGAGACACGGCCCACTTCAGCTGTTCTTTAGCCACAACATTAAGGACATAAAACTATCAAAGAGTGCCCAAAGGAGGGCTACAAAGATGGTGAAAGGTCTAGAGGGCAAGACATATGAGGAACGGCTGAGGTCACTTGGTTTGTTCAGCCCAGAGAAGAGGAGACTGAGGGGAGGCCTCATGGCGGCCTGCAGCTTCCTCACGAGGGGAGCGCAGGGGCAGGCGCTGAGCTCTGCTCTCTGGTGGCAGCAACAGGACACGAGGGAACAGCTTGGGGCTGTGACAGGGGAGGTTCAGGCTGGGTGTTAAGAAAAGGTTCTTTACCCAGAGGGTGGTCAGGCACCAGAACAGGCTCCCCAGGGAAGTGGTCACAGCACTGAGCCTGCTGGAGTTCAAGAAGCATTTGGGCAATGCTCTCAGACATATGGTCTGATTTTTGGGTGGTCCTGTGTGGAGCCAGCAGTTGGACTCAATGATCCTTGTGGGTCCCTTCCAGCTTGAGATATTGTATGATTCTATGATTCTATGATCTATCTGAGATGAGGTCTCGATCTGCACAGTTGCTCTGCAACTACCTGCGCTACCTAAAAGGCAGCAGAGAAATAAACATCTATGAAATCTTCAGTCCCATCCTTCATGCAGCAGGGCAGAGGGCTCAGGAGGTGGGGAGTGGAGATCTATCCCTTCTGGAGAAACAACATTGAGCATGTGGGGGATGGAGAGAGGCCAAGAGTCCTCCTCATGAGCATCCACGAGTCACCTCATTGCCATTGCTTGGCATGGCCACCTTTACACCCAGTGCTGTGAGACCACTCTGATTTTCTAACATGACAGCTCCCTGAGCAAAAAGACACCTCAGGCCATGTTCTCCATGGCTCACCCAGCAGCCTTTTCCTCACCAGCTTCCTCTGATCACCCGGGCTAATGCGGCCCTGTGCCAGTGGGCCATCCTGGCTCAGCCCCAGGTATTGCTGCACCCCAGATCCAGGAGAGCTGAGCCTTTCCTGTGGTATACGTCTGGTTAGGTGCCAGCTGAGCACTGCCTTCCCCAGCCACAAGAAAAAGAACAGCGTGCATGAAGGAAAGAGAGGTGCAGAGGAAGAAAAGGATTAGCACACAGTGCAGAGAGGAAGGTAAGCAAAGACAGGCCTGTTCTTATGGACTGTACATGAATACATCAGTGAGGAGATGGATGGCTCTTCCAGACATCGCCTCAGACCCATTTTCCGTATATTTTGTGTTGCTTTCAGGTTATAATTTCATTCACACTAAACTCACTGCTTCTCTACATTGGGACTTCAGTACTGCCTTTACAAAGCTGTAATTTTCAATGCCACATGAAAACAGAATTAAATATTGGTTATTCAGAGGAAAAAAAATCCAAATGTCAACATTTTTGTTGCAAACACTGCAGGATCAATCCTTTCCTCCTAAAGGAGCGAGAAGATAATTTATGTTGTTAAAAACTGCTCTTCCCTGCCAGTCATATGCTAATGCAAGAAGTTCCTCAAGATGTCCACCAGACCTGCAGAGCTCCCACTCTGCACACCTCCGAAACCACCTGGGATGACTGGGACTGAACCCTCAGCAGATGTGTCCCTGCCCTACCCTCCAGTTTGCAGCGAGGGAGTTCCTGTACTGCATAAGGTAGTGCACGGGGTCTCCTCCTGTCCTGGCACGACTGGGGGAGTCCAGCCCCAGCGCAACAGCACAGCCTGGGTTGGGAGCAGCTACTTCTGGTACAGCTCTGCTGGGCTGTAATCAGATCTTACCCTAGTGAACCTCATGCTGTGACATGTTTATACGACCAGGCCCTTTCCCCTTCATTAGTATTGGGGTCAGGAGGAGCCAAAGGTCAAGCTCGAAGCCAATGATTTCTCTTCTAAACAAAACCATTGCCTCCCTCTACCTTCTTCCTCAAAGAGCTTGGCTCATAAATTTTCATTTAGTACCCCTGAGCTGACTTTCTTTCCTTCACATTCTCTTTAACAAGAGGGATATTTCATTCCCCCAAAACAGAGGGCAGTTCCTTGTTTCTCTGAGTCCCAAGCTATTCAGGAAGCTTTTGTCAGTATCCTGCCCCATGCTTCAACTTACAAAGTGCCAGTCAGGATTGCTGGAGAAATAAAGGTGGCAGAGATGTGACACATGGCCCCAGGCCAGCCTTATAACCTCACAGCTGTCTCTTGCCAGATCAGCAGTCCCGCTGCTGGGTTTTAATGGCTCTGCCACCGATATTCCCACAGCATCAGCCCCCTGCTTGACACCCTCAGGGCTGGAGCATGCAAAACCAAACCCCAGCAAAACCTTCTACCGTCAGAAATGATCGTGCTTGCTTCTCTTTGAAGAGAAAACAGGGGAAAAGCAGAAAATGCAGCTGGTTTTCGGGTTTGCTCTCATTCATACCTTAAAGCCCAGCTAAAGCTTAGTGTCAAAGAGCAAACCCAACCCTATGAGCCAAAGTGCAAAGTGTTTGTGTTTCTCCTTGGGAAACTGCACATCCAGAAGTGGAATGGAGGATTTTACAAAATTCCACTCCTCTCTGCTGCTGTGGACACCTTTGAGACTCCCAGAAGGTTCAGCCTGTCTATTGCTTTATAGATCCTGGCCTCTCTCACTGCACTTTTTCAGACATCCCAGCAGTGACAGTTCTCGGTACTTGCTTGTCTTAACAGCATCCTCCTGTTTCAAGGGAAGTTTCAAAGATCAGCTGACATGGGAAATTAAATTGGCTGCTGCCATACAAGGAGGAGGTGATTTAGGCAGCAAGTTTCAAGAGGGGTTAAGGGATCTGGTTGCTCAAATCCTTCTGAAAGCGAAATCCCCTCAGGTGGTTGTGAAAAGCCCACCGTGACAGCCTGACCCTTTCTGGAGTTGAATGCATTTTCTGCCCTGGTACTGCAGGTTCACATTCCACAGAGGTTCATGGTTGAAAGCATGCTTGGTGGTTTCAGCTAGGTCTGGGGTGAAGGTCCCCTTGGCACCGTTCTTGCCAGGACATGGAGGTCCACTGTTCCAAGAAAGCCAAGGAGATATACTTCAGGCCAAGGCAACAATGCTGCCAGACTGCTTCACATCCCAGCTCCCAGCAGCCACACTGAAACGAAACAACAGAGGGTGATTTCTGAGCTGTGGGATCAGACTCCTCTGAAGTCTCATGACAGCTTCAAGCTAAGAGTACACATCAACCCAGCCAGGGGGCAAATTGTGGATGACTGCTCAGCAGTTCCTGCAGTTCCTGCATAGCCCAACATTTTTAATTATGCCCGGATAAGACACAAGCAATGTGAATTGCTGCCCACCACAACCAATGACGAATTTGCTAATGGCATAACTCACCCCCCAGCCAGGAATGAATGTGTGCAGCTCCCACCCAATGCAAGTGGTGGGGGTCATACCCAGCTCAGCTGGCTCTGCTTTTCCATCCCACGTGGTCTTCATTCTGCTCAGGGCTGTTAAGAAGAGTTTCCCCTGACTAGGGGGAAACTTCATCTTCATCTCCCCAGCCTAGCTTAGTGCGAAGGTTAGTGCCTGTGGGTTAGTGCCATCATGTGGATATAGCTGCAATGAAGAAGAGGAGGAGAGGTGGGAGGAAGAACCCTGGGAAAAGAACAAATATGGCATTGCCCATGTCAGGGTCTAAGCCCTGACTTGAGTCAGGGTCTATCCCTCTTTGTGATAATGATGGGCTTAAGTGGGACTATGTTGCTTCCTCCAACAGGTTGAATAACTATAATAACAGCAAAAGCACATGTCACCTGCACCTTATCTACCCCACAACATCTCCCAGTGCTGACAACAGATCTTCAGAGGGAGCCTTCCCATATGATACTCTAATGAAAGAAACAGCAGTTGAGATTAAGATCTCTGCTATGCTCAAATGGCTCAGAAACCAAAACGGAGCCATGTGTGTTATACTCTCTACCTTGTTCATGCCTTTGTGCTTGGAAACGGGGCTGGAATACACACATGAATGTATCAGCCCCTCCAGGATCTTCAGGACTCTCTGGTCTAACGGCACAAACTGACTCTTGAACCTGAAGGAAAATCAAGCTGTGGATTTTGGCTAGTGGCACAGGGTGGGTTCTTTGCTCTGAGCTTGCATCCTGTCCTGGAAGTCACACAGTCCCCAACCTCCAACTCTCTTGCAAAACTGAAAAGCAATCTGAGCCCAGGATAAAAATAAAGGGTCCATGGGGCCCTGCCACTCTGGGGTCAACTGATGCAGTGGACGTGCAATCAAGCTCCTTCACGTAATCTCTCCACCGCCTTTTACAGGCTGAATCTGAAACAGAGCCAAATGACGAGCAGGGGGATAACGAATCATGAGGCTGGGGTTTCCTTTGTACGGTCAAAATCCCAAGCCAAGTCCTGCTGGCTGAGATGTTCCTGTTATCTTTCAGAATAGCGTGCTGAACTCCAGCGGGCTCTTTCCAAAACCCCATCCACTGTGATGAAGAGCAACCTGCCCCGACTCAGCATTTCACTCCTTCCGGGATGAGGAGGGGGGATGAGCTTGGTTCTCACAAGAAGGGGAAGGAAGTTTGCAAAGACCCTGTCCAGGCCCTGCCCAGCCTCCCTTTCTTCAGAGGAGGCAGTAATGTGTTCATGCCGACCTCTGCACCTCCCACACACACGCTACGCCTGTCCACCCTTGTCATGTTTTTGGCTTCCCCCGAGTTCATACTGCCAAGGTCTTTGCAAAGCACTTGTAGCACTGGAGCAGAGTGACTTCCCACTCACAGGCTCTCTGTCTCTGCCAGGATGGCTCTGGAGGAGCTCTAGATCTTGGCTCAGGAAGAGCTGGCCACTGGGGACCTCCTTGGACGAGGTGCAAGGGACACGCAGGTGGCCAGCTCTCAGCCCTGAGCACCCGGGCAAGACACGTTTGCACCGCGCCGGTTGTCACGAGTTGGACCACCAGCCTGTAGGTGCAAGGGGGAGCGTATCCATCGATCCGAACACACCACACATCAGGACTCGTCTGTCCTTAGCTGGGCGCCCCGTTCGGGCCGGGTTTCACAGCATATGGATGACTGCATCCAAGATTCATTAATGACCCAACCCCACGTTGCTGTTTCAGATTAAATTGTTCCCAATGCTATGCATTGTTATTTGGGAAATGTATGAATTTTTCCCATATGTCTTTGACCTATAAAATGAACATCCCTCAAAACTGAAAGGTTATTGCCAGCTACAACGTGTTTTCATTTCTCGTCTTTAAGCACATTTCATGGTTTGCCAAAACTTTTTAGGAGGTTGAAATTGAAGGCCTCGACTCAGGAAAGCACTTCAAACATGTGCCAAATAGGACTTACGCGCACACTTGCATCTAAGTACATGCTACAGGCCTGTGCTGAACTGAGATGTTTTCCCAAATTGGTGCCAAAAACATCTTCCTCTTCATTAACTCCTAGATTCTCAAATTCAGTCCTCAGCTTTATTGACAATCACCTACAGGTGAAATTTGGCTTGCAGATGTGGAGCTCCTAGATTGCAGATAGAAGTTAATTATTCAGGGATTGCTGGCTGGAGCTTCAGGAAGCCATAAAAAAAACAGATCAAGTAGAGCTGGGTGATATTTTTCAAATGGATATTTAAAAGAAAAGCAATTTGCAGTGGTTTCACTGAGTGGTTGGTTTTAACAACAAAATCTGTCAAAAAAAAAGAAAAAAATTCAGAACAGCATATTTGAAGCCTTTCTAAATTAAAGCTCTGAAAGGACTTTGATTTGATTTGATTTTTTTTTTTTTTAATTTTACAGTATAAAACATTCTGTGCCCAAGTAAGATATTTCATTTCAGGCTGAATGAAATATCTTACTTGACCAGAAAGTATAACTTTTTCTTTGGTTGGCCAGAAATTCCCATTTCGTTTTTTTTAGTTCTTCCCAAATCAATATTTCAACTTTTTGAAATTTCTCAGACCAGAAAGTCAGCTGCTTATATATTTTTATATATTTATCTTGAGAACTGAAAACAGAGGTGGGTAAATGAAGAGGGAATGCAACAGTCCCACTCTCCTGGCAAAAGGAAGTTTCAAGTTTGTCTTTAAGAACTTGTAAGTCATCTGGGAGGAATTCAAGTGACGACAGATACCGTGGGTACCAAAAGACATGGGAATCTGTACTCTGCTTCCAGGAAAGAAACATTTCATAGTCTCAAGGAAAAATACTGGATGGAGACCAGCCCACTCTGAGTTCTCCTACCTGTGCTTCTAAAGCCTGATCTTGAACCTCTTGCAGCATGCCTTTTATCTCAGCAGCACTACCCTCTGCATGAAAGAAAACTCATATTCTGTTTCAACACATTTCTAACATAGTTACTCTGTTAACCTACAGAGTGCAGTTCTCACAGGAGATGTCTGAGACGGGGAGCGGGTGACTGTGGCTTCCCTCCGGCAAGCAGCTTTCTGCCTTTTCAAGGTGAGGTCTCCACTCCAAGACAGCAGACAACCATAGCAAGATTTTGCCTGACCTTTCCAGCTATAGAGAGCAGGGAGAGAAGTGAGGTTAGTTAACGTCCATGCATGACTTGCCCAACCTCTGGGCCCTAGGAAAGGCTACCAGGATGTAAGACCACGTAGTTAGAAGCACGAGGTGAGCACACAGGCATGAACGTGGTGTGGCGCATGGGCCGAGCAGAGCTGTGATGGCAGCTCAGGAGAAGCTGTGCTGGCTGCTCTCCTGACCAGGCTAACCATCCTGTGAGGAGAGGGAAGCATGCATCCATGGGTGCACCCTTGCTTTCCCTCTGCTGGGACCACCCAGCACTCCACTTGCTGTCCTTCCCCACTTCCAGACTCCTAGGCTCTTGGCTTGTCTTTAACCACTAATTCAACTCACTAAGCCAAAATTCCCATCGCAGTGTCCCCAGGGTTTGCCAAATTACCCCTCTGGTGTTTATTGACACAGAGAACTGGTGACAGCACACAGAACAAGAACCACTCATCTGCAGATCTGATCTCATCTCCCCAGACAAGTATTGCCCTCAGATGGAGCAAAGATGATACAGGACTCTGTATGAACTAAACCCCAAATCTTTTCTCTCATCAACAGCTGAGTGGCTAACCACAATCCAGCCCAGCATGGGGAGAAGGGTCAGGTAAAGTCACATGGTGAGCAGCACCATCAGATCCATCTCCACCGCCAAGACCTGAGCACACAGCTTCAAGACTGTTCTGAAGGAAGTTAGCATGGGGACCAGTGGGAATCCCACCTCTGCGCCTCGTACATGGAGGTTGGAGAGCGGGCTTCTCCACCAATATGCATTGCCAGGCAGCACTTTGGAGAAGGTCTTGACCACACACACAGGTTATATCAGCCAAGCAACTGGAGCTCTTCCACCCATATGGCTGTTATACAACAAGATGGCCAGAGAGGGAAAAAAAAAAAAAAAACAAATCACAACATTTTTTGATCCTTAAAAATTTGGTCATTCCTGAAATCAATTACAAATGAAGAGGTTTTAATGGGGAGTTGAAAGAAGCAGTAGGGTGGGTCACTTGTTTTTATTCCTATTGTCAAATGGTAATACTGTTCTCATATTTAAGATGTCAAAAGCCTGTGAAGCGAACAAACAAAGCCCAAAGTGCCAACTTCCCAACACTCAACCACAGTGAGACATTCATGGATGCAAGGAAATGGGCTGCAAAACTTGCAAAAAAATAAACCGCCATGAAAAGGACTTTGCCAAAGTTAAGGGAAAAGGAGGTTACAAGCATTTGTGGGAAACAGTGCTAAAAGGGAAGGATAAAAGAGAAAAAAAAAAAAAAAGAAGAGGAAAGAGCAGAGGGAGAGAGGACTGGGGCTAGGGCTGTGCCAGTCAGCAGGGATTTGGCCGGATGATGGTTTTACTGCATTTAAATGTGTAAGATACACTTTGATTAATTCTAGTAGACTACACCAAAGTCATACTTGCAACTCCCAGCGCGCTAATTACGGAGAAGAGGCGGACAGTGACTCATGTTGGAAACCACCCAACTTCCAAAGGAAGAAAAAAAAGAGAGAGAGAGAGAGAGAGAGAGGAGATTCAGTGCTCAGGCAACCCAGACTGTCCCCAGATCTGCGCGCAGCGCTGGGAGAAAGGTCGGGGCGCGCGCGGCCGCGGGGCGGGAGCGCTAGGCCGGGCCGTTCCCAAGGAGGCCTGTCATGGCGACCGCCCGCCGGAAGGACAGGGAGACCTCCAGGGGGCGGCGGGGAGAGGTCGGGGCTCCCGGGGCTCGGTTTGCTCACCCTTTGGAGATGACTCCACCCTCACACGTGAGAAATGAGCTGCGGGCGGTCCGGGCTTTGTGAGGTGCATGGATGGGGTTTACGTGGGGATGCAGCACTCCAGCAAGGTGGAGCTTCAAACCAGGCATGGTCATCTCATTTTTGGGCTGTTGGCCTGACTTCCCCGTGTCCCACCTTCTCCCCTGCCACGCCAGCAGGACAGCTACTTCCCTCAGTGCTATCCCAATCACCTCGAGGCAGGGATGCTTCCATCCCAGCAGAGACACCCACAGGAAGACATCAGTGAGGTCTGCCCCAGACCTCAGGTAGGACATTTCTCCTCCCTGACACCCAAAAAGCCTTCTGGCAGGTGAGGAAACACAAGTGAGCAGGAGCCAGGGGATTGCTGTGTGCCCCTACCTCTGCCACCACTTTGTCACCAAACTGGTGTGCTGCCTGGCTTTCAAAGCCAACATCAGCTGAAGCACCGGAGCCCACGGTGGGGAGGAGGGTTTCTGAAAAGAAAAAAAACTAGAGAAATCCTTGCCTGAAGACTGCTGGGAGTTCAACAGCAAAGAAGTGGTGTCACCATTAGTTGCTTGCTACAGCCCTCTCATCTCCCTGCCTACGCACAGGGTAGAGAACTTGCGTCCGTAGCTGAAATGCGCAGGGACCCATGGGGAGTGCAGATGGGGCTGCTTCAGTCCAACCCCATCACTGCCACGCTATGAGCTCCTTTCTTGGGTGTCTGAGTCCCAAAGGCACAGAGACCAGCGGCTGAAGACAAGATGGGCAACAGTGAAGCCCTCAGCCTCGCTTCTTGCTCCCTCCTCTCTCGCAGAGCAACTAAATGATCCCACCAGCTCTGTGGGCTTGAAAGCTTGAGAGCTTGAAAGCTCTCACTCCGGGCTGGATGAGCAGGAGAAGTTGCACAAAGGCCAGGTCTGAAGGGTCGCTGATGGAAAAGTAAAGCCACAGACCCCATGTTAAACCTCAGAGAGCCCATTCAGCTCCTGCGTGGTGAGGAGCTCCCTCCCTTCTTGTGATATTTAGCAAGAAGGAGACGTTCACACACACACACAGATGTTTGCTTAGCAATGATTACCACCAGCTCTGAAACATCTCTCAGGGTGACAGGGGAGAAACTAGGGGGGGTACTGGCCTGATATTTATTATCCCATCTCAGCTCCATTCTCATCTACTCATTTTTAACTCTCTGAGCAGCTGACAGCATCAGAAAATGAAGCCAGAGCATTAGATTAACAACATCTTTCTTCTCCAATCTTTCGGCCACATGTTTGAATTGGTTCAGTCCATGGATAAAACTGAAACCCCATAATCTTACAGGCTCGAGACAGAGATGGGGGGGGGGGGCATGTTTAAGGCCTAATAGCCAATTGCAGAGTCATTCCTTTAGCTTCTTTCTTTAGGGGAAAAAAAAATGTAAAGTGATTGTTTGTTTTAAGAAAAGAAGCTGCAGGATATGACTCCCTGTCTCCACCGTGCTGGCTCCAGCTCGGACTGTAGCTTGGCAATGCCGGGGACGTCACATGTGCGTGCATCCCTCTCAGACCAAGCAGAAACCCCGCTTGTGGCCTTCACACGGCATTAATGATGAAACTGGGTGCTAGCAAGCCGTTACACTGCAATGCTGTGCTCTTCTCCACCTCCCTGACACCACCACAGACCCATCTGGCTCCATAACCACTAGAGGGGGGTGGAAGGTAACTAGCTGAGGAGACAATTTCCTCCTGCGTATCCTCCTGGGAAACATGGACATCAGGGGTTTGGGAAGCTCCGTGTGCGGATGTTTTTCAGGGTACGGCTCCAGGCAGGCTAAGCTCAGGCTAACTGCAGTGCAAGGTATGGACGCGCACCACGCTCAGGGTTCGCAGCACCCACATGAGAGGTTTGCCCCATCACCCACAACACCAGCACTCTGCTGAAGCAGCTTTCAAAATGGAGGAGCCACGTGGGCTGTCACGCCTGTTCTCCAGAGAAGGGTGGTGTGGTGTCGGTTTGCCAGCTTAAACATGACTGTAGTGATGGTTGGGGAAAGAAAACCCTTTGGGTTCTCCTTTTGGGGAAGAAAAAGTAACCAAACCACAGGCTGGATAGCTGCAGAAACAGCTATAAAATACAAAGACGGGACAGCGCAGATGGCGTGAGAAGGAGTTAAAGGCTTCCTAATTCAAAATGTATGTGATCGCCCATGCCTCGGCCCCGTTCCAGAGAGGTTGCAACATGCTGGTTACAGGCAAGCAGGCAATCCTGCACTGTGAGCCTGGGGCAGACATTTTGTGGAGATAAGAAGCTGCTCTGCAAGGCTCCTGTTTTCTGGGAGGTCACGGAGGTGGAGTAACCACTGGATGGCAGGAAATGCTCCTTTGGGCAAGAGGAACCCACCACAGCCCTGGGAGAGGATGAAACCTCTGGGTTCTCTCCACCAATCTTCCTCCTGAGTGAAGAATATATAGACAATTTTGCCTCGTGACCTGCAAGATCAGGGTAAGATAAACCATTTTCCTATTGGAAAATGGAGTTTTACCAAAATAACTGTTTTGTAACATCCTTTTGGCAGCATTTTCCATTGGGAAAGATCATGGGACTTGGGATTCTGGGTTCCCCATGTCTTCTTTGCTTTCTGATTCATGCCACAGGACAGCACCTCCTGTCCCCAGCAGGCTGCTGGGCCTCCAGTGTTGTCTGTCCTGCTTCACCACCCAGAAGATGCAGGGCACGGAGGAGCAGGAGGCCCCAGGCCACAAACTGGCCACCCACCTAAAGGTAGATGGGTGCTGACCCAGAGTGTGTTAGCATGGCCAGATCCGGTCATGTGGAGCTGCATGGCCCATATCATCTCCGATGTTCATTAACAGAAATTAGGAGAAAGAAGATCACTTGCAAATTCAAGCTGTCCATGGATGGGGAGGGAGGGGGATGTCTTCCTCTGACCAAACCACTTGCAAAACCCTTCAGGATGCTCAAAAACAAATCACAACCCCTGCAAAGGTCCAACTGAGCCTTCCTAATTGCCACAACAGGGAAAAGGTTACTGAGGAGCTGTGGGAGGCCAGCTCTACCTACCCTTGCCTAGTGACATCTAACAGCATCCACAGGGCACAGGCATGGGCCAGAGGCCACCACTACAACCCTATGTCCTCCCAGCCTGGCTGCTGGCTTGCTATGGGGGTCTCATGCCAAGGGAAGGAGGCTACACCAGAGACATGGCCACTCCTGTCCTGCACACATTGGTCCAACATGCACTTAGGCCATGAACACTGTGGGACAGTGTCTGGTGTGGTGGAGCTTGGACAAAAAGCTGGTGACACCACAGAGGGCATGGTCACACCGGTTTCAATGAGCTCCTCTCTGCAGGAGCTGCTGCCTGCAGGCGGTCAGTCACAGAGGTAATCTCCAAGCTTTTGGAGATGCTATTTGGTCTGCCTTCCCTTTTCCTGCCCGGTCCTGTTTTTCCTCCTTGCTATTGCAGCTGTGGGGCAGAGTGCTGATGAGACAGGATTACGTCCAATCTCGGTTAGTCATTTCCCCGTAATTAGTTTGGGTTACCAGAGCAAGGACACCAATGTTTTCTCAGGTCGCTGTTGAGTCAGGTTAGACTCTTAACCACAAGTATGCCGGGGAAAACGGGCGATGCTGGTATGTGTGAGGTACCGAGCCGTAAGAAAGCAGTGCAGTCTTCTGCTCTGGGGTGGGAGAGAGTGTCCTGCCTCCCATGGCGTTTCTTTAGCACCCAGAACACCTTGTTGTACGAGGGAACATAGGAACCCATGACTTTGGTACCTGACCCAACCTCTGTTAACACTCTCATTGTATATTGGGACGTGCGTGATTTATTTATGCAATGCTCATGATTTGCTGCCTGCAGTGATGTCGGCAGGCACACACACACTGCATCACATTAGTCATCACTGAGCTGACAGAAGATCAAAACCATTCAAAGCTGACGACGTTTAGTTATTTATCATGCAGTGTTCTTCGAGCTTCTACTGCCTGGCCCTATAAGCAACACCATCCTATAACCACTGCAATACAACATAGCTTGATTTAACATTGCACTGTGGTGTTCCCAAGGCTGGGCTTGCCTGGATGCCCATTTGTCTGGCAAAACACTGGGCTCTGGGCAGGAAGAAGTGTGAGACAGGCAGATGCCCTGCAAGCACAGCGAAGCAGGAAATTTTTTGGCATGGGAAGAAAAGAAAGTGTGGTGTGAGAAGTACCTCGGGACACATTTCAGGTGGTGTTCCACAGCTCCACTACATGGATTCAGCCCATGTCTCTGAACACGGGGTTGTGTATAAGCCAGGTTGTGCATAAGGTTGTGTATTAGCTCTTACAGCTAATGGAGACAGCTTGCTTCATCACAACCTGAGCCTGAGGCGAACATGACAAATTGCCCTCTGAGGTGCTGGTTTGCTCTCAGTGACTCAAGAGGGAGTCTGGAGGCTGAGCTGGGATAGGTGACTACTCAGCTATACCAGGGTGAGACACGTCCTGTTGTTCATGCACATCTGCGCTAGCTCCCCACCTGCAAAGTGGGGAGGAACAGGGCTTACGTTCGTTCCTATGCATTTCTCCTCTCATTTGAACCCTTCGGAGCACAAGTTGTCACGTCTCACATTCCTCGCCTGAACGCAGCACAATGGGGCTGTGCTCTCCGCGGGGTGCTCTTGTGAGAAATCTTCACTGGCACTAAAAAAAAATCAAACCAAACACAAAAACCCATCATGTAAGACTATTACACCTCACAGGCCATCCTTGGGTCAGCAAGAGTACCCTGAAGTGGCCTTAGAGGGAAGGTGACTTTCCCAGTCAAGGTGCTGGTGAACAAAGCTGGATGATGAAACCCAAGCTGGACTTACCTTGTTCAGTAATCACAGGCTCCAAAAATCAGTGCTGCAGATAAATCACAGATGGCTGGTTGAAGTATTTCTAGACAGATGCATGGACAATAATACACTTTTTCTTGAGTTTGCTGCGATCAGCCTTGGCTTCAATGAGGTCTCAGGTCTCCATGGTCCCTTCATCAGAAATAATATAAAGCCACAAGGTCATGCAAGAAGTCCTCTCACTATAGGACTCAGCGAGCAAGGCTTTGCCTTGTGTCTTCACCTAGACACAGCTTGGACATTAGGGCCTCTCCTTTTTCTGCTAGCATCATAAAAATTAATAACTAATCAGACAAACCACAAATAAAAGACCTGTATTAACAAGAGCAAACTTCCATGTGGAGAAAAGTGGAAGAAAGTGTTGGACTTTTTTTTCCAGACTGGAAATCCTGGAGGTATTTTTGTTTTCCCTAAAGAAATTAATACATGTCCCAGTGTGTCTGAGCCAGCCCAAGTGTTCCTCTTGGAGAGCAATGCACAAGTCATTGGGAAATGCTGGGGGGCAGTGGAGGTGAGGGCAGAAGACCTACATGACATACAAGCAATTTACTGGCAGTCTCCTGACATAAAGAATATCCCGTTTCTGCTGTTGGGAAGCTGCATTTTACATATTTTACATACCGACTTAAAACATCTGAGCCCCCAACCCACAGTGAAGCAATTAGTAATGCACCATAATATTAAGGTAAAGAATGAGTTAAATAGTTTAGTTGCAAAAATGCAGTCGGGAGGGAGAGCTATCCAAATAATGCGGTACTTCTGTGGCACTGGAAAATGTGTGGGGGGGGTCTCCTAGGAGCAGCCTCGTGGCACCACCAGCACAGCAGCAGCAAAGACAACACCCTAGCTGGAGGAAGGGGCTGTGCAGAGAACCCGTGAATCTCCTTTTCAGGATATTTTTGCAAGGAAAGATCTTTTGCTTCGGGATGCCACTTTCCAGAAAGTGCTGTGCTTGTACATCCCTGTCCCTGCTCCTCTCCCCCCCCCAGCACCGTTTCCTTGCTAATACAAGCTCTGAAGAACCACCAGTGTTCCCCTGGGAAAGGCAGAAGCAGGACTTCATGTTCAGCTTTTGCACACAAGCTCTGCCGTGCTCCCCGACCAGCCGCTTCCCTGCTCATTGACTCCCCCCACAGAGGAAAGATTTTATCAACAGGCATGTCAGGAAGCAGAGAGCTCTGCAGCTGAGCTGCGGGGTGCTTGGCTTTATCACTAGCAAACGGGTCAATATTTCGGTCGTGTGTGTGTGTGCACATCCCCCTTGGGTCACCGAAACCTGTGCCCCGTACTGCAATTCAGCAGGCTCTGGGGAGTGCCAGCCATTCAGCTTGGTTGTGGTATCTCAAAGCAGAGCCCTGCTGGGCTGCAGTATTCATTATCTCCAAAAATACTCTATATATCATCTCAAGGTGATCGGCTGGGGCTCTGGTCTAATCAGACCGTTTCCCCTTTTATCTCTCGCAGATCTGTCCGAGCAGCTCTGGAGTCCGTCAGCCCCGTGATATCATTCCTTGGCACGGCCGCCACCGGCTTGATTTTTGCCAGTATTAATCCTGTAAACACTCGCAAGAAATCACAGCGAGCCCTTGGGGAAGCGCTTTTTCCTCCTCCCCTTCAGAAAAACTGCCCATCCTTCACAACTCACGCAGCCGTGGAGAGCCAGGGAGGAAGAGGAGGAACCGGAGGCTGAAGGGAAAGCAGCAGGACAGCTGGGGAAGGAGGACCGTGCTGCGGTTTTTCCTGGCGTGATGGAGCAGCGAGGACAACCTCGACGACTGTGGAAAATAAACAAGTCCAGGGATAAAGCAGCCAGCTGGGTTCTCTGCCAGTCTGTTGATTTCTAGTCTTTTATTTTCTCTCTTTGTTGATGCATTTGTTGAAAAGGCTTTTCCTTGATGTGTCAGAAGTATTGCGAAGCACAGGGCAGCCAACACCCAGCTGGGACCAACCCTAACCTGGCAGCTTTGGTCTGGTTACTTAAGCAAATGAGGCTTATGGGATTATGAGGCATGTATCTGTCGGGTTGTTTCCTTTTCCCTGCCCTCCAGATAACTCCGAGCCCACTCCTTGTTTGCAGACTAACTTAACTGAGGGCAGTGATCTCGAACAAATTACATTTCTGAGAGTTTCTTGAAAACGCTTGGGCAGACAAATGGGCTAAGGAGTCTTAGTGGGTTCAGAAGGGGGCTGGCTGCAGGCTGAGCCCAGCCCTGGCAAGGCAAAAGCCACCCAGTGAGCAAACTGGAACCCACCGAGGGTTTGCTGGATGGAGGGATCGAGCCCACCCTCCTCTCATCCCAGTTGTGCTTACGCTGCCGGGTGGTGCCACACCACGTAGACCTAGTATCAACAAACAAGGCACCACAGCCTGATGCCAGTGCAAATTTTGGTCCCCATCACACCAGGAGCCTGTAGCATCACTGGGAGGTTCCTCACCTCAAGTCTCCTATGGGTACTGAGACCCCAGAGATGCCCATGAGACAGATGCTTTGAGCTGCCATCCCTCCCAAGCCTTGCATGAAACCATCTTGCAAGGGAAAGAGGGAAGGAAAAACCCCACTAAGCACCGTAAAGATTTTATTATAAACAAACCTCCGAGAGCACTTTGGGAGCCGGGATGATTAACAATCCTCGATGAGGAAGGTGGGGGTGGAGTGGGAGCTGGGGAGGGGACACACAACACCCTCCTGCGGGTCCCACCTTCCCACCTAATCCCCCCGTTGCCATCTGGCAGATTTACTGGCCCCAGTAACATCGCTCCCACTGATATAATGAGGAATTGCAGGCTGTGCTATATTTCCTCCTGAATTTTGCTTCCCTGCCAGAAAAGTTCAGGGCTGGGTCAGATTTTTATATAAAATTATGTATATAAATGTATATATATATATACACACACATATATTTCTTTCTTCTTTCCAGGTGATTTCCACCTTTCCCCATCTAAGGACTCATTCATCCTCACCTTCCCTTCTCACTGGTTTCTTTACTGTTTGCTTGGGTTGGGTTAAGGGAAATAATCAAAGGAGCAACCCCCCCTCCACGTCCCCTCCGGGGCTGTTTGCGAAGGGCGGGGATGCTCCCGCAGCCTCTTCGTGGGCACCGTGGGCTCACCGAGCGGGCCGGCAGCCCACCCTCACCCTGTTTCCAGCCAGGGAATGTTAATTCAATCGAGCTCAGCTCTGGATTAACGGGCTGAAAAGGAGAGGAGACTGGTTGGGACTTCAAACGGTCCTCTCCCTCTTCCCCCGGCCCGCTTTCACAGGGTCACGATCAGAAGGGGACGTGCCCCCGCCTCCTAAATCACTGCTCTCCGAGCCTCTACCGCGCTGATTTATCTCGTGCCTACATCCACCAGCCCCGCTCGAGACAGGGTGCTGGGAAGGGTCTGCATTAGTGCCGCAGAAAGGATGGCCAACCGCCTCTGCTCCGGAGACAGAGAGCTCTGAGAAAGGAAGCAGCAGCAGAAAAATGAAAAATCATTCGCCCCGCTCCAGCTCTGGATCTGCTCACCACCACTGCTGCCATCGCCTGTGCTTGGAGCTCTACGTGCTTCCAGAATGGAGAGAAAATGGTTTTTATCCCTCCATTGGGATTTTGGGATGGAAACACGGGGAGAGTGAGGCTTCAGGTGATAAAGCTCCCCTGGGCAGAAAACGAACGCTAAAACCTTTGGGCACCAAGTGGCAAAATGCCTTCAAGCACGGAGTGTTGCGTGCCCTGAGCTGCAGCATGGGCCTTCCTTCACCTCCAGCTCAGACACCCTGCTTTCAGTCCTGTTTCACCCATCCCCAAAACCCAAACAGGCGGAAATCACCTTTTCCCTTCAGCCCATATCCACACCATCCATCCCCCCCAGCTTCTCTGCACCTACCTCAAACCTCCCCTCATTTGCAAACACATTTCCCTTAAAACTACAATATTTTGGGAGCAACCACTGTCCAAATGAGAAACACAGAAGGGAGTTTTGAAAACAACCACGTCCCACAGACTAAAATTCACCTGAACAGTGGAGATGCTTTCTCCGGACAGCAGCAGGCTGCGGAGCCCGGCGGCAGCTTTCCAGGGAAGGTCTCAGCTTCGTGGCTCACCGTCACATCCCTCCCGCACAGAGCATGGCCATGGCCAAGCCGTCCCACTCCAGCAGGAGGTGCCCAAGCCCCTCTTTGGAGAAAAGAAGCCCAGAAAGGTGTTTCTAGGTGAATTTTGTAATGAGTAAAGGCTTCCATTTCTATTTCATATGACCCAGGGGCTCAAGGATAATTTCAGTCGTAATACTCACGGGTTTTCTCTGCCCCCTTGCTCAGAATTTATTATACCTGCCTGGTGGAGAGATGCACTTTACTCAGAGGACTTTCCCAACTGAAAGCTTGTTGTCTGGACACAAAGAGGCTTTTGAATCTGCATTTCATCTGTCTTCCCCTTTAGATCTCAAGAAAAAGCAAGGTTGGCACCATTGCCACATGACAGTGGCTTCATAAGGTGCTGCTTTCCCATGCCCAGTATTACAGAAACCCTTTCTTGCTGGTATTTTCCAACCCTTCCTTCTAATTCTTTCCTACCAGCATTAAATGAGAAGCGATTCTGAGATGCATCTTAGTGTTGTTTCCTGTGGCAGGGAGATGACTCGCTTTCCTTGCGGCTGGGAGACCTGACGGAGCCAGGCTGGAGGGACATCCCACCCCAGGGGAACGGCCACCACCTGCGTCCCGTTCCCCTGCAGAGACCCCTGGTCCCTCCTGCTGCTCCCCCAAACTCCCCTGTCAGCCTGAACTGCGCGAGCACCTTCATCCCATCTCCAGTCCAGCCGTGAACGCACGATCAAACCCCACCAGACTGGAGCCCGAGAGATTTTTCACTGTCTCAAAAAGAAGCAGCACATCCCCAGTGCTTTGGCACTACTGGGAAACCCTCAGGAAGCGGTAAGGATGGCTTGCACCCGCTGCACACCAGTTATCATGGCTCCTCACGATGCAGGAGGACGCTGCGGCACAGGGCAGGGACGTGCCCTCTCCACGGCAGGAGACAAAATCAGAGTCTGGAGTTTCTGGCTGATTCCCTACTATAGCCTGTGCTGTCCCGTATTTTCAGGAACACGTTCTCGACCGCGGAAACCTGGATCACACCCTTTGGGAGGGGAAGGAAAGGACTTGCTGTACTTGAGACAGTCCAGCTCCTTTGTGAGAGGAGAGACAGACTTTTTTAAAGACGCTCATGTTAAATATGAGGCTGTTCCCCTGTAAGAGCAGCAGGAGCCTTTGCCTCTCCAAACACCATCCCAGAACAAGTCACACACCTCCTCACCAAACACTGGCTCTAAGCTGCCTTTTCCCACAATTTCAGAGTTTTACGGTCAGCATTCCTCATTTTCCATGTCATTAATCTCCACGGGCCCCGGTTCCAAGCAGGCTGGAAGCCAGGTCCTGCCAGACAGATTTCAAATGAAATCCAAGTTGTCTGGAAAAAAAAAAATCTACTAAAAATTTGAAAAGCACGTGAACCGTAAGCTGGCTGTCACCAACCGCCCAGCAGGGCTTGTGCAAGGCTTTGGTGGCAATCAACGCACCGCTTCCCATTTCACTTGGCTTTTCCAGCAACCAACCAATCAACCAACCAACCAACCGACCAAAATATGAAGTGTTCGTTTGGGCTAACATCTTTTATTTTGCCCAGAAAAATAGACGAGGAGATTATTTTTAAGTTTTTCAATAAAGAATTTCTTGCTTTGAGAACTTCCACTGAGCACTGTAAGCCAATATATTTTTCAGAACATTTTTCACAGTGATTTTTAATTTCCTCTGTTTGGCTTTTGTCTGAGCAGCTCTGCCATGAAACTCCGGTTCCCCAAGGTCCCACAGCTAAGGAAGAGACAGGCAAAACTTCTTTCATAAAGGGAAAGGGAAAAGTAGAAAACTGTCCTGGGACAAAGGAGAAGGGGGAAGACCAAAACTCTTTCCCTCCTGGGCATCTCTAGAGGTGTCTCACTGCCACCAACCCCAGCCAAAACTTCTGCAGGTTGCCCACATCTGGAGGCAGTTTGTCTCTGCTCCAGAGGATGAGGCTCAGCGCTGCAGGAGTAATACTGATCTTCACCTCTCCTTCTGCAGGTGACCCACAGCTTGCCATTTTTGGGGGCGATTACTGCAAATCCGAGATTCTAGGCAGGAGGTCTGCCTGCTACTGGGAGGTCATTTGCACTCAGGGACTTCTTCCCAGCACCTCCACCCCGATGAGGTGGCTCTCGGGGTTTTGGCGTGGGCTTTGTTCAGGGTCTCTGCAGACCACTGAGCTCTTGCCAACGCCGCTTGGACACCCTGGCTGGCAGGGCTGGCTCATGGCAGCGAGCGCCGGGCAGGTACCTGCTGGCTGCCCTGCCAGTGAACCTGGGGAACAAGCTGCTCTGGACCCCAGGGCAAAAATCAAGGCTCCGTGTTTTAGGCTAGTGGGAGGTTAGGAGCCGTGAAGTTGAGTGTTTGTGTGTTATTTTCCTCCCTCCAGAAACAAACGCCAGCACAGTTCAGCTAGAGGAGTTTTATGGCACAGCACCAGGAATAAATTGCTAAACAGACCGGCAGCACCAGCACTTTGAGCTGGGATCCTTCGGAACAGGGGCTTTGACAGACCGTGGCGTGATCCATCGCGCCTCCGCGCCAGCTCTCAGAGCGAATCCGAAATGCGCTTCGGAGGAGTCCTAATGAAATCTGCAGATACTTTACTGCTCTGGTTGGATTGCTCTTCCTTCCCCCCCGCGTCCTCCCAAGCCCCTTCAAAACAGAGCTTGGAAGCAGCCTGTGATACTTAAGTCCTTAAGTCCTGCCTTTCTCGACTCATAAAGGGAACCAAAAGGAATTGTTTTGAAATAACAGTGCAAATCAAATTACCCGTCACAGATAAGGGGGAGAGAGGTCAAATATGAAAAGGCTTCAGATGAAAGAAGAATTAGCCTGCAACCCACAAGGAATAACTCAATTCAAGTCTCATTTTCAGCACCCCCAGAATCTGGCGCAACAGAGGTCCCTAATGAAGCCCAACAGATAAACCTGGCCAAGACAATTTGTTATACCGCCGAACACAGAGCCATTTAACCAACCACATGCTAAGCATCAACCGTCCCATAAAATGGGAAAAGTATATCAACGTATTAGAAGCCATCATCAATCAGCACAGAGGAAACCAAGCAGCCCTGATCGGGTTCCAGCCGGAGCTAGGGGAAGCCGCGCTGCGGTTTGAGTTTGCAGATGCTCAGCAGCCCCGCGCGCACCCCTCCCAGGCTGCGTCCCCCCGAGGAGGGTTTCGGGAGCTGGCTGCCCCCTCCTGAAGGCATCCCCATGGCTCCCGGGCCACAAGGGGCCGCGCAGCCCCTCTCCTCCTGGCCGCACCGGTGTTTGCCCAGCACTCTTGGGCTTGGCGGGGTTATTGATGGGCTTGGGGCGCTCCTGAGGCTCCTGGAGGAGCTTTGCCATGGTTTCTGCTTCAACTTTCCTCCCTTTCACAACAAAGTTCTCTCCACCTTTCCCAAAGATGTATTTTATCCCCTTTGTTTGCAATCTTTGCTCTCCCAATTTGAGACCAGAGGGTGCCCTGGAGTCCAGCACAACCCTACCACGGCTGGGCTTGGTGGCCAGGCAGGGACCCTCATCAGCGCCGAGACCCGCATCCTGGATAAACAAGCTCCAGAGCCACCCTGAAATTCCCCTCGGTCGTCACCGAATGAACCGAGCTGACTGAAATTCAGTTGCTAAGCTTGCGTTGGCTATATTATTCACGGGGATTGGGGAGGATTTCAGAAATTGCTCTATGCAGTGGGGAAGGAGGGATGTTTTTTTTTTTTCTTCTCCAAACTAAAACACATAATTGAAGAGTGAAATTTTGAAAGCTTTCTCAAGGACTCTGGATATTTAATCCCCTTTAAAACACAGGAATTGCTCCCCATTCCCTTCCTCATTTAATGGGAAACAGGTCTCTTGTTCCTGCAGGCCCTCTGTAACTGTTGCCCATTTGATAATTCTGCTTTGATACAAACACAAATGCACTCTGCTGTCTGTACACACATCCCCAGATAAAATAAAAGTTTTTTTGCCTTTAAAATACATTGAATTTGCCGATTCTAAACCTTTCCTCCTTGGGATCGAGGAATGAATAGATGAAAAAATAGATGAAACCCTCTCAAGGGGCCTCAGAATAAGAGGTAAAGGGCTTGTGAATTAGTGGCTGGCAAGCATGGATGCTCTGGCTGTGCAACCAGACCTGTATGGGAAGAAATGTTGTCCCCACAACTACTGTGCATGTAATGCAGGAGTGAACTTTCTGGGTGGTTTTCATTAAACCGCTGCACACCTGGACATTTGCAGCAGCTTGGCCAGGTAGAGAGGTGCCGCAGCAGGGGAGCAACGAGTGCCACAACCTTTTGTCAGGACCCAGCCCTTGCTATTGCTGCTGAAGCAATTAGTGTGCATTAAATCTGGGGAGCAAGGGAAGGCCAGCCTGGCCCATGGCTGCAGCCACCCCAGGCCCGAATAGCTGTGGGCAGCCCTGCTCCTTCCCGTGCTCAGCCCCCTGCCCTGCTTCGTCCCCAGCCCCAAAGAGAGCCAAAGAGAGCCCCAAAGAGACCAAATCTCTTTCAGGCTGGAAAAGACGCACGCTGCCCGCAGCCCTGGCCAAGCACCGGTCGCTTCTGCACGAGTCCCAGGTTTTGTGGGTTCTCTCAGGTTTGGGTAGCTCAAGAGGATGGACACAAAGTTCAAGAAGCCGGTCCCTGTGCAGGCGAGGATTTCACGGCGCTTGCACGATGAAGGCTGGAGGACTCAGGTTGTAGCCAGGCTGCAGGAAAAGCAGAAGTATCAAAACACAGTGATGCACAAGGAAATAACTTACCAAGTTACAGGTTTCCATAGGGATCATAGGACAACTCAGGCAGGAAAGGCCCTCAGGCTGTCTCCATCCCAACCTGCTCAAAGCCTGGTCAGCTATGACCAGGTTGCTCAGGGCTTTGGCCAGCCTGGTCTTGAAAACCTGCACAGCCTGTCAGACTTAAATAACGAGTGCTTAAATAACGATGGACCTTACACAGCTGCATGCCTTGGTGTTGCAGAGTGTTTGGAAGCCCCCCACCACCTACCTGCTTAAGGAAAAATTGGACAGGCACCCACGAAGAACTCACGAAGAAGACTGCCAGGGGTTGGGCTAGGGGTGCTCAGCCTTGGCCAGGGGTGCGCAGCCCCGAGGATTTCCACGTCCTTATAATTAAACACAAATCCCACAGCCAAACCTGTTAAGTGCCCCAGTAAACACAGAGACAATCCCCTTTTTTTCTCAAAGCCTGTCATTAGTTCTTCTAGATTTGCTTCTTCCCTGCTGAAGGCTTTCATTAGCACAGCCTGTGAGAGATTTTATTTGCACCGCCATGAAATATGAATATATTCTCAATCCTCAGCAGGAACTCTTTTTGCTAAGTTACGTTGTTGTAAAACAAGGGCAGACTGTGACCCCCCCGCAGCCTAGGAAGGTTTCTTTTTTTCTCCTTCACAATTATTAAAGTATATTCCGTGTTATCCTGGGACTGCGCAGCATTGCACAGCCCTGCTGGGGAGCCTGGTTTTCTCTCATTTCCAGAGATTTGCCAGCTTTTGCTGTTCCCTGAGCAGCTCAGAGCAGTGGCCATCCAGCACATTTGCTCAGGAGCCAAGAGGACCTTGAAGCCAATGGAAAGAAGAAGCCCAATCTCAGGAGGCTTCCTAGCACAGCTGGGGCACCTCAAATCAATCTTCTTGCCTTTTTTTAGATCAATCAGCTCAGAAATTGCTGTATTCTCCTGAGCTTGCTCATTTGTGCTTAATACAACCTTTCCTGTGCCGTGCTGGGCGCTAGCTCTGGGAAAAGCACGGTGTTTTCCTCCAATGCGGAGGAGCCCACCTGCACCCTGGGGGCTTGCTCGGCACCTTTGTCTTTTTCATTCAGCTCTGCAAAATGCACGTTCCACCCGCACCAGCCCTGCGCCCAGAGGGGCTGAAAGCATCTGGGGCACCGGCTGTACCTCCTGCAGGTTGGAGAGCCTCACCTGTCCTCACCAGGCACAGCTAGGATTGCATTAGGGTGTTCACATCTTCATTAAGACCTGCAGCCATCAGTTCATCCCATTTTACTGTTTTTAGCAGCAGATGCCATCAACCCTTTGGGGCTACCTTGGAAAATACGCGCTGTTATTGACCGTCTTCTTCTACTCCAGCCAGTGCTTGTCACTGGAGAACCTGACTGAGTCTTGTTTGCAGCCACGGTCTGCACGGCATTTCTTTTCGCTTGGAACCGATCTCTGTTCTCCCAGCAATAGGCGTCTTCATTCAAACATATGCGTCATTACAACCCTATTCCACAGCAGGCTTTGAGGGCAATTGTCCGATCCATATATGCAACGGCCAGCACCAGCCTGGTCAGCAGGCTTTCAAGAAACTTCACTGGATTTCCGACACCTTTCCAGAGTTTCTGAACTGACTTTTTGTCCTTGGGGGAAGGCATTTCTTCCATCACTTTCACATTTGACCTTAGAGAGCTACCCATTTCCAATGGGATTTCACTGCAGTTCAACACAGCTTCTGCCTGTTTCTATTAATTTTTGGATGTGCTGAGCGCAGCCCAAGTCTTCTTGGTAGAGTTACTGCAGGCTCTCTGGGTATTCTCCTTCAATGCTTCCTCTTGTTTTCCTACTAACCCTCTACAGCCCCTTGATTCATTTCTTAGGATCTCAGGTAAGCCTGCCAGTATGAGAACAGACTGACCAATACCCACCACTATTTAGCTTATTTTCTTGTTGTAAATTCCTTCCATGCATGGTGCTTCTTCAGAGCTGACAGATCTCACACGGGTCATTGCTGTCTGCAGGCAGGACAGGAGCATCAGCTTCAACAGCAGCCAGCCACCCGTGTCAGCACAGCCTGCTTGGCTTTGCTTTTTTTTTTTTTAAATCTGCCACTGTTTTCCTCCCACTATCTCTCGGGGTGGCCTAAAGAGCATCTCCTTGCTAAAATGTCACCTATCTGGGGCACAGGACTCTTGAAAAACTATGATTAATGACCCACACACGTGCATTACTGTGACTATGACACCACAGGATGGCAGAGTGTTGCGTCCTCTTAATGTTGGGGAAACCACAGCAGCTGCACCCACAGGAGCAGGTTCCTGCTGCCCTGGCCAAGGCTTTTACCCTTCCTCCTTCCCTCAAGCAGAAAGCTCTTAAATTCCTGCATGTGTCTGTGCTATCGCACCTTCCCCAGGGTCATTGGGTATCACGACGTTTTTCTCTGGGGGAAACAGTGTGAAACACCTCCTGACCTCTCCCCACCAGGACCTCGAGCTCAGCTCCCATTCCCCTTGCAGCGTCCCAGAGCGCCTTGCTGCAATGGGACCAACGTCCCCAAGCACCCGGCTTCCAGCACGCACACAGCTGCTATATTTTTTCCAGCGCCATTATCACCAAATCTATTTTTTTCCCTAAAGCTGTTACTGCTTTACAGCAAGTGCATTTCAAGTCCCATTTACTGAGTTTTGCTAATAATTCTTCCTTGCTTAGCAACAGTTGTTTCTGTAGGGAAAAGCACTAAGTTGAACTTTACCTGGAAACGAGTAGCTGGGTCTGGTTATTTTAACCGAGTGTGAAAATGGAGAGTTTTTCAGCTTGCATCAACCCACGTCGACGTGAGAGCAGCTCAAGACAATTTGATGCTCGCAGGCTTCGGTCCCCTCTTGTGCTGGGCGTGCAGGCACCCCGTGTGCAGGTTCCAGTGGTGGGGGCATTACTCCCCAGCCGTGGGCACAGCCGAGCGATGCTGCTGCTGCCAGAGCACGGCCGCCCCCGCCTCCCCCAGCAGGGCTCCAGGGCGGCTTACACTTACATTTCGCATGGTCCATCCGGGCAGGGGGAGCGAATGCATTCCCAGCTCCCCGCATGGGCTTTATACAGCCCGTAAGAGGCTCGAACAGGCACCAGCCCTAGGAGAAAGTTTCCACTCAGCGCAGATCCGAATCCCGTCGTAAAACCAGGACGTATTGCTGGCACAGGCTGAACTCTTGCCCCCTGTGCGCTCAGGCTGCATGTTTAATATCGGACCCTATTTCTTTCCCCTGCAGCACTCCTGTTCCTACAGGGAAGCTTTGTTTAAAGCACAAATCTTGACTCATTGCCCAGAGTGAGGAACAGCCTCTTTCTCCTTTAAAAAACAGAAAAATAAAGAAAAATGCCACCTAACCGCAGAAGGGGAAGGGACATTGAGGGGCAGAGCCAGCCCCAGCCCGGTGCCACTCACAGGTGTCCCAGAAACCACCACAAAGGGGCTGGAGCACTGGTTTCAGTGCAACGTTATTTTCTTTAGGATTAACAGATTTCTGGCTATAAAAAAAAAATTC
The DNA here is from genome assembly GCA_013399115.1 of Anseranas semipalmata. NCBI lineage: Eukaryota > Metazoa > Chordata > Aves > Anseriformes > Anseranatidae > Anseranas > Anseranas semipalmata. The sequence continues at coordinate 383,335 of VXAA01001618.1, forward strand.
CATTGCTAAAGCAGCAGTTATTGAAATACATTATTTCATGCAGAGACCCCAGCGCGGATGCCACGCTGCTGCGTTTAACCCTCCCCATTGCATCGTGTCAGGTTTAGATCCACGTGTTCACGCCGAGCAGCGAGCCCAGAGCATTTCAGGCGAGATTAGGCAGCTCTGGATCACAGATGCATTTGCAGGCCCAACACGTCAACACTCACGGACCAGGTCCCGCTCCCCAGCAAGCTGCATGCCTGGGGCTGGACCAGCAGGTTTTAACTGGTGGGTTTGGATAAACGAAAAGCTCTGCTGCAGATGCAGATAATGAGATCCTGTTGGTCCTAGGGATGCCAGAGGAAGCGCTGTCACAGGCTACCCTCCAAAACATCCAGCGCTTTTAAACAGCCCCCCTCCATCATCCTATTTTGTGGGGTCTCAAAACCACCACTCAGCAATGAATATTTATCAGAGCCCAAAGCGCACATTTGGCTTCACAGAACGAGACCTAGGGCTTCTTAAAGGATTAACAACCTCTGACAAAGGCGCTGCACGGAAACTGAAACCGTGTTTGAAGCACCCCACCCTGCCACGAGACCAGCCCTCTCCCTCCAGGAGCTGGGCCGGCTCGCCTGGCCGTGGGATTTCGCAGCAGCTGAGGAGCTCCCCCAGCTCCCGCAGGCCCCCGCCTGGAGCTCTGTGCTGGTACCGGCTGGTTACAGCCCCTCGTCTCTCGTGGTCCCTAAGCAAGCCTGTCCCGGGGCTGTCACCCTGCCTATAAATACAGGCGGTGCCACCACGGGCAGGGCTGGGGGCTCACACGTTGCCCTTGGTGCGACGGACCCCAGCTAGCACGTGCGGGAGCGATGCTCTGCTGATGGGGGGAACGCGATGCCCCCAAATTCACCGCTTTTTCCATTGTGGTCTCCTCTACAAGTTCCACGAGGTCAGTGCCAACCGTAACCGTTCACCTCCTATTTCTACCTCCGGGCTGTCCCTCTGCTCTGAGCCCCCAGCTCAGCTGGTCCCTAGGTGTTGACTCTTCCCTGTACTACTGGTTCGTGAACAACTCACAGCTAGGACACTGGTCTGAAGGCTGCTCTGCGGGGCAGAGGGCATCAGGCTTGTTCCCTTTTATGCCAGGGTTGCTCCGCAGCAGTTCCCGAACGATGGGTGAGTCCACTCTGCAGAGCTACGCGAGCCTTCGCTTAAACAGGTGCCCCAAGGACTTGTCTTCTCCATCCAGGAGTGGACAATGAAAGCACAGGGTATCAGATCTGAAGTGTAGCTGGGTGCCTTGAAGTCAGAGGATGCTTCTGTTTGACATGCGTGGGGAAACTCGACTTTAGATGGTTTAGAGAACTCCAGGCACAAGAAGGATGATATGGAAGCTAAATAGAAGACAACAATGTCTGAATGAGACCATAAAAGAAAAAGGGTGAATCTGCTTAACTCATCTGAACTTGAGAGGAACACTGAGAACCTCAGGGACATCCTCAGCCCTGGTCCTGGGGGAACCCATGGATGAATCCAGGTCCTCCAAGCCAGGATCCTCCTGTGAGTGGAGCCAGCAGTGCTCCCCAAACCAGCTGTGCCTCACCACCTCCTCTCTCCCAAAGGATGAGACTGTTCCGGATGCTTGTGGCTTCATTTGCAGCCACCAGGCAAATAGCACGTGCCCAGGGAGGTGGGAATATGGGCTTCCACCACCTCACCCTGCAGAGGTGCTGGGGGCTGCTCGTGATGTTCAGCTCTGGCTGAACAACAGCTCTCTCCCGAGCCACGGACAACTTGGGCAAGTGTGGAGAACCTGCTCAAATCAGGCATGGGCACGATCTGTGGGTCGGTGGGAGTCTCCCACCCAGCCTTGCCCAACTGGGCGGAATGGGATGGGATACCCAGGATGGAAACAGCCTGCTGGACAGGGGGATGTGCCGCAGCCCCACTGCCCCTGGGTGTGATGCGAAACAGCAGCTTCGCGTCTTCCTACGGAACTGGCTGGAGAGGAGGTAAACCTGAACCCTGCCATCCTCAAATTGCTCTTGTAGTGAAACTCAACCTATGGCAAAGTGAAGCAGTAACAACCACAAAAAGACTAAATAGTGCAGGACACAAAGCGTCAATTTTCCTGTCTGTTGATTTTCCTGGTTAAATCATTCAACCTGGCTTTTTGGAGGGGGAAGTTCTGCAGCTTTCACAGACTTGTTCCTGGACATTCCGTTTCACTGGGAGATCATTTTTTTTTGTCTTCCTACAGTCCCCGCATGCAGGAGCCTGTCAAGGCGCATCTTGAACCTGAAGGGAGATTGGGCAGAAGCTTTAACAACTTTCCTTCCACAGATATTACGACATACGCATGGATGTAGCAGATGAAATATTACATCAGACCGAAGGCACCAGATGAAAAGATTAGCAACAGAAACAAAGGTGGTACTATAATTAACTTTTTCTTTTTATTTACACCACAAGAATAACAAGTTGTCATAATGTGGTACAAAATACTGGACTCCTAATAAAGTTGAAATTGAAGTCGGTACTGTCAGAGAAAGACACCATTGGCCAGTAAAAAAAAAAAAAAAGAGAGAGAGAGAGAGAGAAAACAAAAGAGAAAAAAACAAAAACAAAAACAAAAAACCCAAACAAAAACAAGAATGAGAAAAATATTCCAACTCCACCAAGTAAAACAAAGGACCATCAGAAAATTCAGCACAAAGAATGCTACCATCACTTAAAGTAGGGTCCATACAATAAGAGTGAAATTGTCTCTAAATTACAGCGTAAACCGGTAGCTGCTACCAATGGTGACGTCATACTGAGCATGTATAGGTATAAAGTAGAATATAATATAGTTACAACTTTTTGATACTACATATCTGTAATAAGCTCTTGGGTGAATAATGTTTCAACCCCGCCCCCCACTTTTATATATATATTATATATATAAGTTTGTCATCCTCATAAATTGGAAAATAGCGCCTCCACTATGGAGCACAGAAAAGTGTTAATTTATTTTCTTTCAATAGGATACTTTTTCATCAATATCAAAGACAAAGTGAAGATGAGCTGAGAACGAGCTCAACTTCATGACAATGAAGAAACATGTTTTCCTTTTGATGTAAAGTCTTGTTTTAAACCACAGTGTTGCACAGTACACGACTGTTTAAAGTGAAACCTAGCAATACATCATGTAAAAGTAATTTTAAAAAAGTTAACACAGCTGTGCTGAAGAGTTAACTCTTTAAAGTCCTCGTCATTCATCATCTTAGAATTAATGACTACGTGTGTTGACAAAGGGTTGCATCCAACCTCCCCACCCAGCCAAGAAATCAAAATAAAATACCCAACCAAATTAAAAAAAAAATGACACAGGCAGTTAACTTTGTGTGTTCTGCGTAGTTTCCCTAAAAACACTGTTTCCACATAAATACAATAAACTCTATTATTGGTAAGTCACAAGTGCTAGATAAACGTCTTTTTTTTTTTTTCTTAAAATGAGAAATGTTTAAGTAGTCCTTTTTATTTACTCTTTTTTTTTTTCTTTTTAACAATAAAAAGCACAATTTCTTAAGTTCAGTAAGACGCAAAAAATGTTCCCACTCTCCTTCCTTGGTGTGTATCTGTGTGGGTGCGCGTGTGGGTGCGTGCGTGTGTGACA
>VXAA01001618.1:395551-630561 GCA_013399115.1 Anseranas semipalmata
CTCCACAAAGAACCTGAATTCATCGCAGGCCTCCAAGGCTGGGTATCCAAAACAAGAAATGTTCACAGCTGTTGACTGTGTCTGAAAATACTCGTCAATGCCCATCCAGGGATACTCCTCAGCAAACAAACAGCCACAGCTTAATAGTTAATAAAACTATGGCAAAGTTTAACTGCAGCTTCTGCTCAAAGCCAAAAGAAGCTCCAGCCAAGAGATTTGCTCTCGCGACCACATGGCAGCCATTTGATAGGTATTCCATCAGGACCAGAAATTGCTCCATTCCAGATTTAATAATTACTGATTGCACTTTTTATAAATTCTCTACTCTAAAAATAATTCTGGCTGAGACTAGCTTCTGTATGACATTAAGTGAAGGCAAAAGCTATTCCTGGACAAATCTTTAAGTCAGAGCTTTCTAATGCCTTTCAGTTGATACTGACATAAAGCACACAACATCAGGCAGCTTAGCCATGTGCTATTTCGCAGATGAATCATTTCCATCATGCACTACTTCTCCTGAAGTAACACTCACAGACAACCGCCTCACCCATCGCTCTCTTGGAAAAGGAAGGAAATACCGCTGGGTGCTCGGCAAAGTTTTGAAGCAACTGTTTATTATCACTTTCATGCTCATTTTGGATGTCCAGAGTCTGACACTGGACGCGCCTCTGCTACTTGTGCATGAAAAATGAGACAGCATTTGTAGCAGTGATGGGCAGTGCTCGGGTGGCACAGGCACTGCATGCCCTGCTCTGGGCACGGTGCTGGCACCGCTTCCAGCCTGCCAAGGCTAGTGATGCCCGGGTGTTTAAATAGCAGCATCGCTCCTGGGAACAGACAGTTCGGAATTGGCATCGTTATCATTAACGGATCTTCCTGCATTATGCCCGCCTTTGATTTTTTCAGCTGAAATCGTGCTAGTTTCAAACAACTGAAGTTGTAACTAAAGCAACGTACGCACATTTTCAAGCCGCCTCACACAGCACTAACTCATTTTACATTAAAATAATCTGCCGCAAAGCTAAAGCTCTGTTTTAATTTCCTGGACAGTTGGGAACAAGCCGGCTCCTGCCTTTGCATAACGCTTTTCCGAAGCGGGAGTTTTGATCTCTGCCGGTGAACGCAGACGTGCGGGGGACTGGCACCGTTCCCCTCATTTCCTACCATTTCCCCGTGTAACGCGGCCACCTCTCTTCGGTGAGCAAACTTCCCCGCAGCCCCTCGGCGGCCGCAGCTGGCTGTCCATGTGCGCGCATGCAAAGTTGTCTAACACGCTGTATATCAAACTGCATCAAAGGGCCGCGGGACAAAGCACCAGCAGTTCCCTCCAACTTCCTCGCATTAAAAAGATTTTATAAAAGACCTTGATAAAACTAGTATTTCCTGCTTTTTGATGTGTGGGTAAGAGAACATTATTGTGATATCTGTGAGTCTTATAGCCCACCTAGGAAAAGTGAGAACAGGTCTATCTTTAAATATTTAAAAGCGCCTTATAGCTGTCCTGATCCAGTGATTAAAAAAACAAAGATTTTTACCTTTAAGGATCAATATTCACTCTGCTAAATGAAAACACTCAGCCAGTTGACAACATCCAAGCTATCGTGAGTGCTAAGATCTCCCCAAAGCTACACACTCCAGCCACATTTGTGGCTCAGAGCAAGAGCTTATTTATTGCACGCAGATCCTCACACCACATTGTAGGCACCCGCCCGCATCGTAGCAGTACATTAAGCGAGAGGAATGACATCTTTCACATGTTATTTCCTCAGTCTCTCCTTCAAAGTGCATCCTGCCATTAGAGCTGGCTGCATCCAAACTTGGACAGAGCCGGAGGGATTGTCTGTACTGACAACGGTGCCAGCACCATCACCTTCAGAGAAATAGGTGCTGAGCACAGCCTGGTGTGCTGGATCAGTTACCCATGCCGAGAGCCTTATCAGAACTGCCTGGCCAAGCACAAGGAACACATACTCTCTGGATGCTTGGAGATGGGATGCTGGATGATTGAAGCAGATGCTTTTTATGAATCCCAGCTGTTTTACTGCTGATCTATTGGACTGGTTACTGAGGTTTCCTCAGGCACTGTCATCCTTCACAAAGAGTGTGGATACGGTGAGACAAAGCACTTCGTCAAAAGGCTGGAAGACTCAGCAAACATAGGCGATCTGCACCTCCATGCAGATCCAGCCTCCCTGCTCCAAATTCCCAGACCTGAGAAAGGCTGATGGTCACTGAACTGCAACTGAGTCACAGCAAGCCTGCTCAGGGCTCACCATCAACCCCACAAGTCAACTCCCACTAGAGGCAGACTTAGAGCTGAAATACTGCTTGGCTTCTTCTCTCTGTGGTGCTGCACCTTCAGATGGTGACCCCATGGCTTCTGTCAGCTCCTGCACTGGGGTGTCTTCAGCAAAGGGTGGTGATGAGACAGCCTGGTTGTGCTCTCCAAGGCAGGTGAAAGCTTTAGGAGGAACCTCCCTCCTTCACCGACAGGCAGGAAGATTTCTTGCCTTGTAGAAGAGACCACTGCCATCAGAGGTCTACTCTATCAGAGGTCATCTCAGCAGACTCCTCATGTCCTGTTACACTTGCCGCAGCCTTTGAGAGTTGTTCATTTGCACGGGGTTCTGAGGGCTATCTCTTAATTAAAAAGGCAGCCTAACAAATGCAAACACACTAGGCAAGCCATTAACGCTGCCCTGGGTTTCCCAGCCACCTCCAACTTCTAATCAGTATGGTTTCCTTCCCACAAGGCTGAAATTTTTAGCTATATGTAGCTTAAGGAATCGCACTGTGCTGCTGTTTTAATGTGTGCCATCAATCCTCAACAATTGTTTTGAACAGCTCCAGAGTCCCTGCCATACCAGGACAACTGCAGCAGATAACGAACAGGGACCGTGTCCACGGCTCCAGCTGAGCAAACACATGCTTCGCTGAGCGAGGTGCAATTTTCCTAGGTGGAAAATTAATGCAAGGCATTTTTGCAGTCTACTGTGTCAGTCCAGGACTCAGCCATTTGGATGACTGTGGTTGCCCTCCATGTGGAGAACATGTGTCCAAAAAGAACGAGGCCTGACCCAAACAAACCATTTGCTCATACTCACAAGCTCACAAATTATAGAGAAGTAGGCTTCTTGAACAGAAGTGTATGCAAAGGTACAGACACAGCAGATGCACAAGGTCCCCAGTCCGAGATTTCGCTGCCTACAACTGATTGCTGTACTTACTTGCTGCAATATTTCTGAGCCTGAACACCTTGAGCCCAAGCCAGGTCAAATGCCACCACTGGGAACTTTTCAATTATCAGTCAGGCTGGAAGAAATGGTGCCAGCTACAGTGAATGCTAATAGCCAGGCTGCATCAAGGAGGATGGCCAAGAGGAATCTGAATATTTTTTTCTTTAATCCGGCCGCAATAAGAACAGGCAGCAAAGCTGAAATATCTGCCTCTGTAGGAAAATACCCTGACTTCCCCAGAAACCAAAAACTAGACTTCCTTTTTGTACTTCTCTGCCTTGCTCTTATCTTGAAATCAAACAACCTGGCCCTTCCTGCCAACTTCTGTAACACAGTTAAGGCTTTTTTTAACACAGCAATGTGCAGAAGGTAGAAAATATAACGTCAAGGAAAAAATACAATAGGAAACAGTGTCAAGCAAGCTGTCCAGTGGAGCAAGTATGCTGAACCACTAGGGAGGGGGGCTGCAAAGAGAGGGGAAGGCTTAGACAACAACTTCAGAAAGAAATTAAACTAATCAGTCATTTTCCTTGGAGCACAAAGCAAACTGCTCGGAGAAAGAATAAAAGCAAATTCAATTCTTAGTTATTTCAATCCTTTTGAAGTGTGGATTGCCAAACAAAGGTAGTTTTAAAAATGATATAGCATGCACTCCTTAAATCGACATGTCTCCTTCAAATGGGTGAATGGGAAACAATGAGAAAAATTGGGCAGATTCCCTGTTCTGGAGAATGAGAAGCCCAAATTCAATGCCACAACTGGAAACCCCGTGGGACGAGGGGGCGCAGGCTGTGGCACCCGGAACGTGCCACCAGGAAGGTGCCACCAGAAGGCCATCGCGGCGTTTTTCGTTTCTCTGTACCTCGTTTCCCAGCAAAGCAGAAACACATGCTTCTGAGGCGTCGCAAATGGCGGTCAGGTCGTGGCCTCCTTCAAGGGCCAGGACGACGCGGCCTCCGGCCAGGCCCATCAGCTGCTTCGTCAGGTACCCGAAGCCTGTGAGGGGAAAGAGGAAATGCTAGAGAAGGGCAGAGGTTGTCGCTGGAATCAGGCTCCTGGCGAAGGATCAAAGAGTTATAAAAAGGAATTACATCATATTAAAAAACCACAAGGGATCCGAGCGGACTAAACGCATAATACAAGCCAGGTTTGATTTTCGTACGCTCGTTTCAGAATTCCAGCCATGCTTCCCTGCTGGAGCGGCGCGGGATGGATCCACACCCCGCTGCCACCGCAAGCATCCCTACTGGAGTTTATCCCGGGCTCCGCAGCCCCCCAGCAGCCCCCCGGCAGCCCCTGGGCTCGATGTGGGGAAGGGGAGGAGGAGGACAGAAGGAGGCCGCTTTTGCCCTGCTGCATGAGAGGCGAGAAGGAAAAGGCCACGTCGGAGAAGCCGTGCGGAGGCACCGGGGGAGGAGGGCAAGGGGAAATCAGTGAAATTGCTGCCGGTGCTCTCGGTTGTGATAGTGGCAACGCAGCGCCCCAGAGATATTTGACATCCAGTCCTTAACAGACGTTTCTTCCCGTATATAATACGCTATAAAAATTCCTGGGGCACCAGGACTTTGATCATATGACACACAATACATTTCTACCCTTTAAACAAAACAGAACCAAGCTGTGAGGATTTAAAAAACATGTCCTCAAACCAACCCTCCCCCCCACCCCCAGGCAAAAAAATAAAAAAATCCAAACAAAAGAGAACCCTGTGCATTTCTACTCTCATCCCTGCTCCCTGCTTTTTGTTTTGCAGTGTCTCATTACGCCCGCAAGTGCCTTTGCAAATTGGCAAATTAACAGCCAGATAAAAGAAGCATGGCTGAGCCTGTAACGCAGTAACCAGCCTCACATTTTGCCAGAGTAGCAAAGCATGGAAATGCAACAGGCAGGTAAACAAGACCTCTTTGTTACAAAGTGTTTCTGGATATCTTAAATAACTTCTCTTGTAAATCTATTTCATTTTATTCTTGTATAAAGTTTATAGGTTCAGCTACCTTACAAAGGTCTGAAGTTCACTGTACAGAATAAATTTCCTGACTGAAACAAACTCTTAAAAATATATCTTTTTGCTTTTGCAAGAAAAACCGTTTTCTTAATTGACCCAAATGACACAGTGCCAGATAAACCCAGCGTTGCTAAAAAGGAGGTGGGGGGGGAGTTGAGTGCATCTCCTGTGCAATGCAGAACATTACAGATGCAAAGCAAAAAGGTCGTTCTTGTGGGCCCATATAATTGTTTCAAGGATAGAGAAAAAAATATTTGGCCCAAATTTTTAGTAAGGTATCCCGGAGAAAGAAATGGACGTCTACTAGCATTCAGAGCAGGGTTTTATCTGTTTACATCTGGCATGGCGTCTTTCTGCAATTTTGCATTAAAACAACCATAACTTTTTCTAATTCAGCAGCTGTCTTCCACCGAGATATGAGCACAAGTGACTTGGTAATTTCCTTGCGTAATTTACTTGCACTTAAAAGTGAAATACGCAATGCTCCAAGACAACAAAGGCTTCAGCCAGACTAAAATATATACCATGTAGTGACAAAACAAATGAAAATGCAACAAAAAAGTCTGAAAAAATTGCCATTGAAATGAGAGATTTGAAGGTAGACCCCCAAAAGGTAAAACCTGGAAATATTGTACTTTAGTCCCCAGGACAGCAACAGTTTACACCAGTTTCAGATCTTTGCTGGTTTTTAATCCATGACTTACATTTTGCTGATAGATTATATCCTCCAAGAGGTGTAGGATGGCCTTCCACCGCATCAAAACCAGATGACACCAGCACAACATCTGGGGCAAATTCATTGGCAATGGGCATTACTACCGTTCTGCAACAAAATTGAACAATGGCAGATGCGTTACTTTGGCTCTTGAACAAATGAAGGAACACTTAAACCGTCTAGAACAACCCCCCCCCCCATAAAGCCTCGTGTTGTTTCTCCACAGTAGCAAAGTCCATTTCCTTTTTTCTTAGGAGATGAGAGCCTGGCTGGCAGAAAACCTTGCAACACCACACCACGCAGCACAGTTTTAAAGTCAATATCCCTCTCTCATGTTATTTTTATAATGAGGTTTATTTCCTCCACTAACAACCTCAGATTTTGACCAGGGAAATAACTTGCCATACATTGTGTTTTCTATTTGTGATCATATCTCACTTTCTACAGGTCAGAGCACTGACGGCATAAGGAGAAAATAAGAGGGATCTGGCACAGACTGCAAAAACAGCTGGAAAACCTGTCCTACAGCAACCTGGGTGTGTGGCACTTGTCTCCTAGCTACAGCCGTGTGCTCCTCCTAAATATCTCCATTAGTCTTTGGCAGCATCTGCAAAGCCATTTATTTTTCCATGCTGCACTTTTCATTACCCATAACGAGAGGCTGGGGATGTCGCGGTGCAGGCGAGCACTGCTCTTCCCACTGCCGTGTGCAGCTGTTGAGGGCACTGCCAGGCTCGGGTCCATGAACCTGGGTCCAGTTCCCCATCCTTTGACATTTTGTTCTCTAAATTGCTTAGCATCTGCCTGTTCAGGCCAGTATTTAAATGAAACAAGCGGTCCATCTCCGTGGTTTCTCAGCAAAATGCATTTTCACTCTGGTTTCTCTCTTCAATCTACTAAATTTCTGTTCAAAATCTATATGAGGTTGCAAACACCCCATTTCCCATGTCAAGATGCCAACTAAGCAAAATGGGAAGTTCTGCAGAGAGCAAGTAATTGCTTCTTCGTCTAATAGCTCCAGCACAAACACAGCAGAACTGGAATTACAGCAATGAAAAAAATCACGGCAACAGAGCTTCTGAATAAACAGGACAGACACACACAATCTTGTCTGATTAAGAAAGCCCGTAGCAAGCACTCTTGGATAAATACCTTCTCTTGCATTTAGTTTACATTGGGGTACACACATCCGTGGGCTTGAAAAGTGTTTTCAGTTTTTTGATCAGGCATTGATAACTGCAGGAAATGGTGGAAAAGCGAGGAGGTGCACAGAGATGTAAATCTCCATCTCAAGGCCCTTTACATACAGTAAGATTTTCCAAATTATGTTCTTTTTCCCTTGTAAAGCTTACCAACCCAATCTTGGATATATCTCTCCAGACCTTGATATCTGCTGTATGACCAGGGAATCCTGCACAATGCTATCCCTTGTGGTACTGAAGACGGCAGTATTCCCCATTTCCCTGTTCTAGGAATGCTTACCAGCAAGGTTAGTGTTCTGAAACATGAAATGAATTTATATACCAAAACACGACCCTGTAAATATCTTTGTAGACATGACAACTTCACCTTTACTGACTACAGTGGCTACAGAATGCTCTGAAAAACAGCAAAGGTGCTCCTTTATTGGGTGTAGTAGTTATAGGATGCTCTGAAAACCAGAAAGACCCCAGAAAAGTCTGTTTAGTGCTGAGATTGCTGAAGTGCTATCAAGACACCCACAAAAACTTCCATCTCTTGTTACATCCGCATTAAACATCCACAAGACGTCTGCCAATGTCAGCAGCTTCGTATTTGCCCCAGGACTGATCTGATCTCATGGCATTTTGCCCTCTGCACAGTTTAGTGCTAAGGGAGTATTAACATCTACCATGCAACGAGCTACTTCCAGTGTCAGTCAAACCCATCGAGTAGTTTCCTTTGCCAACACTGAGCAGAGTCCTTGTGCGGGCAGGGACACTGGGCACATCGCAGGTCTGCTCAAGACTCTGAGACACCGTGCAGTCCAAAAAACCCTTCAAACTTTAATTTCTTGCAATCTTCCTGCTTGCCAGCCTCAGTACATAGAGACATGGAAACCTATGCAAAAAAAAGGGATCTTATTTTCTTTTCCATGCTATGAAAATAAAACAATTCTCTGCTGGTGGTTACAGGTTGCAGAGCTTTTAGGGCAGTGTTCACCTCCTCTGAACTGAGAAAGCTTTTAATTCTTACAAAATCTGAAAGAGGAATTTTAATTTTTTCCTCAAATGACTTAATTACTATATACTTTTTGTCCTTAGGGAGATTATTACATAAGGAAGACAAAATACTGCATTTTTCTGCTGATGGTTTTTCAGTCGACAAAGCCTGTTTAGTGAAACCCACAGACGTTTTAAGTAGAAACCACCTCCTTGACAAAGGACTAAACCAGCAGTTTCGAAGCAAGTGCACGTGGCAAAAGGTTTTTTTCTCTGAGCTTTGAAGTACTGCTGAGCTATTTAATTTCTAACCCAAGTAGGACTGCTAAAATCATCAGTTTTTTTTCCAAAGCTATGCTACGACGAGAGCTGCTAGAACCTCAGCTGCTGCGCGGCATCACCCTACGCCGGTGGCGGAGCAAACCCAAACCCGCAGCCCGGAGCTGCGCGCGTGGGCTGTCAGCATCCAGCCACCGGTGCAAACCACGGAGCGATCGGGTTTTGCTGGCCCCTCCGACTGCACATGAACGGGATGCGCGGCGCGATGCTCGGCTGACAGCCCCTGCGCGGCGAGAGCGGGTCGGAGATACCCTCTAGTGGCACAGACACCACACAGGCAGCTCCGACTGCTGGAGGCGAAACCCGGCCGTAGGATTTTTAGGAGAGAAAAAGCAGGTTAGAAGTAAATCAATCGGTATTTGACAAGAGTTAGAAGAAGCCGTGTTGAGGATGTCCAGAGTGCAGGACGCGGTGACCATACCGCAGCAACGGGCTACCCCCTGCAGGCAGCTTCATTTCCAAGCAATTAAGTGCAAGGTGGCATCGTGTCAGATCAAACAAGCTAGCGATGCTTTCGCTGCCATGACTGTCGCGCTCAAATCCAGACTTGAACCCTTTCCTTCGTCCGACTCTGAAGGGCTGCTCTTTCTTCTGACTTCCTCCTATTCCCAGGATTACACCGGCACCCACAAGCCACAGTCCCAGCTCTGTTTGATGCTCGCCCGTACGTAAGCAGCTGGATCTCTGGCCACAGAACTTTACCCTGGTCTGAATCAACACGTGGTCAGCGCGACGGCACGGAGCGCAGGGATGGGGCTTTGGAGGAGCTCCAGGCTTCGCCCGGGGCTGCAGCGTGCCAGAGCCCTCCTGCCTCCGCGCTCCCTCCTTCTTCTTTTTTAATTGAAAAAAATGAGACTCACGTGCGAAATTTTAGGACTGAAGCAACCGAAAGCTCAAATGAACCGCTTTCAAGCGATGTATTTCTGAGATTTCATCTGCAGACAGCGTTTCAGGCGCATTTAACTCAGTCTTTCGGTTTTGAATTTTTACTGTGCACAGAAGAAAATACCCTTTTCGCTCAGATCCATCCCAGCAAAGCTAAGTCCCCAAGAGAAAACAACAATTAAACTTCAAACAAGCCTATGATTTTGCCCTAATGATCATACTATTAAAAAATGCCACAGACTGAAATTACTATCAAGAAGGTGAGCAGTTTTCTCCGGAACTGGGTCTTTCAGCTGATGGCTAAGGTGGCTGCAAAGTTATTCACTGAGGAATGAAAGGGTTCACAACGCTGAATTGTCATTTCAAGACATGCCATTTTTTTTTTTTTTTAAATACAAGGGTTATGCCTTTAAATTTGCTAAATTTTGGATGATTGTTTTGCTTGCTTAACATAAAGTAAATCCTTTCATTTGACTTTGAATATGGCTAAGCTGAACAGTTATGCATTAATTAATACTGATGGCTGCAAACAGTAAAAACTGCTGATCATGTTCTGCAATCATTTTTGTGGAAAAAGACACAATTTTATATATATCTTCCAGAAAACTTAATAATTCTTAGTCTATTTCTGGCCAATTCATGAATTAAACACTTAATAAATGGCAGGCAGATTAAACAATCCTACAGGGGATTTTTTTAAATGCTCAATTGCAGCGAGCAAATCAGTGAATCTCAGAAGGCTGAGCACTTTTTTCAGAACCTCCTTTCCCAGTGTTGGCCATACGTTATCTGCTGCTCCGGAGGTTAATGTCGTTGTTTCTCGAAGCAGCCATCTCCACGGTCGTTCACTATGTCAGAAGGAATTAGGAGGTTGGGGACGAAATAAGCATCAGAGAGCATGAAATTTAAAATGCAGAAACAACGATTCCAGGCAAAACACCACCAGCTTCCCCCCCTCCCTCTTACTTCCTTCTGAAATGTTTTATGGATTGAAGGAAAGAACAACCCCCCCAACAAATTGGCTCCCGAACCCGTTCAACGTTTGCTACGATCTGTCCGAGAAAGGCAGGAGAAGGATGAGGGACCTCTCAAGCTACAGTCCTGGCTTTGCTTCTGTTTTAGGTGTTTTAAATAAAAATAAAACTAACACGAAACCAAGCCCCACGTGGAATTATAATTGTGCAAGACTGCTGTCAGGGTAGGAAAAAAATCAGATGAAACGACACAACTGCTAGAATCATCAGGAAAACTTTCTTACAGCAAATTCAGAGGAAAACTCCTGTGTATAATACAATTAAATTTCACTAAGCAATTGTTGTTCTCATGTAATAACGAACTAGCCACAGTCTTCACATTTTTTCGGCAGGTCTCCTAGCCAGCTTTGCATACTATGCTTTTACACAACCTTTGAAAACATCATAAGAATTTATAGGAGCAAACATTATTTCTTGTATAACAAGTCAGGGAACAACAGACTCTAGTTAAAAAAAAAAAAAAAAGAATTTTACAACCGTTTGTTTCTATAACTACGGAATAACAGCAATGAATACCAATAACATTTTGATGAGTTAGGGACATTTTAAATTATATGCCCTGCATTTTACGCATTAGAGTTTAATACATTTCTGCATAATCTGTGAGATCTGTATTGCCCACATACTTTGGTGGTGACTTCAGCCGTGGAACATTTGCGCAGTAAATGGTCAGCTAAATTATAATGTAATGCTGTCTAGGGCAGGCAGAGCCGCAGTTACGATAGCGTGGAGGAGCGCCAAGCTCTCAGCAAACTCCCAAATCACTTCTGTCAGACTGAACATCTATTAGCGACCGGGGCGACTCCACCCTGCTCCCCCCAAATATAGCAACCCTGATTTCACCCCAACCTCGGGACGGGACAAAACGCGCGCTTCTGCAGCCGGTGATTTCAGTCCTCAGTTATGAAGACAATAAGCGACAAAGTGCAAGGCACGGCTGCTCTCCGCTTCACATTTTTAACTCTTGTTCTCACTTTTGAAATGGCTCAGCGGTATTAATAAATATTAGGAGGTCACGCTACCCTGTCCAACACAACACTGCAGCGCAAACATGGGGAAGCTACTATTACTAGAAGAAATGATCAGCAGAAAGCCTTTGATGCAAGTTACTGTTCTTTCTTTGGGAAGAGTAAAATGACACTGTTTGAAACAGGTTTTCAGTGCGGGGATGAAGAGTTTAATTGGGAATTATTTATTCATTCATCAGAAGATTAATTTGTAAGGACAATTATCTCATTTATTATTTCATCAGAGCACATGCTTTTATCAAACCCATATACCTGTTTATCCTGAAATAGAAGAAAAAAATGGAAAGCATGATGCTTATTTTTCTTCCAATGTTTTTTACATAGAAAGATGGCTTTCTTCTTTAAAAGCAGACAAGCATGTCAAGAGTTAAGGCTTAAAAAAAAAAAAAGGAGAAAAACGAAAAAGTATATCAGTATCTTTGCCTAGCTCAAAGGATTTCCACTGATTCCTCTGCAGACTTCAAAGCCTCACAGTTTGGCATTTGGACTGGTTTGAATTAAAGCTCAGTTCTCCACTGTGAGTTTCCAAGTTCATGGTGAAAATGCCTGCTGCTTCTGGAGTTCATTATGGCCAATTTTCTTATCTTTTCTTCATCTTAGGTTTGATCCCCAGCAAATGCAACGTGGCATTCGATGGGGTGGAATAACAAGGTGCTGCCTTGAAGGCATGCATTGTCTCAAGGGGCTAACGCAAGAAAAGAAGAAAAAAAGGATATATGACCCATTCCCTTCACTTTCTAACTCTCAGGGGACTATAAATTGAAAACTTCAAAGCATAATTTTACATTAAAATCAATAGAAAGATTCAAGAAAAAATGTTTTTCAAAGAACCTGGTTAAGATTTAAAAAGGTCACTTGATAATGTATTATCATGACCAAACTTGGCATAAGATTAAAAAAGCTTCCAATTTAACTTATTGACTGAAGGTGTGCACATGGGGCAGACTACGGGAGGTGCTACCTATGAGGATGAGTCACAAAGTGCCTCGCTTCCCAGAACCCTGGCAAAATAAGGGCTGGGACTAGCTACAAAATATGTTCCCCAAATAGCTGCAGTCTCTGGGCAAAAAGACACCAGCGTCTCTTAAGGAATGGCTGGCAAAGGTCTCACTGTGTAGACTGTTCTGAACAATTTTCCAGGAGCCTTGAAACTCAATTAATATTTAATGGCAAGTATGTCACTCAGTCGTGAGTTACAGGTTCTCTTTATAATGAAGAGATCAGTCTTGTTGACTGCTGGGATAAACAGACTTCCACTTTGGAGGAAAGTACTGCTTTCCTGTAACAGGAACAAAACATCAAGACAAATGACAGTTATTTGACTAGATGTTATTTTAAATTGTATACATTCTTTGAAGGCTTTTTAATGGCATGCTGAGGAGTAAAAGCTCTTTTTGCTCAGTATAACTGAATACAAATACATGGACAGTGAAGAACAGAAAATAACGCTCCCAGATTTAATGCATGCAATGCTATTCCATGAAGCCGACATTCCATCTGGCTATTGCCAGAAATTTGCATCTCATGTTTTGGCAAGTGTGTGTCCCTCTGAATTTATGCAGGGTGTTTGCCAGAAGTGCACTAAATCTGGTTTGAGGACAGAAAACCACTTCAACTGGTAATTGTTAAAAAAGATGCAAGATGGGGAGGGGAGGCAGGACCCACAGCATGTGGGGGGACACGGGGTGGAACGGGACAGTCTCAAAGAAAAATGAAGCCCATACATCTGGCAGGTCAGGGAATTATATTCCTTCTGGAAAGAGTATTGGAAAGGAAAGTGTAGTCTCACACAAGCCTCTACTCACTACTGCATTACTTACAGGTTCTCCTCTACTCAGAAAGACTTGTTGTTTCATCTTGTTATTCTGTTACTTCCACAGTTAATTTTAATACCTTCTTTTTCCCGTTCTCTGTGGGTCTGGGAGGCAAATGCATCCCAGGCTTGCAGCAAGTCCCCAGAACAGCACTGATGTACAATCACCCTGTCGAGTTATTTTGTCCCTCAGCTGCTCGGAGCAGTGACATGTTCAACCCCCAGTCCTGCAGCACTCCTGTAGTGACACTGGTCAGAGAGACCACAGCCCGGGTGTGCGTGACACTAGGTCAGCTAATGCGTGTTTTGCTTCACACACCTCTTCTGAGGATGCTGACACGAGGAGGAAAACAAGGATCAGATAAACAGTTCCCTGCAGATACCCCTGACAGTAAGACCACCAGGACACGAACAAGCGGGTCAATAAGGGCTTCTTCCCCTGCTCCATTTGCAGACTCAACACCAGTTTTTCAGAGCACACTCGAATATGCTTGTACAACCCAACGCAATGGTTTACATACGGCATTAGTTACTGCTGGTCAACGAGGATATCCCAGCAACACGTTCATTCAACTCCACAGCTCTGCTTACCTTCAGTCACACTAACAGGGAGCGATGAGTAACGCTTATTTGATAGATGGTTTTATTTTTATTCATAAAACACAACATGCTGCTTCTGGGGAGAAACCAGACCCCAGTAAGGAAGGCACAAAACCAACAGCGCAGTTGGTTCCACTTCCAGTTGGTTAGAACAGGCAAAATACATTCAGTATTTTGGATAAATAACAATAAAAAATACGGCTTTTGAATCATACTACAAATGCTATGGTAACACTGAATCAAAACAAGCCCACGTCCCTTTGCTAGGTACACGTGGGAGTGAGGTGGGGTGGAAGTCACGAGCAGAGCTCTTGCAGGAGAGGGACTGCATGGCCAACTCACCCAGAAGTCGGGTCCTACCGTGTACATCACAGTAATGATGTCTCAACCCTTGGGACAGCTGCACTCTGAAGTTTCAACTCATGACAACTTGCAAAAAAGTTATTTTGGGTTCCCCTCCCCATCCAGGTGGGTTTATCCATGGAAACACTCACCCAAAGAGCTTAATAAGATTTCTGGCCAGCAACAGAAGAGATCATTCATAACAGTAGACATTTTACATTCATACATCAATCAGTGCTAGGCAGTGAGTACGTCAATCCCCTTAATGTCAGGGATACACTTCTTATGGCCAGAAATATCCTATTTACTTAATTCAGCTTTATTCTACGTGGCACTCTCAAAGTAACTGCAACTAGATGAAAATCTTGCTCTTCTTAACTTAGTAAGAGACACACTCAAGATTAAGGAGGACTGCACAAGATGAAAGAAACACAGTTTAGGTGAAAAATATGTTTGTAAGAGGAAAACTTCAATATTACCTGAAAGCAGTTAAGTATTCTGTGTCTCCCATCGGTGGATCAAGGCCACCAGTAAAGGCCATGTTAACATTGAAACCAACTCCTGCTCCTGTGCCAACCTGAAAAAGGGAAACAGTACTCTTAATTATATGTACGGAAACAGCGAACTCTGGCAATACCTCTCTGCTGTCTCATAGTTCTTCCAGTTGAATATGGATTTTGATTCAATAGCTCAGTGTTAGCTAGGTTATTTTTTCCCCAGACCCCAAGACAAGGGTAAAATCAAAGCTCCTCCATGCTCACAAATGCTATGATGCTTATGGGAGCTGTAGGTGTTTGACTGCTGCTCACCCAAAAAAACACCTCATCATTAAGTGGGTGCTTTTGTAGGAGAGTGCATTACATGCAATACCTTCCCTCAATTTGTTTTCAGTTTTATTTAGAAGCACAGTTTCAAATTTTATTGTAGTTGCAACTGGGTAGAAAAAAAACAGTTTTAATCAGAGCGAGCTCCCCCTCTGCTGGGGAAAAATATGATTCACAAAGAAGAGATTTCCTCTGCTCGAGGGACACGTGGGTGCTAAATGTAAGTACATCCCTGTATTGCAAATGCCCCCATCCTTCCACCTACTGCAAATAACCAAGAAAGGTGAGAATTGAAAAAGAAAGCAGGGGTTTCCAGTAATTCATTTGCCGAGAAGCAAGGCCATGCTTCCCTGATTCATTTGAACCCTAAATGTCTGCGTTCAGGCTGGTCTCTGCACATGGAAAAAAAAAAAAAAGAAAACTAATGGTGTTGTACAATACACAGCCAGATAATTCAGCTAGGTAAAGCTGCAGAGCTTTTATTTCACATTCTTTGTATCACTGCAAATAGTGCTGCTAGAAAAACACAGTGGGTACATCCATCTAAGGTGGGTTTTTTATCCCTCTTAAATTCAACTTATTTTGTATTCTTTGTTTTAGTCAGTCTGGGATGACAAATCTAAAAATTATTAGGAATGGTAAACACAGAGCGGGTATAGTATTTCCTATATATAGTCTAGTGTTTCCTTACAATACTAGATATTTTGTGAACGAGATCATTAGATTATTAATTTAAAGAGTCAGCAAAAAATAAAAAGTAGGTCTCAGGCCTTTGTGCATCCCGAAGCAGAAATTAAGCCTGATGCAAAGCGCTGCTGCTTATTCACTGAACAGTAGCGCACAAACAGGGTAATGAAGGAGGATCATGTTACGTTTAAGTTTCTTTAGAAACCTAAATGGAAACATCCATGTTTGCTGAATGGGAAAATGTAAAATTGACAGGGCAAGAATTCTCAGAGTTTTCAGATGTAATCTAGAATGCCTCAGAGAACACAGAACTATGCATTTCATAGAACTTCCCTCCGATAAATCACATATGAAGGATGATAACGGAATATTCCCTAGACACAACTGATTTCAAATTCAAATTTACATCAAAACTACAGCTTAAAAGACCATACTGTACACCTCACAGGCCAGGGAAGGTTTCATTGATTTTATAGTTCAAATAGTGACTGTTTATGTGCTGCCTATCTGCAGCATCCTGCATTTTTAGCCCTCGGTTCGCTAGCCAGGCAGCGCTCATTCGCCCTCCCGCGAAGGAGGAGGGATGCGGAACGGGAGAGCAGGGAAGCTGTCCCTGTGTCCCGGCTCTGCAGCCGCCGCTTGCCAGCTCCGACTCCTGAAGGACAATACGTCCCGCCAGCCTGGAGGGAAAGGAAGGATGTGATGGACGTAGGAGCATCCATCTGGAGGAGAAAGGGCTGCCACCTTTCTTTGCCTGGCCCTTCTGCACCAGCCTCCGAGGAAACCACCAAGAACCAGTGGACTTGGTCTGACAGCATTGGTGGCTGGTGCTAAAATCCCACCCTCGAGGCTGCAGGACGTGAAGGCAGCAGTGGTGGTGAGCAGTGCCTTGGCAGGGCCGGGAGCAGCGGTGATGGGCTCCAGGGCCGGGCCAGGAAAGCCGAGCGCTGCGGCATGGCACTGGTGGCACAGCCATGGACAACTTGTTCCTTGCACCTAAGAAACATCTTACGCCCATTAAGGGGAACGGGCTGGTGAAGTCCTGTTCTTTGGGGAAGAAAACACTGTCTGGGACAGCTGGCAAAGGGCTCTGGAACAGGTTGTCCCACCAGGACTGCACGGCCTAATTGCATTCACTCATTTCAGCTCATTTGCCAAGGCGTGTGCTCTCCTGCCAGCTCACGGGGCAGGACGCGATGCCCACGGCTGTTAGGACTTGGACAAGAACACACCAACCATGCAAACCCGGGCAACGCGCTCCCAATCAAGCACTAACGAGCACAAGGGTGGGAGCGGTGGCAGGAGCTTCCCTCCAGCCCTACCCAGCAGAGGGCCCCAAAATTTTTGGGGGCACCTGAATCACAACCAGATCCTATCAGATGCGGGTGGGTGCTACGCAGATCCATGCTCTTACCTCGTCGGGAGCACCGCTGCCTGGAAAGAAGTTCCCATCATCATAGCGATGTAGTGAAATATAAAGAACATTAGGATCATTGTAGAAAGCTTGCTGAGTACCGTTCCCGTGGTGTACATCCTTCGGGGACAGAGATTGCATTATGTGAGGGAGGTTAGTGCCTTAGTAAAAATGTAGATTAAAGCCATCAACTTGGGATTTGGAGGGGATTTCTTTGGTGTTGAGCTTCATTTTCTGTACTTCTCTGATCTAGTTGAAGCAGTTTATTGCAAATGAGGTAACCTGCTTTGCACAGCCGGCTTCAGGTTACACTTCCCATTTAACACACAAGATAAATGACAGTAAACACAATCTCAAGCATTTACCAAACCTGAGAACGGGATCAGTTTACTTGGATTGAGAGAACCGGATTCATACCCGGTCTTGAGGGATGTGAGGGATGGAAAGGCATGCTGCGTTGCCCCAAATTTGCATCTTTACTCAGTCTGCAGGGTGACCACTGACAGAAGTGCCCAGCAAAGTTGTCAGGTCTGGACCAGCGATGTTAAATGACACAAACCCGTTGCCCAGACCCTCTGTTGCATTGCTACTTGGTGCAGAAACGCAGTCCATAGCAGGATGGGTTTGCAAAACACTCCTTTTTCTGACATGAAAAACAGTTGGCGGGAAGTGAGGAAAAGGTTGTCCATCCGGTAAGGCAAAAAGACAAACACATCCATTTTAACTTGTGGGTCTTGCCCACAGGAGATTTGTTGCAATCTAATCAAAAGTCTTGGCTGATACCCAGGAACTCAGATTTCTTCACAGCCACATAAATACACTTCTAAATCAATTAAATGTATCTGCCACACTTTTAAATCCATACATTCCATAGCAAAATTGCAGACAAGCTCTTTCTCAATTGCACTGCACTGTCTGCAGAATATTTCACTGCCTTGATCCAATTTAGAGAACACTTTTGACTGCCTGCCCACACGCATGGAGGCTGCATTGGCCCAGAGGCAGGACACTGAGACCATCCAGACCGCCGGTCCAGCTCATCCCTCTCAGTAACCAGTCCTCACATCTTGAAAAGAAAGCTGGGATGGATCATAATAGTTAAGGCCAAAAACCATCCGAAAAGAAATAAACCAGCACAGTTTGCAGTTACCCATCCTTGAGATTGTGTTATGGGCTTGTTTTAGAAGGCAACTACTTATTAATTAAAATTTAATTCTGAAAACTATGGATCCTTTAATAAGCATCTCTTTTACTAAAACAGTAAAAAAAAATACCAACCAACCAACCAAATTTTGGCTTACAGACCACAGACAACATTGTTTCACTGACTTACAAAGTCTGGGCTGGCTTCGCAAGAAACTCAAAAAAAAACATTAAAAATTTCCACCTGCTGTCTTGATGGGTAAGAACCAGTGTTTACTCACCCAGTCCACTATTAGGATTTTGCTAACGTTCAGTCTTTGCTGGAGCAGCTTGGCTGCAATTGCCACAGAGTTAAAATAGCAGAAGCCCCTGGAGGTGATGAGAGGGAGGAGAAAAGAGGAAAATGAGAGGTGTTAAGTATAGGTCTCCTTGGTCCCAGTGCATCTATCATCTGAGACATAACACAGTAGGAAGAAATTTCTTCTGCTTTCACTCTGCTTTCCTCTCTGGAAGACGCATGTGTGCTCAATTAGAAACAGAAAATAGCCACGTGGCAGCAGGTGTCTCGTGATCTCTCAGGAAACGCTTTCCCAAACCCACTGCAACGGGATGCTGCTCAGTGCCAGCCACCCATGGGCGACCGTCAGACCTCCAGCGCTCAGGTGCGAGAGGGGGGGACCGGAGCGGACAGGAAAAGGACACGGCAGGGAGGAAAAGTGATGGAGAGTACCAAGGGCTGGGGCACTAAGATGCCACGTGCATTGGCTGGGAGGGAGCAGGCATGCTCATAGAGGCCTCAGAACACTATGCTGAAGCACCTAGGGCATGAAACTTCAGCATGGTAAGCCAGATACACGAGTCCAACATGATGTATGCACAGGACCCTGATTTGAAAACAGTCCAGTGGCGAAAACCTCAATATAAACCCTGCTGTATTAAACACGTGCAAGATGCCTGAGTTCAGCTTTTGCTTCACAAAGCCTTCCCACTCTGCCACCGTCCTCAGACAGTGCTGTGACCCTAGCACACAATTATGTTTGCTACACTACTATTAATTGTGTATCCTTGCTTTCCTCACACTGGGTGAGCCATCAACATTTAGCTTAAAACAATTCACAGGAGTAAATAAAAGCATCAGTGCTTTTCCAAAGCGTGACTGTAATGCTGATTCTTGCTAAAAATTATCCACCTGCAACCACAAAGCAGGATTTTGCACTCTTCCAGAGAATTATTGGGAACTTTGACTAGGATACTGTTTTGCATGTCAATAAGCAAGAAATTCTGCAACAGTAAACTAACAGCCTTTCTAATTTCAGGCTGGAGATCACACAACAGGCGAACACCGAAGCAAGATAATAAAGTACATATGCATACTTACATGGGTGTGCTTTCTTCCGCATGGTGACCTGGAGGCCGAACAACAGCGAATCCATTCTACACACAAAAACAAGAAAAGAAAGAAATGAGACAGGTAGGAAGGTTTATCTCACAGGGCTGGATGCAGAGGTCACAGCCAGAAGCACTAATTCTGCTTTGGAATTATATAGTTGTCCTCAATGGTTTTCTCACAAGAGCATAGCAGTGGATGATGCTCTCCCTTGTTCTGGAGTGGGAAGAAATCCACGTGAATTTGATGCAAACCGGCTGGTACAGCATTTCCTTCCACTCAGGAAAAAAAAAAAAATGCTGCATGAGGTCACTGAACTGGCTGGCCCAGCTGTAGCCAACAAAAAGACTCTCGGATAACACTGGAATAGTGATTTCGCTTGCTGTTCTGGTTTCTTTCTCCCTTTTAATCAGTGCGTAAGAACATTCACCAGGAGTCTGTTGTTCGCTTGCTGATATCCTCAAAGATTTTTATGACTAAAGCCAGATGGCGCCATTAAAATGAAGCTAACTGGACCTCCTGCACAACACAGCCGTGAGCCGAGCCCTGTTGATCCTGTACACAGCCCATTTCAAAGCCAAGTGTTATTTTCATACCAACCTTCAGTTCTCCCGTGGCTACTTTGAAAACAAGCTCGATGACACAGCCCACGGCCAGGCGAGCGGCACCGGACGAGTGAACTTCGTTCCAAATCGTGTCGCTGTCGACCTAGTCGAGACACACAGGAACCACGGTTAGAGGCAGTGAGGACAGCCAGGAAACGGAGACTCGTGTTTTATAAAGGAGTTATTCAAACGTATTAAATGCATGTATTTGCAGAACTGATCTCAGCAGCGGTGGGGCTGGGACCGCTGTCACCTAGAGGCGCGTGTGGAGCTGGCTGTGCTCTGCCTGCCCACGAGGACAGTTGTGACAACACCGATGACTGTCCCAATGAAGGTCACCCAAAAGATGACCATTTGCTATAGCTCTGCGATGCTGAAGGGTCAGTGCTGTAACAGAGAAGCAAATTCAGCATCTCAAGCACTGAATTTGCAGGTGTCTCCTACCAACACTTCTAAGACCACCACATCGGTATTTCTCCTCAATTGCTGGTAGAAACTGAACGCAGATGGAAAAAAAGAGGTATACAAACCATTCAACAATCCTATTAAAAGAGGGCACAGTAAGAACACAGCATTTAAGAAAAGCCTGCCCAGCCCATGCCTGTCACCAACTGCCAGGGTAAGGTTCTGCTGACACTGCCTTCCCTGGGGAAGTGCAGCACAAAGCCTCTCTCATCAAAGCTAACGACAGACCTTCAGCGTCTAGGTGCTGACTACAGACATTTACTTCAACGCTAAATATCTGACAGCACCAGCATCCTCTACAGTTTCACCCAGAAAATGTGCAAATAGGCCAAAGGCAAGGCAAGGCATTCTTCAGACATCCTCCGTGTCATTATTCTACAAGATCATGTTCTAATTTAAACAAAAAGTGAGAAGCGTTGGTTTTTACCACATTCATCCCAACGACTGCACAAAGGCGAGATCGGTTTGCAGACACACGATGAAATGCCTGCTCAGTTTTTACTACAATTCAGCTGGAAGCTGCAGAGAGGAGGAGGGGGAAGGACGGCTCCGGGGTCTGCTTCCAGGCTGGGGCACCGCTGGGAACGCTGCTCTGGATCTCCTCCCCAGCACCCCGGCCTGTTTGCACGCCGTGATGAAAGCAAAGCTTGTTTTCTTCTTGCCAGTCACGGCCTTTGCAAAATCCAGACTACTGGGACTGCCCCATGTCAGGACAGCTCTGCTGTACACTCATCCTATCCATCACAGGATAAATGTAACATTTCTCAATGTGAAGGATCACCAGCTATTTTTCACATATTACTCTGTGCTGAGCGTATTTATGGAAACAATGGCAAAGAAGAATGAGAGAAGTAGATTATTTGTTTTGTCTGGCATCCAATCTGCTTACTAAGCTGCGGGGAGATGCAAGTCACCCCATACGACACTGAGCCACCTCCTTCGCGGCTGTGCTAAAGGCAGTGGAAATTGTTCCAGGCCTGTTATCGGGGATAGTTTCTGGCACACATGCCCCGAGGACAGTTTTGAAGTTAACTACTAGTAAACTACGAAAGCATTAGGAGAATACCAAAAAGCCATCCCTGTGCAGTGATGCTGCCAATACGCATGCTGTCGCAGACTCTGGGGAAAGCCACTGCATTGATGGAAAGCCCTACAGCACCTCTGTGGTGCCAGGGCTCCCTTCAACCCCCATAAATTCAGGCAGTAACATGGGAACAGAAGTACTTCTTGGTCTGAGTTACACAGAACACTGCTGGGAGTCATGAGCTTGCCTGCATCAGTACTGCACGCCTGCAGAAGACAGGACTGGTGTGACCACGTATCTCCAAAAGCCCCTACCAGGGTGGGAAGAGCACGCTGCTTCTCCTCCCTACCGATCAGCACGCTAGTGCTCTGCGAGGGTCCGTCTTTGGGGTCCTCGTTAGCAGCCCCGTGAAAATCATGAGACAGTCAAGTTGCTTTGCAATTGGGATGACATTCCTATGTTCCCTTGGGAGATGCAGCAGTCTTCCTTCTCAGATCCTCTCCTCCCATTGTCTGCGAGTGGGAGACACACACAGCTTAAGCAACAAATACCGATTTTACTTCTACTAAGAAAATGACAGACTTGGTGCCTGTAATATTAATTTTGGCTCTTGGTATCTCAGATAAGGACAAGGTTGGTAGGACTCTGCTGCCTCACTTCCACACTGCAAGGACCACACCATGGTGGCTCCCATTTTCCTTACCCGCAGGCTTCCCTCGAGGGAGATACAGCTGCACTGTGCAGTCTGGACCGAGCAAATCTAATCTGTCTTAGTCCTGAAAGAAAATGCTGCAGGGCATCAGTAGCCAAGAGGTGCCCTCTCCCTCTTTGCTCTGTCACAGCAAGTACCAGGCCCCTTCCATGGATGCAGAATTGCAGAGGGCCGTGTTTATTCACCGTAAAGGTATCAGAGAAACAAAAATACTGGAAAGCAGAATTCACATGTCCTGTGCATGGCTTTACCTAGGGACCCTCCGATATCCTCAGATGTCTGTTTGTGCCAGCCTTCCCCATAAAGCACGCAGAAGTCTGAGCCAAACAGTGCTAAGTTCAGGCCCTTTGAGGCCCGCAGAAACCAGGCTTGTATTGGCAGCACTTCAAGAAGAACGAGGAGGGCAAGACAGAGCGGTTTTAAAGAGTTACTATTTCTGCAGAAAGAAATGAAGTACTTAGAGAAAGTATTCCACCTGTGCTTTAGAAACCAGTCTCAAGGACTCTGCCATGCCCCCCCTGAGCTACCTAGCAGAAGGACTGGATCAGGAGATGTCCCTTCCCACCCACAAGCTCTCCGCTGCCCCATCCCATGTGCACACATCTCCAAGATAAGGATTTAACACCCAGCCACCTTCCCCAGAACGGATGTCTGGAGACTGCTGGGCCCTAATCCAAGGCAGCACTTCATCATCTGTTTGACTGCAAGTGTTTGAACAGTCCCACTGAAGTCATCAGTGCTCTGCAGCAGAGGGGCGTAGACTCTGCCATGATGGAAAATGTTATTAATGTGGCCCTGAGCTGGACTGCTCTCCGGCTCTGAAGCTGCTGCTGTTTGGTGCTCGGGCTGCTGTTGACCCCTCCATCATTCCTGAATTCTGAAGTTCATTACAGGGAGACGCTATTTGGCTTTCCCAGCCTACGAGTCCTTTGATGTCGCTGCCATCACAGGAGTTGTTGCTGGGACAGCACATCAAGCCTTACCATCTGGAAGGACTTTACGGAGAGAGGAAGCATATTTCTTGCCTTTTGTTGATCCAAGAGTGTATATTTCTCTTTTTCTCTCCCAAACTGGAGGATACAACTGCGTCAGAGATATCGAGTCTTCCACATCTGCTGCTGTTGGATGAGGAGTGGATGAGCACACTTATCTCCTTGAGAATAATATTAGAGCCTTGCTTATTCCAACAAAGGAGCTGCCGTTTCTGCTACATGGACTCTTAGGAGAGCTGAGGACCTTCAGAGGTGGGGAGAGGGAATGCAGTTCCTGGGACCTGCTGCAGGCTCTTAAACCTTTGCAGCATGTACAATTATTAGAAAATGATGAGGGGAGGTCAGTTTGATAGAAGCTCTCTTTTAAGAGGAATGTCTAAGATGTTTCTGGGTGAAACCTAAAAGAACTTGTCCTTGCTCATAAACATGAAGTCTTTGTTAAATGTACAGGATGGGGTTCCTACTTGTGCTGTGTACTAAACAATATGCTGATAGGCAGCAATTTCAAAATGAAATGAGGAGGGTCTTAAAAAAAAAGTTCCATTATTTTAACCTTTTCTTTAGCTGAAGAGCTATGCAGATAACAAATTAAACATAGGGACAGGCAGAGACAAGTGACTCAGCAAAGTGAAGGGGAACAAAGGAGTTCTGCTCGTCTCTCATCACGGCTCATCATCACACTTCGGCGACAGCAGCACACACCATTCGTGCTGCCAGTGAGCTGTCTTTACCTCACCGCATCTCCTAAAGCATTGATGAAACTACTCGCATATTTTTTTCTTCTAAGATTTGCTAGGAAGTATCTTCTCATTTACATTCCATGGAAGTCATTTTTGTTATCTCTGCGATAATGTACTTTGCTGCTTGCTGTACACTCACACAGGCAAAGATTTTTCACACACCCTAATCAATCGAAAATAGAAGAACAGATTCTGGAAGAGGTCAAAAACATTAAAAATCACTAGACTTTTTTTCTAAGAGTGTGCACAGAAAAAAGAAAATATTATACATGAAAACAAAAAAAAGAATTAAAAATACTAGCTATCATAATATCAAGTCTTTAAGTGTTTTGAAGTATTTGGATGCAAGTATGCTGGAAATATTTTGTGGATTCTCAACGCTCAAACTCGTTTCTCTAAAATCTTCTTCTAATTATCCTGGATTATGTAACGCTCTGGTGCATGTAAGTCATAGATTAAGAAAAGTGTGTGTGCTGCAGAGAAGTGAAGGTAATGTCACTAAGTAAAAATAGCGCATGCCGTACTTGCAGATGTAGCTGAAGATCAGTGGGAATAAATTACAGTTGTTTAAATCAGAGCTCACATCTGTTGATATAAGCGCTTCTGTGCTTTCTTCCTTTTCTGCTACAATCAGGACATGTGCAGGTGGAGGAGGTTTGTTAGTGTCAGTTACGACGACATGAAAGCTCCTTGTATAAAACAAACTAATGAGGAAAAAAACCCCAAGATTTTCCAACCACTGGGGAATAAATTTACCTTTTTCTCCTTGACTTTGAGGCACTGTGATTTCGTTTCTACAGAGAGATTGAAAGGTGTTATGTGAGGAACTGATTTTCTCTACACTTTTTCCAGCTCCTTCAAACTTCTGTTGTGACACTCACTAGTACAAAGAACTCATGGAAATTCAAACGTTCCCTGATCATTTAAAACAGAACAGGAAGGTGGCTGATCTACCTGTTTGCCCCAAGGGCAGCTGGGCAGGCAGGGAGTGCCCTGAGCAAGATGCCTGAGCTGGTCTGCAAGAGCTTGTGCATGAGCCACAGACCCAACGAGGCGGCAAAGCAACGCTGTCATGTCATCGGGGGACAGCCATGGAGATGTAAGAGTTCTGCATGGGCTTCCCCCCCCTAATTGTTCTACATCGCCTTTTAGACCCATTTATTCTTTTAACCTACATGGCATCCCCTATGGAAGAGAGTTGTGTTGTTTGTGTATAGAAAAAGGACTTGGCTTCAAGCTTTCCATCCTATAAAATCATTTGATGCCCTCAGCTCTTGAATTGTAAGAAACAGTAATCCTTCAGCTTTCACCTGCTCCAGGCCAGGTCTCCCTCCTGCCCACCAGCAT
Organism: Anseranas semipalmata; assembly: GCA_013399115.1. NCBI lineage: Eukaryota > Metazoa > Chordata > Aves > Anseriformes > Anseranatidae > Anseranas > Anseranas semipalmata. The sequence goes on from VXAA01001618.1 coordinate 421,069, forward strand.
TATTTTGCATCCAGCAACACTGAATTTCACGTACTACTTTACTATTTAGTCTCTTGCTATCATGACACCATCAATATTTCTCTGCAGTCAACTCTCATCTTGATGACCCTGAGTAAATTTCATACCATCAGCAAAGTACAGTCGCTTACAGCCCATCCCATGCTTTGCAACATTTCGGTGAATACACAGATTTGCGTAGGACTGTAATTCTGACCACTGTTTCCTATCCTCTAACTAGTGATGAATCCAAAAGAGGACTGGTCCAACTTGTTTTACAGTAGCCTGATTTTTGAAAACCTTTCTTTTTCCTTTTTTCTTTTTTCTTTTTCTTTATTTTTCTTCTTTTTCTTTTTCTTTCTTTATGGCATCATGTTTACCCCCTGGCAAGCATTTGCCAGACCAGTACTGAGTTCTCGGAGTAAAACCCTCCTTACAAAGCACTCGGCCAACTGGAAAGCTGTCTAGTATCTTGGTGAGCCAAGTGCCAAGACCCGTGAATGATCCACTAGACTGCACTTATTCTTAAGTGACAAAGTCAGAGAAAACTAAACTTCTGCTGAGACAAATCCCTTCTCCTTCAAATGTGGGCTACACTGCCTACGTAGTCCAGCAGATGTCCCACAGGTGCTTGGATCATCTCGTGCACCTGATGTCCCTTCACCAGTGAAACCAGTACAGAGTGGAGCCCACACAAACTTCTAATACTACCAGGGCTGCCTCTCCACAATCTTCTCAACTTGAAAGTAAAAGATAAAACAAAGACTAATGACTGCTCAGCAGCAACTAACGTTCTGCCCAACCTGGTGATCTTGAACAAGGGAGCGTGTAAACACAACTCCGATGTTCCTCATCCATCAAAAGAGCTCTGTGGGCACATTGCAGCCTACGTGATGGCCTGCCAAACAACAGCAGAACCCTTAAGCTCCCTTGCTATAACAATTTAAAATAATTTAATAATACCATAACACTCATTCTCCCAGCAGTCTTTGCATGATGAAACTTCTCAGACTTACATTACACTTTCTTTCTTACTGAAATTCTTCATAACTGATGTTTTACCCTAGGCCCTTATGTTTTAACATCTTTTTTTTCTGATTTCTTCAAAAAATATTATATGCATCTCAAAAATGCCTTGTCATCCCTTTCGGTGCAGAAAATAATTTGTTTTTCATCTGCTACTGAAAGGCGTGCTCTGTGGCCCCAGCTAAAATCCCACTATAGGGCTTCTTCCAGCATTTTCCCATAGCAAATCAAATCAAGAGCAACTTGTCTCACAGAACTGGCACGCTAACAAAGACTACAGTTTTCCCTGTATTTCTTCAATAAACACACAACACTGCTAAGCCAGCTTTCTTGACAAATCTCACACTTGGAAAGACAGTAGAAATCAGGCTTCAAAGGACCTGGTGAGATCACTGTATGTACCTCCTACCCCAAAGGAGATGTCTACACTTAAACCCATCCAGAGCACACACAAGTGTGTAACACTTAATATGCTATAGCCTATCATTCTGTACCGTGGCCTCATTTTCCCTACAAATATATGGCTGCAGTGTATATACTAATTAGAAGTGCATCCCAAAAGCAGTGAAGAATGTGTTTTTCTGCATCAGACACGAAAGCAGAAGCACACAAATAGATGGTACTGTATTCCAACGGAACTGGGGAACGAAAACCAAGCAAAACGACCCAAATCCATTTTTACGAAAAATTTGACTAACATGTTGCTGATTACTAGTAACTTACTACTTTTAAAAAGCTTTTCCTATAGAACATGAAAATATCTGTTGGGATTACTAAAACACTGTAGAAAAGTTGGCAAATGTTTTATTTCATATTTAAGGGTCTGTGGAGACAACCGACCAGCAACCTAACTGCAAGCACTATCTTTATTACGAGCGTATCAGTAATGCCAGCACTGTGGCGTTTCCTGCCTTGATTTAGGATTTAATGCAAGACTTCTGGGACTGCGCTCGGCTCAGGCACTGTCTGTACTTGTTACCATTCAGTCTTCATTTGCAAATGATAATTTTTGCTTTGAATGGCATGCCTGACTGCAGGGCAGAGTAAATCCAAACCTTTTAAACTCTAGCCAAAAATTTGCCATGAATTAGGAGACTGCAGCATATTTACAATACAAAATAAAATATCTCTACGAGTGCTCCGTGGTGGCGGTATGAATAAACGCCGATTATTCTTTTTTTTGACGGGATAATTTTCAAAGCAGCGATTTTGCAAAGACTCAGGAAGAAAACAATTTTGTTTCATTTCCATAACAGAATCCAGACCTCTAAATTCAACCTCACGAGCTACAATTATGCATAAGAACTACCACTGTGAATTTTCAAACACAATGCCTTTTATTGTCTCTTCTCATTCTTTTCCCTTCCTGTTCTCCGAGAGTTTCTGTAGTGTCACCCTACATAGAAACTTTGGAGCAGAAAGTCTGACTTGAAAGGAAAACTTTCAAGTTTTCGAGCTTCAAAAAAAAAAACAAAAACAAAAACAAAAAATCCAACCCAAACCTTCAACACAAGGTATTCAAATAGGATTTGTTCTTTCAGCCTTACAAGAACAAACAAAAAAGTCTTTTTTCTACTATATGAAATCTTGACAGATGAAACTAATGTTCAGCTTTTTCATGATGGATGGACAGATACTTTAGTCACCTCTTCCAGAATTCAGGCGTGATTGTCCTGGAGCTCAAGAAATGAAAGATGCCAAATACTGAAGACTGCAATTGCCTCACACTGTGTAACCTGCAAGACTTTTCATTCTAGGACAATAATAGAGCCCAGACACAAATACAATAACTTATTATTTACAGGAACTTCCCAAATATTGTCCTTCAGTATCACTATTATATTAATATATTTTCCACCTGCACACACAGGCAGCTCTGAAGTACAACTACTGAAGATGAAACACCTACACAGCACAAGCAGCATGAAAAGCACATCTTGCTTTCTGTGCAGTCGCGGTGCATTTTTGGATTCAACAGTTGCTTTAAAATTCAGTAACCTCTTGTCCATTAAACATCACTGCCTGGGAAATGAGGTTTCTTATCCCAAAAGCCAGAGACGAAACATGCCTATGAATGTCACACACGCTTCAGTGCTCCAAAATAGTTTAAAATCTTCACACTGCTTTTGAAGAAAGGCATGTGAGGCTGTCACTGCAACCCCGCACCCCAAGCAGACCCTGTTTATGGATAACATCTGGTTGCAATTACCTACTTGATGGAATGCAAAGCAACAATTTTTGTTACCGATGGGACTCAGAGAACAAACAGGACATTATTTACACATTAAAGAGAGTACTCACCCCGACACCACCACAAGGAAGCCTGACAAACATCGACGTTAGAGAACCTGTAGGAAAAAAAATAGGCATCCAGTAAGTCAAAAAGTCAAAGTTTACCAGATTTTGGTCCAATTTTATGGCAACGCTGCAAACTTTATGAACAAAGTAACAGACCATGGTTTACGTGCAATTTTCAGAAAATACACAGCCAATACTGTTATATTGCAATGAAAAGATAAACAATATACATGCTTGGATGTGTTCAAAAGCCTCTCCAACATAAAAGCCTTCCATAAATCACTTATTTTTATGCAAGCTTTCTGTACTGTCCCACATTTCAGGCAATCATGCTGACTATAAATGATTGAGATGCTACCAACGACTGCTCAGCATGTCTGAGATGAACATTTTAACCACTTTCAACTGAAAGAGGATGGGAAATCATAAAAACACCCTAATTATCAGTCATCTGCACAGACGCTAGAAGACTTTGGAGCACATTAGCTTCATAAAAGACAAAGACAAAAAATAAACCGGTGGCAAGCAAACAGAACGTGTTTTGACTGAAAGAGCAAAACCAACATTAAGAATTTGGGAAAAATGGAGAAAACCATCTGTAGGACTAATTTTGCAACTGTAAGGACTATAACATCACTTCCTCAGCTTGTACATCAGCAATATTATTATCCATTCAAAATTCTGCAGGGTTATAAACTGTACACTGAAAAAAGAATGTGTTCTCTCATATCGACCACTATTACTCTATGTGCATGGCTTGTACATGTGTCTATGCACAACAGGCAAATGGAGAGAAGGAAATATGCACATGCAGGCACTGTAAAGATCTGCGGTACATTGCATGAGATTCATCTGCTTGATACCTATTTAAAACTAATGAAAGCTAACAGTTAAATAAACTGTTTTTTTTTTTGTTTTTTTTTTTCAACCAAACCAGGTTCCCGTTCTGGTCGTGTCTATACTGAAAGAATAAATTCTCTTCAGTGCTAACTACCATCTTTGTAGAGTGTGAATTAGCCATGACGGCAGACACACGTTACTGAGGAGCACGCTGGTGTCAAACGCATAGCAGACACATACGCTACCCCTTTGACTGAAAGCGGAGTTAATGCTTCTGTATTATTAATCTGAGTGCACGGTGAGATTCACTCTGTGATTAGATCCACATGAAAACTCTTAGATCATCCTGCCTTAGACCTCCTGTCACATCTTTCACTGCTAATCCACCTATTATTTCAATATTTATCTTCTTGACAACAATTTATGATTGCTACCCACAAATTAGAAGCAGCCTTATTTGCCTGCGTTTAAACTTGTTCAACAGGTTCCAAAGCTTCTCACTGTCAAATGAGAGATGGATTCGTATTCTTCATCTTCAGACTTTCAAGGGCTTTAGCAACATTTCATGGGGTAGAGTTGCATAAAGCCTCCACCTTTGAGCTCGCCTGATAAAACAGAGCAAAGCAGATCTTTGTAATGCTCAAGCTCCTCTGGAGAAGGTAACTTCAGTGTCAATGGTGGACGTCCCCTGCAGCAAGGCATCTCTCCCACGCCGGTAAAGAAGGGCACTCTTTGAGAAAGGAGTAAGGTTCAGAAGTAACAGACTACAGGACAACTGCAGAAGTAGAAGTAATCAGCAGAGCCCTGGTATCCAAATGCATCGAGGCCTGCTTACAGTTCTGAAAAATCTGGGCTATTCACCCCCTTCCCACATTCTCTTGAAGAACTGTCAGATGAAGCAACATCCCTGTTACCATTTGCAGAAGCTTAAAAAAATTATCCTTGTTTTCATCTTTCAGCTTTACAAGTTCTTCCTTTTAGGCTGAGATTTCTCATGCTTTTTCTTGCTCATAGACATATCAAAGGCAAAGAGTTCACATGGAGTCAGTTATCCCATTGCAGTCATACACAAATCAAGACACTCAGGTCTAACAAACTCACATTTGCATATGTGAGCCTCACACAAAGCTTTGGTCCCGGACTTCAAACCTGCCATACATTTAGCCCACAAATATATTTAAAAGAACCCCACAAAGCTGTTTTGTAAATATAAAAGCCTTTTAAACTTTCAACAAGAGAGGACAGCTGAAGAAGGGGCTGCTTACAGGCTTGTTCACCTCTATGCGTAAATAAATACACACACCGAGGCTTTTCAGGGAGGTTTTCCCAACACATCAGAGGCTGTTATACTCACTGAAGTCCAGCACTATGGAAGCCATCAGGTGAAGAAACTGTTGTTTCTTAGGACAGCATGCCAGGTGCTGAGTTGTCACCTCACGTTCTCCTGCCTGGCAGGGTGGCTGGCAGCCACGCTGAGCAGCAAACCTGTTTGCTCTTGCCCTGTTTGCTCTAAACTCAGCTAAAGCGCTACCAGAAATCCCTTCCTACTGCCAATCCTGGGGGCTCGACCTCCTGCATAAGCCTGCAGCCTCAAATATTGGAAAAAACAAACAAATGAAAGCTGATGGGCAGAGTTTTGGGTCATGGCCAGAACCAGAGCTGTAACCCCAGCAAAGCCCTGGTCTAACACCCACAAATAGGTTAGTCTTAGAACTGATTTATCAGGAATATTGCCCCTTGACAACTTGATCTTCTTTGCAAATTACACCTAAACATGCAACTCTTTGTACTGGAATACCCTCAGGTATTAGAATTATTTTTCTTCACTAGAGGAATAAACTTAATCTCTAAAGACACTTGAAAAGGAACGACTGAAAGACACGTGGGGGCACAGCAAACCTACAGAAGTACTCAAAGGTAGAGCAAGAGTTTCTCTTCCCTCAGGTTCTCTAAACAGGTTTGTTTCAGCAAAACCTGTGAATCCCAAAATCCAGTGCTAACCAAATAAACCGTTTTCTTGCCCAAATACACCTGTGGAACTATTGATACAGAGCGTGCCAAGAGTTAAAAGGGAACGGCAAAATATTTCAAGAGGATCTGACATTTGAATGAGCAGGAGACAGTGTTACCACAGTCCACCCTAACAGCATATCGGGCAAGGGGTATCGAATGCCTGACTTTCATCTGCTCCTAAAGGAGGGGGGTTAGGATGACCCCCGGCCCCATGCAGGTGACGACCACTGTCAGAGGCAGGGTACGAACTCCATCTGGTCCTGGCTGGTGAAGCCAACAGATCGGATGCTGGAGGACTGCCTGCATCCCACCATGGCAAATCCGATCCACAGTGGATGGGCGGGAGACACATCCTCATCTTCAGCTGTGTTCCAGCACCACAATTTCAAGAACTTGCAGTGAAACCAGTCAGCGGAAGGTGGTGCAACTGCAAATGAGGAGCCTTCTCAGATCTACCAGGGAAGATTTACGCTCTGTTTCTTTGGACTGGTGGATACGCCTTACGCAAGGCAAGAGTTTTACATTACCGAGGATAAGACATCATAAATTTTTTTAACTGTACATACTAATTGCACTATCATTCAGCCAGAGATGTCTACTTTTCATTTCTCTGGGTTTTAAAGAGGTGGTAACTTAGCTATAAATATAGTGCTAATTACATGTTTAAACAACTGGCTAATAGCTTTCCTCTTCAGGGATCTAATGTACATACTGAGTATGTTGCAAAAATCTTTCCAGCTCTTTTGCCACAACTATTGCAACATGCACGCCATCAAGTTAATCCTCTTTCTATATCATTCAAAGTGAAGCTAATCCCAAAATAAACTTTCTAAACTTCTAGATTCCAGAACTGTCTTTTTGCTGATCCCCACATGAGAACTTCTCCAACTGCCCCTCCAGCCCATCACCTACTGTTGCGAGAAGGAAAAAATAAAGGGAGATGTCTCCATGACAGTAAGGTGCTAAAATCAACGTGATTTGGTTTCTATGGGTGGAGTTGGTTATCTGAACAACCATACCCTAGATACTCTGCAGGGAAAAAGTCTGTATTCTATAGCAGATGCAGCCCTGTTTCGGGAAGATCCAGTCCCTAGTGAAAGGGATAAACAAACTTATTCAAAATTAAACAAAATGCAGGACTATCTAGGAGGCCCCTGCATCTTTCTTGGGGATTATCCATACAAACCTGACAGCTATTTATTGATGTCTATGCAGCTGGTTGGTGCTGCAGGTCCAGGTCCTTAGCAGGGTATTCCAGTTCCTACCAAGCAAACGAGAACTTTCTAACATGCAGAGCAGAGTGTCCAAGGATGTAATAGACTCTAAATTATCTTTCCTCCTCAGAGAAGGTCATTTTAGGTTTTGAAGACATCAGTGCAAGGAAGTTGTAGCTATCTAAGGTTTAAAGATCTACCTGAAGAATGGGAGATGTATCTTGCACTACCCAAGACAACGCTGAAAGTAGCGGGGGGAAGAATTGTCTTGGGAACTGCCTCTAGCTGAGGCTGGCGGGAGCCCCATGTGCCCACCTTTCACACCACCGACGCTACGTGATTGCCAGAGTCAGGGCTGTGGGCAGTAGCGTGAACGCTGGAGGTCAGGAAGGGGAGCCCTCCCCACAGTGAACGATACCTAGAAGTTTCTTGCTGTCCAGTTTCTGTCTGTTCAGAGGGTTTGTGCCGTACAGCAGCGTATGGGCTTCCGAGTGAACTGTCTGCAGCTCTTCTAGAGTTGCTTTTCTTCCACGAATACACTGAAAGAGGAGAGAAAAGGGGTGATGAAATCCCTGTTTAAATGCTCAACTCTCATTACTGAACTTTTTTTTGTTTTTTTTTTTTTCTTTAACTTAGCAAGTCATAAAGACAGCGAGCAAAAAACCTAAAGCTGGTTCTCATGTGAAAAAATCTTTTGAAAGGGAGATTTTGGTTTAATCCCTTATTCGAAATATTAGCTTGACATACAACGTCATCTTTGTGTTTTTTTATGTTTGTTTTAAAAATATTTACCATAGAGCATTTGCTAAACTACAGAGGGATTGCTACTGATTATTCAGGATTTCAGTTATAACCCATTATGAAGTGATTTACTGATGAAAATGTGGCCCTCCAAACACTCCCCCCCATCTCCACTGTGATTATTAAAATAACCTCAAAAATTCTCCCCAAAGCACCACTTTCCAAACACAACTTTCGAGCAATTAAGGGTAAAGTACAGACTTGCTGTTCTGAAATGAAACTGGTCTTAGAAATCCTACAAGATTAAATTTATTATGAGTTGTTTTCTTATACTGTGATGCATCTTGAGCTGGAAATACCATAGCATATATGCTCATCCCTGCTTTTGTTGCTGGCTGAAACCAAGAAGGGAACGAGCACACTGAAGTCTTCATTGTAGATCATGGCAAAACTTCTACTGATGTCAGCAGGACCCAACTTCACTTTACATTTTACAAAGTGGGGGTCTTTTCCCCTCTTTTGATAGGGTTCCAGCATACTTTTGGGGCTTATCTTTTATTGCCATTGTCCATTTGTGATGCAAAATGCGCTTGTAAGAACAAAGTGCTGCTTGGAGATGCTAGATGCTGGGCAGCACAAGGTGGTCTCTCACACAGCAGTGAGGCAGGCAGATGGTGCCTGGGGGCATCAGGTATTCCAGAGAAGGCAACTGACAGCGGACAAGACGCCTCATCTTCTTAACTAGGAGCTTGCGGGTGCCTCCAAAATGTTGGCAGGGGAAATATGCAGTGAGTTGACACGTGCTGAGGTTTGGGGAAAGTTAAGAGGTGGCCATCTGAGAGTGGGGAAGGAGCTACTCAGAAATAAAGACTGCTTTGCTTCCAAAACTTGTGTGCACTCCCACCCCACCACCATAAAAATGTGTTTTACAGGGCCTAGAATTACTTCGTGATTTTTTTTGTTGTGATTCGATCTAAAACATTTTAAAAGGAGTTGTCATTTGGGGTGGTGGTTTATTTCCTACAGAAGGAACGACATGATTATTCCTCTCTGTAATAGTAACACACCAGCAGTTGACAGTAAGCATGTTGGAAGCTCCGAGAGCCACTTGTGGAGATCCCAGGGCCACCCATCAGCAGTGAGCATCACTGTGCAGGAGAGCGCGAGGCCAGCATGTCCCTTGTCACACAGCACGCGCTGCACAGCCCGTGCAGGAACACGCGCACCTCCTGCGCAGCCTGCACCGTGGCTCAGCCGAAAAAGCACCAATTGCTTTTTTAAGACTTCCACGTTCCCGTGGAAGCAGTTTCCAACGAGAACCAAAAAGTAGATAGCTCAAGGAAAAAAAAAAAAACAAACACGTTCCTAAGAAGAACAGACTTTCAGATGGAAAGCTTGTTCTAAAGCTAAGGTCAAAGGGTGCCTCTTGCTCCCCAGGCAACTGCACGCCGAGGGGACGGGGACCCCCGCTGCACCGCGCAGCCCCCGGTGCCAGCACCTCCGCGTACGAAGCACGGTCTGCAAAACCGGCTTTAGGGACCTGTGCCTCAAAGCTTCAGCATCAGCCTCCATCACGTGTTTCAAAGAGCACAGGAAATCACTTTGTAAAATCGTTTGAGCCATAAGGCAGCAGAAATCAAAGCACTGCAGGAGTGCTCGTGCACTCTGGCTCTCGTAATTTTGGCATTTCTGCTCTCCAGTTCCTCTTTCATTTTCTCCGTACTCTGCTTCACCACCTAGCATTTCCTGAGGTTAATGATGAGGCAAAAATACACCATCCCATTAAAGAGGCAATAATCACAAAAATGCTAGACCCAGAAGGGATGGAAATATTTGCCAAATCCCCCTTGAACTTTTATCCTGTCTTCCTTTTTTGTTCATGGTAAGTCTGCCTCGGTTACCCCTTACAGGCTTTTATAGCTTCCCTTTCGCCCATATGCCAATTCTTTTCCTTTGAACGAGATGTACTGACCCATTTTCGGCTGCTACGTTTAGTGGACATACAGAAATAGCATGTTGTATTTCTTGGCATGCCGTGGATGCACGAGAACGGCCGCCCGCTGCAGTAACGCGCCAGCTCCTCCGCGGCCGCGAGCTGCTCCCGTTTAACGTCGGTGGCCCTACAAATCCATCCAAGGTCTGTGCTCGTGAGCAGGGTACGAACACCACCCTCCCTCCCAAGTGACAGCCCGAATGGAACGGAAACTTCAAGTGGATGGAGAACTTTCTTCTGCGTTTCAAGTGAAAGACGTGTAAGGAAAAAGCCATTCCTTACTGAAACAAGTACTTCTCACAAATGCCACAGCAAGCATTGCCTGGCTGGGAAGGATTGTGCCCAAGATGCTTTTGCACCATTCTCATCTCCCAGCTCACATGCCAAAGCTTTGTCCTTGGCTCTAATGTAAGGAGATACCCAGAAAATGAACTCAATCCCCACCCAGAATAAAGGTCGAAAACAAAACATATTCCTCGCTCCTGTTTCCAAACACATCACAACTTGTAACTCAGCCTGCTGTCCATGCTCCTAATTTGAGCACTTCTTCACTTTCTAAGAGCTCCGAACCTTTTAAGTCATGATACCTGTTACCTTCAAGGCTTCATAGTGCCTTAGGACACGAGGACACGGCCTCAAGTTGCACCAGGGGAGGTTTAGATTGGATGTCAGGAAGAATTTCTTCCTGGAGAGGGTGGCTGAGTTGGAAGGGGCTGCCCAGAGAGGTGGTGGAGTCCCCATCCCTGGAAGTATTTAAGAGAAATGTGGTGCTGAGGGACATGGTTTAGTGGTGGAAGTTGGTAGTGTTAGGTTGATGGCTGGACGTGATCTTAAGGGTCTTTCCCAACCTAAGTGATTCTGTGATGCTATCTAGCTTCCTTACTCTGTAGTAGCACCTCTCTGGTCCAACCTACTTCCTGGCTGCCAGACCCACGCTTTTATCTCAGGAATTGGCTTCTAACTCTGATGAACTAACGGCCTCTTTATCCCACCTCCTTCGTGCCTCCTGCAGGAAACCTGACCTTCACAACAGCACAACACCTCTCCTCTCGCTCTGCTTTGTACACTTCCTTCTTCATCTATTTCTTTGTAGCTAGCTTTTCTTCATTCCAAACCAAAAAACGCTACTCTCTTGGTTTGCATTTTATCCACCCCTTCACCCCACGACGTGAAATAGGAGAGGATATGCATCTTGAGAGACCGCAAGCCAGACCTTGTCCCAGCCGCGGCCCCCTCTCCGTGCCACAAAAAGCCATGAAAATGGCTACAAAGCTTCTTTCCACCACCAGCACCACCTCCCTGGGCTCAGCCTGGTTGCTTTGTGATGGGAAACCTTTGGTGTGGAGTGGCAGTGTCAGAGCAGGGACTGATCCTGCCCTCAAGCTGGGCGCCGGCACGATGCAGTGTAAGGAACGCCGTGCGCGTCTCGGCCCAGCCCAGGGTCTGTTTTTCATGTCTGTCCTCCGCAGCTGCAATTAACCCGAGGGCTTGAGCTAGCAGTCCTCGTACTTTAAACAACGCAGGATTGCTGCCAAGACATGCCTGGAGACGGACCCTGATTCAGGAACTCATTCTTCCCGATCCTGGTTGAGCAGTCCATGGATTTGATTATGCCCAAAACACATAGCAAAACCTATTGATTCCCTCATGCTTTTGATGAAGGCTAGGAGGATTATTCTATACAGTGATTGCGGGTTTTTGTTTGGGGGAGAGAGTCTTTTATTGAGATTGCCTCAATTAGTATAATTGTTGCTTTTAAATTCTGAACATACACCAGAGTAATTGCCATATTTTATAAAGCTAACTTAATTAAACAAGCAATACTTCAAACCGCAGCTGTCGTTAAGTTTGGACAACTGCTTTCACTCCAAAGGGTCATCTTTAAACTTGTGCAACCCTGTCAGACTCTTACCTATCACACTGCAGATCTGGCGCACATTTTCCCCTCAGCTGGATGTAAAACAGCTTTTGGACAACTTCAGCAAATACATATCTGTTTCACTGCTGAAAGATGAGGGGGAGTGGATGGGAAGCAATGTGCTTTTTCTGTTCTAAAAATATTCGTGCCCCTTCTGGATCACTTCTATTGCCTCCAACAGAAATGGTAGGAACTCAGCACTTGGCAGGTTCTATTGAAGCCTCTGGGCTGCCTGACGAAAACGGGTTTTCACATTTCTGAAATTTCAAAGCAAGTATTTTTTTGCATGCATGATAAAATATTTATCTGCAAGCCCTTTTCTGGCTTGGGGCATGTGTGCAACAGAACCACCAACAGCAAAATTTCCAGGAGACAGGCACAGAGAATTGTTTGAGCTTGCACGACAAAACAGAGTTGGAATTTATTTCCAGCATGCAGTTGTGTGCGGAACAAGAGCTGTTGAACTCTTTCTGGAAGAGGAATGGGGATCCCGGTGGAGCTGTCTGATCCCATACACTCTGTATAGGATTATTTACAATGCAGGGTGCTGTGCTTTTATCCTTCTAGCAAATACTTGCAGCTGACAGAATCAAACTATACCCACACCCAGACCACAGCAAAGGACTGTTAAGGAAGCAAGAGGAAACATGAGGATAAGGAAATGTCAAAGTTCAAACTGTCCTTTTACAAACATGAGTTGTAATAAGTGGATTAACTACATAATCACAAACAATTTTCACATCGGGCCCTTGGGCTTACTTAACTGGATCATAATGTCTAAAGCACAGGACAACATACCTGCTACACTGAAGATAAAATGAGTGTGCACAGATGTGTCAGTCAGCAATACCGGCTAAAAAATAATGTAGAATAAAACAGGAGCTCAGAAAAAAACAAAACGTACTGCCTGAAAAATTTCGGAGTGCCACAATCCATGTGTTGCTGTTGACTTGCCGCAGATCTAATACTAATTCTGAAAATATTCACCTCTTTCAGGGTGCCTGAAAGTGCTTGCTATGCAGATGGAGCAGTTATAACCCTTAAAAAGTTGTAGACACATAGCAGGCTGCATCACTATGAAGTGTTACTGTCCTCACCTAAACAGCTGTTCTAAATTTTTGCATATGATGCACACCACTGGTGGTGAGGACAGAGGGGGAGTGCAGGGCACAGCAGCCCTTTCTGTCCTTCGTTGAGCTTTCTGCACAGGCAACAGGGATTTGAAAAAATAATAGTAATTATTAGGCCAGGCTCCAAAGTTCCTTCTAAATCAATCGCATCATGGAGTGTGTCCCACAGAATGAAGCTTTCTGAATGTTAAATCTACTGCATTTCTGTCCTTGTGGTAAAGAGGACCCATTGCCCCAGGCAATGCCAACAGCTCACGCACATGCTCCAACCTAGCAGCAGAGATCACTTCCATCTAAAAAGCTATCCCTTTGCCATGCCAAGTGCACCTGATGTGAAGGGAATCTTCTCTGAAGGAAAAGTGTGTTTTATGTTGTCCACTCTGCCTACTGGTAGACAGGTTCCAACTGAGGAGCTTCAGAAAGACTACGAAGGACAGGGAAGTGACCAAATGGCTTTGCACCACGGAAATGAATTTCATCGGTCAAGGACAACAGAAGGTGAACGACTGTCTGCAGCCCCAGAAAAAAAAACTATCAAGAACAGAACACTGAAATGAGGAGGCAGGAAGGAGATGGAGAAAGAGGGAAAGGTTGTGTCCACAAAGCCCATGAGACAAGATAAAGAAAGAAACTTTCATGAAGGTCTGGGCAGGAGCAGGAGACGCTGGGGGTAAAGGATCAGGGAAGCTAACTAGAGAGAGAAGCAAGTGCGATTAGCACGGCTGGTTATCCTGAAATGGCAGGTCAGACCTTTAAGAAAGCCCTCCGAGAAGGAAACAGGAATTGAGGTAGGAAGCTAACATTACATATTTATCGCTTTCAGAGAAAAGAAGAGTTAAGATGAGGCTGGATTTCACCACAAGGGAAACACAGGTGGAAAGGAGGTGAAGATCTAAACCAACTCCTGTTGTGAGAGCAACCTAGAATAACCATGCAAGGAAAACAGCAGCTGCTTGGGATCATACAATGAAGAACTTCATACATTAGAGAAAAACTATAACACAAATCTAGGAGACAAGGCAATTAGCACTGCACGATTTAACTACTACTTCTAAACAGAGGAGCTAGACAGCAGTGGGGTGCTTGTTTTTCTGTCAGACAGCATAATCCCCAAATTCAATTAAATGGGTCTCCACAGACAAAAACAGTTTTGAAGCTCTTCCTTGCTCTCCTCAGGGACAAATAAGGGTACGACAGGGGAACTTTATCTAATGGCAATGCTGCCACCACGTGGATGTATTTTCTGATTGCTCAGAAAATATTTCTAGCCAGATGCTGACATAACTCAAATTTACAGTGTGATGCAGTCCCCTAGGATGCTCAAAGAACTGATGAACAAACACTACTGTTAACTTATCATTACTATTAGCTATGAATAATAATAAATATTAATCATTACTCTTTTTATTTTAGTAACTTTTCCCATAGTTTGCTTTGCTCTTAAAACACGCATGTCCAAGAGAATTAATTTAAGCACCTGTGATGGAACAGTGTTTAGTTACATCCTCCTACCCTCATTCCTTTTACAGTATTTTCACTGGAGGTGGATCATTAATTATCAAAGAGTATTAAAAAAAAGTTATTAAACCACAGAAAGACAAACTTCTTGCTCCACAGCTCCTGTTGTTATGACTGGACCGATATCAAATGACACGGTTACTTCATTTTGTGCTCTTATTTTTGGCTGCTTCAAAACTCAACGCTTGATAGAGACTTCCAGTTTATAGGGAACAGGGCCGAAAATTACACAAGCAGCTTCACTGCAAACAGTACAGTTCACATCAGGCAAGAGCATTCTCCAACATTTCACGATATTTGTAACAGTCACCGCAATGCAATGAAATCAGATCGCTAGAGAAGTACTCCTGACATGCAAACACACGAGCATAAACAGTCATCTAGGAACGGATTAAATTTAAGCCACATATGGCAAAACACTGCCAGCAGCTGGAGCTATAAAAATCTAAAGCCGGAATGCAGCATAAAGTTTGCACATCCAGGTAGCGATCACCAGTCCGAGCTGCAGGTTTGGTGTATACGCTACCTTCCAACCCAGAAATCAGCCCCTAAAGCTGCTTGTAATCCAGCAGCCAAATCAGCCAGGTAAACCCAAGGGCTCCTTCTCCCAGGCCCCCCAGCCATCCCCCCCCGCTGGTGCTTGGATTACCTCGCACTTGCCACGGAGACCCGTCTCCTGCAGCCGGGACCAGATGCTCTGGATCCTCCCCGCGTGCTCTGGGTGGCTGTTTGTGTTTCCACAGGTACACTGATGTTTCAGCATCAAGGTGTCATAGACAAGGCCTGCAGCAGAGGGTACAAAACTGCTCTCAGTGAAAGAAACTATTTTGCCAGATACATGGAAAAAGAATTTTTGTTTTTGGTCTACTGCACTTTGCATTTGACAGAACGCTTACAGACAAAGGCAGCGCGTGTTTCACCAGGAACCACAGAGCTCTAAGAAATGACAAACCAAGATGCTGGGAAATGAGGTGGGCAGCTCTGAAACAGAACCAAACCTGCAGCGATCCCTTCCTTTAGAAACCCTCAACAGATACAGAAATGAAATGAGTCACCATCGTCACTGCAGGCCGAAGCCGTGAGAGTAACAGAAGGAGGTGACAAATGACAACATCAGTATGAGTACAGGCGTGCCAGCGCAGGAACATGATCTAGAAGGGGGCTGACTTACAACTTGTCCACTGGGTACTTCTGTAATTACTGCTAAGATGACTCTAGGGCATGGGATGAAAAACCAGAAGGAGTAAGTCGTTAGTAGGCACGATGTTTCATAAAATAGTTTGTGCTGAAGTCTTTGCATCAACATTATTTGACAACATACTAATTAAGTCTATTAGCACACACTTGGGCATAATTATCAGCACGATATGTAGGTATTTAGCTGTGTTGTTTCATTTTAATGTGGGAGTCAAGCAGCTAAATCCCCTGGCATTACCAAGTATTTATGGCATGACAACAGCGTAGGAGACTGCTTCATGCTCCAGAGTTGCCTGGGTACATTTTTGGAACGGGAGCTATGATTTCATAGCCAACGTGCCACTGAACAGAACCAGCAGTTCCTCTGCAGCTATGCTCTCCTGGTGTCAAATGACCTTTTCTTCACTTGACCAGAAGAGACATCATCAAATGCTTAAACCCACCCTTCCCTTCAGCCAGCAGCTCCAGAGAATAGAAGAAAAGGGGGCTTCAAGGAGCGTGGTTTCTTGCAAGAAGTGCCTGTCCGAAAGCATGGTATAAAGTGGCAAGTGAAAGGTCTTGAAGAGAATCCAAAGCCTCTGAATTAGCAGCAAAGGCAGGAGTTTCTCCCAGACCCCAGCGCTGAAGGGTCTGTGCTCCTCCTGCAACATTGCTCCTCCTAAATCCCACCAGAGCGTACGGATGCTGCGCCTGGCAGTGCGAAAGCAGCTGGCGGGGCTTACCTGGGCTGGCTTTCACCAGTTCAAGCACTGACAAACAGCGCAATTTGCAACTGCGTGGAGTTCAAAGAGACTCTGAGAACACACATGGACACGTAGCCTGGAGCTGAGCTCCGTGCTGCTGCCTGTACCCAAGCTAGCGAGTCTGACTTGAGCTGGAATCACACCTTTGGACTGAGTGTAGGCATGTTCCGCCACTGAAAAATTTGGCCTTCCTCTCTGAAGCAAACGCTGGCACTGACACTCTCAGCTATTCTGCCCTAGGGAAAGTACCTGGCAGTTCCTCGCTTTGCTGGAGGTGAGTGCAAAGAAAAAAAATAACAACGCATTCAGTTCTAGGAAGGGAACAGAGCACTGGTTAATTGGCTGACTTTGGGTTAGCCAAAGTTCAGGTAAATAAGATTGTGCTGCAGAGCTCTGTAGAGGTCTCTTGTGTTTGAGCGACCATCAAACTTCAACGGGAGCTGCTGGGCAAAGCCAAGCACTGTAAATGCCATCTGAGGAGAAGCTGTAGACCAGTGGTAAGGCTGGCTGTCCACGAAAACTCCCCAGTTTATTTACTAGAGCCAGGCCTGTAGGTGCTCATGCATACTTTTCCTCTGAGGTTAATTCGTTTTTGAAGGAAAGTCATCTTCAGGGGACGTCAGGCACTTTGGCAAAGTATTTGTTACCAAAAAGATCCACGTGTAGGTGTCTTCCTAGACCACATGGGACTGCACTAGGTTTGGCTAAATTGCTGATATCAAGCAAAGGAAAGCGGTTCTGTCTTCTCTGGCCTCCAGACATATCTATGAGGACTTAAATTAGATGTTACGGATTTAAAGCAAAACAGTGCATGTGTACATATTAAACTTATATATTCATGCTCAAAACATAGCCTTGAACTTAAGCAAAAAGAAGTACAAGCAGCAAGTCATTCACTGGGTAGCTGCTGACCCATCTGGGCGCACCCCTGGCTCCCTTCAGACCAGGAGCATCGTGCTGCTGGTGTCAGCAGGGCCAGGACAGCGGCCTCTCAGGGCGCTGACATTCGTATGTGCATTCCCTTGCCAGAGACAGATTGTAAAGTATGAACGCACCCCTAATTCTTACCATTGTTCGGATTTGGGCAAAACAATAAAACAACAAGCCCAACTGGAATCTTGAATCTGAGATGTTCTTGCTAGCACGGCTCAAAGTGTACCTCGCTACAAAGCAGTTGTATGGGGGGATTTACCCACAGCTTAAAAATTTTAAAATTAACTGTTTAGAACAAGAAACAGGTAAAAGCACTGTCATGGGTAATCAGGAGTTCCTAATAATAAAGACTGAATAGCGGGAAAAGCAGTTAAAAAATACCAAAACAAATCATTCCAGCTGTCAGGACAGCATACAGAGAAGCTTGCAACCAAACACGAAAAGATGGTGCGAGTGAGGCATGCCGGGGATGGCCAAAGAGAATGGCAATGGGAAAGTACACTGCATGGAGTACAGGCAAGGGAGTGCATCAGAGATGTCATTAATATAATGGGTAAACTGAAATATAATACAGGAAAGCTCAGAACAAGAAGCTGGAAAGGACATTCCAACCTGGAGAGAAATCTGAGGCTACTTCGTATCATGCCTTCATGAGTTTCAGGAAGAATCAACCACTTCCAAGCAGTTACAAGTACGTTTTAAGCAGCCTTTCCTTGCTTGCCTCCTGGATTCCCAGACAATGCTCAATCCTGTTGCTCTGACAATCTTTTGGGAGCAGGGCACAACTTGACAGTGAATTACAGTGACTGCACTGCAAAGTTGGAAGGGGTCTAACACTATTTAAATAGTCAGTATGAGAATCTGTGTTGCAATCTGTGTTTCTTTTTAAAGGTGTTTCTCCCAAGTCTCTAAGCTTTAAATAGCAACTCCTGTAATACCATCATGATGTAACCCTGGGTATGTAGGCAAAGCAATGTCTAGCCAGATTAAAAGCCTCTGTCTGGTTCCCTGTTTTGTGCCTGGGTAACACTGGTAGGGCAGAAGCCAACACAGATCAAACCAGAGATAAACACAAATGAAAATCTAGTTTTTCGCATTGACATTAAATTCTTGAGTTGCTCCCATGACTTCCTACAGCACAGCAGGTTTGCCAGGGACCTCTCTTTTTTTTTTCAGAGGACATTTGGTGACAGCTCAGAATGACACAGTGGCATTTACCAGCTCATCTTACTTGGTGCCACCTAAGAGAGCTGCAATGCTGAGAGCAAATGCAGGTACCTGCGTAGCCACACAAACCAGCACCTTTTCCTCTGCATCTGGAAATGCTGGAAAGCTGCAGGTGTGTTTAAAATGCATGTGCACATCTAAAATGGACTTTGCTAAGTGAGTCTACTCAAGTTAAGGTGGACAAAGGAGTTAAAGAAGAGGTTTTCAGAAAATGTGGTGGTAAGATGCCTACTCATCCCTATTTCCTAAGTTAATGGGCACTACTGGAAAGAAGGGAACTGCTCCAAGCTGCATACTGGCTGGGGACACTCAGGTGAAGACACGCACACAAAGGAAAACTTGATAATTTAAGCCTAAAATACTAAGCTACATTGGACATTACAAGTTAAATTAAGTGATACTGGAAGCAATACTCTTTAAGACATAAGAACAATCGTTTTTAAAGGTCAGCACTAAAGTATAACCAACTCGCCTTTCTTGGCAGAACAAACATATGATTTGAGGTTCAGATAATTATATCGCTCTGCACAGGAGAGAATAAATGCCTTCATCAGAAAGGAAAAATACTTTAATGCAGAACATCAGGATAATTTGTGGAACCATTTTTACAGGAGATCAGAGACTGGATAATTGGAGCTATGCAAATTAATGGCCTAACCTGAGAAGTCTTTTATTCAAGTGTGTAGAACAGTGCATGCAGAAGTAGTCATTAAAGTCAAGGGGGCTACTTGTGCTAGCGAGGGCAAGTTCAAGGACTAGCTTTCTTTTATATTCTAGTAATGAAGGAAAATTAAATGTCATGCTTCGGGACACAAAACTGACTGCTTGAAGAAGTCAGGAGGGGTACTGTTTTCACTTTCATGTGCAGTAATGCACATCATGTTTGAGAAGTGTACTATGTTGTTCTTTTCCTATACCTTTGAAGTCTCAGGTACTGGTCACTGACAGAGACAGGAAAATAAATTATACATAAAAAACAGAATTTCAAGCTGTCTGGTCCTAACTCTGTCCAGAGAAAGCATTAGCCTTTTCTATATAGTATTCTGAACACAAAAGTGATGAACTATTCCTTTGTCTGTTGGACAATAACTGATCTCTTCGGAAACACATTTGTGTCTAGAGTAACCATTGCTGGCTTCATTAGGGCCGCTGAACAAGGTTTGTTTTTTCCAGTGCTCTCACAAAATGATCAAAACAATTCAGATCTTAATCTCTCTGAAATCCAAAGCACATAACTGTGTTAGAATCAGTCTCCAAAGCAGCCACTTATCAAACAGATGGATTCTCCTAGTGAAAAAGAAGCCCAATGCACTTTGGCACTGCATGCTTTGAAAAATACCCACGGCTTTAATTTCCTGCCTTTCAAAGAAAAGTTCAATCCTAGTGATTAAGCTTTAGTATCCACCTCCAAAAACACAATCTCTGATACACTGTGGACTACTTCAAGAAAACAGAACCAACCTAACTCGTGCACACATGCTCAACATCTGAGATGTCTGCATTTCCTTTCTGTGCCTGCATGCCCAGAGTAGCAGGCTCTTTTTTCCTGCCACTGTAAGCAAATAGTGCTGGTTATTTAAACTGGTCCTTCACCTGGGTGAGAATGAATGTGGGGAATATACTGTAACTCTGCTTGTATGAAAGACTTCTCCTTGGGAAGTAAAAAGGGAAGGAAACAGAGGTTTCACGGCCTGAGGGTGGAGGGTTTTAAGTTTGTTAAACATAAAGAAAAACGGTGGAAACAGAATTTTACCCTCCCTCAAAGTTGTCTTACATCCATTTTTCATGAATCTGGCAAGAGGAATCTCACCTTTTACGCTCTGCACCTTTACTAGTGCCAGCGAATGCCAAAAAACACTTTTTCCCTTGACAGCAGTTTATTGTGTTTTCCCTCCTCCATTCACCTAGCATAAACATAGAGAACTGCACGAGATAGAAGGCAGTGGAAAATCAAGCCCTTGGAGTCTGGACATGGATAAATGCCATGAAAAGGATGTTTAACAGGTGAAAGACATGAAGCATTTTTCATGTCATTGCTCTGGATTAAGTAAATGTATGGTACTATATAAAAGCAATGCAACAGTCTACCTCTTATTTTAATCCATTTTTTTTTAACCCTTCCTCCAAGGAAAATAAATCATAACACTGGAACAGTGTCTTTCCAAAGCAGCACTGTTCTCAAAATCTGCATTCTTGCTGTTACTCTCTTATGTAATTTTTAATGAAATTTGGGGGCACATATCTGAGTAAAACATATATCCTCTGGTAGGAAATGTTATTGTATGTTCAAAGTCTTGCATATGATTGACAAGGCAACTTAAATACCGGAGGAGGAGAAGGGAAGGAAGAAAAGGAATGAATAATCTCTTAAAGTAGGGCCAGGCTTCCTTACTTGTTTTCAAAGCACCAAGGTTTGAGTCTAAATGTATTAGAGTTTCATCTGGTTTGACTGTGAGCCAGAGGACTACCCTTCTTTGTATCCTTGGCAATAGCCAAAAGCTAGAATAATCTTGATGCTGTAACTGGCTGCATGAGAAATGCAGTTTTGCTAAAATTCAACGTTTAAACATTAGCAGCTGATGGAGACTTGAAGGGCTGATTTGCAAAAATTAGGTACTACCTGGACTTTTAAAGAGCTGATTGCACGTGCTTCCCACCCTGCAACTAACAGCTGAAGAACAAAGTCAGATTTAATGCATCACTGTTACTACACCATCAGTATCTGAAAATAAATCTAAATCCAGTGCTGATTTTAATGATGCAAAAAAGAGTAGGCTAAATAAGATTAAATGGATAAACCAAAGAGAAACAAAAACATGAGCTGCCCTTAACTGCGACATTTTTTTTCTCCTTTCCTCAGGGCACGCATCACATGGCAAAACGTTCAGTCACAAAATAGAGCTTGACATTTGGGGAAGAAGGTGGACTTCAGAATAAGTCTGCTTAATCACCTAACACAGGACTTGAGAAGTTGCACATAATTAACTTTTATCTGTTATGAAAGCTACTGAATAGACGGAAAGGATTTTGGTAGAAAAAAAAGTTGGTTGTAAGCCCTCTCTGATTTAGGAAGAACAATTATTCTTTACCATTAACCATTGTGGGAAGACTAATGCCTTTTTTGCATTTCTGGTTTTCACTACACAAATGCAGAATTGTACTTATAATTTTCTATCGAGACAAAGACCAAACAGGTAAGAAAACACTCTTCAGCCTGTTTCTGCACACTGGCAACCTGAAATAATCAACTTGCCTCACTTTTCCTAACCTACAGGCACAGACTCCCGGGCAGAGATTGCGTTGCAGAAGGAGGGGTAGTCTGGCACAGAGCCCAGACTGGATAACTTATGGCATGAGACTGCGCAGGGACTGGAGAAGGTGCAGAAAACACAGCCAATAGATACTGCATTTGGCATGCTGTCCTTTTTCAATAACATTGCCTCTCTCCTCCTTGCATGTAAATCAGCCTTGTCACAGCATATGACTCGTCCGTTTTTTTCTGGAGATATATAATTAAAGTACTAGGCCATGTTTCTATTGATTTTTGCAGATTATTTTCTGTCTGGACTATAGCGTGTCTGTCCCTCTGGGGAAGGAGAAAGCAGGACAACAGGGCATAAGATGACTGAATCCTGTTCTCAAAGATGACAGGGTATTACAGAGTCCACAAACACAGCTGAGATTCAGACCCCAGACGGGTGGCAGACAGGGGGCAGAAAAACACAATGTAAAGCAAAATGGTTACCACAGCCCCACCGGTTCAGTTTCCAGTACCCCAGGACATTACCTGTTGTGAACCTTGGCTTAGTGGGTGGCTCCTGTACGGACATAGGGAAGGTGGCCGAGGCAGGCGAGGACTGTGCGCGGGACAGAGGCCGATGGCCTCCGAAGGAGACGGGCATGCCAGCTGCCTCCAGCGACGCCTGGTAGTTTCTCAGCTGGTGAATGCGCTGCTGCTCCAACAGGAGGGCTTGCTGTGGGGAAAAGAAGCGGGTAGCTACTGAACGTCTGCATGGTGCCCGGATGGAAGAGTTTTTAAGGGTTTTTAAAGTTTGCAGGACTCATTTCCTTGATAACCAAGCACAAATATATCTGTGCAGAAAACGAAGATATCCGCAGCATTAGAGCAAAGTCAGGCAAGAGGCAGCGCAGCGCATTCACCCCACAGCCCTGAAGCTGCTGCGTGCTGGCAGCGTCGTCAGCAGAAGCAGCTCCATCGTCCCCCAGGCCCAGCCACATCTTTCTCCCCCTGTGCCCCCCAGGGACACACATGCAAAGGACATGGTGTATTTAAGACTGCTCAGGTGGGACTGTCCGTTCAGGAGCAGGGCAGGGAGGCTGCACTTTCGGAGGCACGGTATCCCCGCGGTCCATCACTAGCAGCATGTCACGTTGCGCTTATTTATTTATTCTTCCTAAGGAAATGAGGCCTACATGTGGTTGTATAAATCAAAGAAATAACTTTGCACAAGCACGGTTGGCAATAGCATTGATCCCTCAAGGCAGCACTGTTATGAAGAGCATGCTACTCAATAAGGAACTGGAAATGAAGTCTCTGAGCTACAGCCAGGGACTCTGACGTGGGACCTGCGAGTCGGCAGCGAGCAGCTAGATGCAAACGACTACATAGGGCAACCAATTTGCACCTGATTCACAGACATGGCAACTGCAAGCCTGGCACAGGTCTGCCTTCCCTAGCCAAGGGCTGTGGATTTACTCAGAGAGCTACAGCCTGGCATGGCTACAGCAATCTGTTCTTGGCTGCAGATCCCGCGCAGGGGTTACACAAGGCTCTAGGTACAGTCAGATGCGCAGTGCTAAGGGCTGCAGAGATGAGTGGAGCGCTGGTGCCTTGAGAGCATCGCAACCTTCTCGCTTTCATTACTGCTACCACAAACGGCGCTTTTTGGGAGACTGCCACGTAACTGGGAGATTATGCTATGCTATGTTGTTATTGGATTTATTGCTTGTAATCCACATGCCTCTGGTGTTTACTGTTGAAAGTAAGCACACCTGGGATCTCTGGGATCTGCAGTACTGAAGAAGGAACCCCCTTCAACAAAACTACTTTGTGACTCATTTCCTTATCCAGGCCTTCTCTGGGGCAGTCAATTTGTTTTAAGACATCAGACTAAAATAAAATCCTCTGGTAGTATTTAGTGCTCAAAAATGTTAAGACACACGTTTTCTTCCCAAAGAAACAAACAGAAAGTGGTTGAGTGACTGCAAACACACTGCATTTTGTGCAGATGATCCAGATTCTCTTCTCTGGGACTTTTGAATTGACATCGTGGCTCCAGGGAAAGATGGCATTGATTTTACCTGCAGATTTCTTTCTGTACCAAATCCCCGAAAGGTGGTTTCCCCCAACTTTCTCTCCCTTAGAGTACTATGAAGTGGTAACAAAAGCCAAGTCCCAGATGGTCACTGTGATCATGTAGGGATTTACTTTGTAAAGCAACTGCACTGCTTCCTTGCAAGGCTTTTTCTTGCCTCCCCCTGTCCCAGAGGCTCATAACAGCACCCTCACGAACAGCAAGTCTTGTCCTCACTGTAGACAATAAGCTGCTGTGCTTAGTTATGTGTCTGCAAGCTCAGGCTGTATATATCAAATTAGTTTAGTGTTAATCTTCCCACTCTCTATACATACCAGGGTAGCTTGGTCCTATATGACAACTGCAATCCACCATTCAAAGGCTGGGAAAATCTTGAACTATTTTTTAGGCATTTGGGTTAGTTGCAGACATGTTTTTGTACCGGTAACTAACAGATTTCTGACACTTACTCCTAGCAGCTGCAAATATCTGTGAGGTGAGGGATGGTTATCATCTTGATTTTAATACACAAGCAATACATAGATTCAGCCCATTGCTCCAGATGCTGCTAAACTCCTAACTTCATCACACACCGAGGAACCTGGTGCCAGGAGCCCCAAGCGTTATTTGAGCTCACCTGACGGAAAAGCAGCTCCTGCTCAGCCTGCCTCTGCCCAGACTCCAGCTCCTGCTGTGGCTCGGCTTCCTCCTCATCACTCTCGATGGGTTCTTGCTTCACTTGCACCATGTTGGCCAGCCCTGGGGCCTCCTTTTGGCTTGCGACTCTGTCACTGTATGGCTCCTCCAAAAGGGCTTGGTGTTCTCGTAACTCTTCTTCTGTCTCCTCTGGGTGGCTTTCATGCTGGCGAGCTGGCTCGTTGGGTTTTGATATTATCTGAAAACACCCCAGAGGTTAATTGATAAATAAGATGTAACTCATTACAGGTGATGTTGACTGTGTTCTCCTCAAAGAATCACCTTCATGAAAAGAGAAATTGTGAATTATAGCCCCTATCTATAAACAAGGTCCAAAACAACAGTGCAAGGGAAAGATCAGGTTAGTCTTGGCATTAAGTGCTATCAAAGGAATACTCCAGTGTCCCAAGTAATGATGGCCCTTAGTTTGCACTTCATTTTCCCTCTAAAGTAATCAGAACCTCTTATGCTGACACACCTATGGATGTTACCGAATTCACAAATAGCATAAAAACCAATCGCTACATTTAGCAATTAAAAACCTGAAAAAAGTAAGAGAGAGAAACCCTCTCAGAGGGTTTCTGCTTCATTGTCCAGCTTCTTCTGGAATCACCCCATGAATTGTATCTTTAAAGGGAGACATCATCATAAAGATTCCTCCAAAATTTGCATTCTTATGAAGTTAGTTAAGAGGAAACTGAGAACACTAAACTTACAGCATCTGTACAGAAACAAACTGCAAGAAGAGCATCATTCTAACCAGACCTTCCTAACTAGAGGTAGTGAGCTTCCCTGGAAGTGTATGTTAAAACAAAGGGAACAATATAATTTTCACTGCAATTCACACAAGACAAAATTTTTTGAAAATATATTAGTGAGATAAATTCTCAGTGCTTGGTCTCAGACTGCTTATGATTTTTATTTGGAGCAAAAAAACCCAAGTGTACTGTTTTTAAATCCAGCGGAGGTAAATAAATCAATTTCCTTTCTTGAAAAGAGCTCAGACTGTACCCGTTTCATACGCTTATAAAGAAACTGCTGAACTTTGAAAGCTGTCAGGGCAGAGCTTTAATAAGGATTAGGTCATTGGTATGAAAAGCAATATTGATTTTAAATCTAATAAAGCTAAATCAAAACACGGTTATTGAACACATGCAGAAGGAGTGATTACTTATAAGTAACTCACTCTTTGAGGAACATTGGCTCAAACATGAAAATAAGCCCTTTTCCCCAAATGTAAGAAGAGAGGTTCTGCCATGTAACTTAAGCAAATCTATACAAAGCAGGTTTAGGCATACAAAGGCCATGTAAAGGATTCATTGCCTGCAAGTGTCACACCATGGACACCAGACCCATTCCAACAAGTAAGAGATCAAACAAAGGCAGCAGGAGGCCTGCATGGATAAGCAAGGAGCTCTTAAATGAACTCAGCATAAATAGGCAGTGTACAAGAGGTAGAAGCAGGACAGGTGACCCACAGGGGAAGTTTGCTATCTGATCTTGCATGGATGGTGTTAGGAAAGCCAAAGCTGACCTGGAATTGAATCTGGCAAGGGATGTGAAGGGAAATAATAAAGGCGAAAGGAACACTAGGAAAAATGTGGGCCCACTGCTGAAGAGGACAAGGGACCTGGTGACAAATGACACAGAAAAGACCACAATACCTTCTTTACCACTAAGACTAGCCTTCAGGAATTCTAGGCCCCTGAGACCAGAGGGAAAGTCTGGAGCAAGGAAGTCTTACACTTGGTAGAGGAGGACAGGGTTTAGGCCGAATTTACACTGAACTTACCCAGGCCTATCAGGCCTGATGGGTTTCGCTCACAGATGACAGGACAAAAGGCAACAGGCAGAAATTAAAGCACATGAATTTCCTTCTGAACACAAGTAACACACATTTTTTACCATGAGTGTGGTCAAACACCAGAACAGGTTGCCCAGAAAGGTTGTAGAGTCTCCATCCTTGGAGATATTCAAAACCCAGCTGGACATGGTCCTGGGCAACCTGCTCTAGCTGACCCTGTATGAGCTGGGAGGTTGGACTAGATGATCTCAAGAGGTCCCCGCAAACTGAAATGATTCTATGATCAAAACTTCTCAAGGATTTTTGTGAGGTTCTTCTCCCATCCCCATCTCCCCAGTTTCATTACTAGTAACACACATTGGATGGCTAAACTACATTAAGCTAAAGGTAGTTCTTCAGTCAGTTTTCTTTAAGCTCATTTAGGCTTGATGAATATAATCTGGTTTAAAGATAATTAAATCATCATAAACCATCTTCTCCTACATTTTTCTGTTTGAATCACAGGTCTCAAGCTTTGAACTTGATACCTTCTGAACTTATGAACTACGCAAGGTGAGTAATTGCTGGGAAAATAACTTACAATGTCATTGTCAAATCTAATGGAAATAAGCAGTGCAATTCCCTAGAAGTTTTAAATTATTCCAACTCCATAAAAAACATAAGAATTAAATGAAAAACACATGTATAAAATGCTACAATGAAGGCTGAAGGATCAAGTGGTCAATGACAAGGACTTTTCAAACATTCAGTTTGCTGTCCTACTATAAACTGAATCTCTTGGAATGTAACTTGTTTTAGCTGCCGCAACCCAGTTCTTCTAAAAGGACAATTTTGCAAAGAATGGACTTTGTTATGAACATATTCCATATAATTCGTGATGATGTGCATCCCAGGTCTGTTAACACTCCCTGAAAATCTTCCAGTTTTGTAATTCTATGAACATGTGCTTGTGCTAAAACCAAGATATTAACTCAAGAAAATCTGTGGTAATCTAAGTGCAAGGGAATGAATATAAAGTTAAGATAGCATTTAAAATGCTCAAAATATATCTGAAAGAGTAAACAATTACATAATGCACCATAAACAACTCTTTTTCTTACCTGGCTCTCTAGCATCCTTTGCAATGAGGTTATTCCTCTGTTTTCAAACACCATCACCTCTGGTTATCACACACTGCCACCATGAAACAAAGTGAAAGGCACTGCCTCTCTAGCCTTGGACAGCTAGCTATTTCGGTTTAGAAACAACTGTACATCTCTATTCACAAGCATTATTAAAAGACTAGCTACTAGCTGGCCACATTTCTTATCTACCTCTGAAACAAAAAGAACAGAAAGAAAAAAAAATAATCATAGCAATGTCAGATTCCAATACAAGGAAACCCAAAGAACTACTTATTTTTCCATGGAATGCTTTATAAAGAAAAAAGAAAATGGTGGTTTTCTTTGCTAGTAAAATTTTAGATCAGTTGGCATCTGTCTTCTGGGCACTATATATCTACTGCTTCATGATACCTTGTCTGTTGTCATATATTCTTAGCACACTGAGAACTTTGAAGATACTGCAACACGTGCCAAAATGTCTATTTACTCATCACAGAGTAATGAAGAGTCACCAACAGAAAAATGCTTGAGAAGGTCCTAGAAGGATACAATTAATACATTTGCTTTTTAGGTAACAAGTGCCACAGAGACCTGTTTGGTTCTAAAAGACAGCTGAAGAGCTCCTTGGGAAGCATATGCAGAGCTGAAGAACTTCCATGAGACCACATAGCAAAGCTTCATATCTGGACATCTCTGACTAAATTGTGCACCTCTGAATCCTTCTCCTAAGATGAGCAGTTACAGAAGAAATTTTGGGTCCTGCGCAAGGACAAAGCTCCTTCAGCAAAGAAAGGCTGACCAAGATGAAAGCTGGGCATGACTTTAGGTAAAACTTGAGTTAGATCTACTCTCAAGTTCTCTTCCAGTTTAGGGCTCCAACACAGGAATGTGGTATTTTTCCAGTGTTGCTCCTCGTGGTAATGGTGACTGAACAAGTCTGAATCACTGAGGGGACTGCTTTCAGAAACAAGATTAATAACAGTCTTTTGGGAGAGGGCATACCTGCTGGAGGGCATACATCAGTCACGTCCTTCAGAAAATTCAGTGTTGCTGGACAGACTGGTGTGCAAAGGACACGGGTTGGAAGCTGAAAGCACCACACACGCCTTTGAACTTCAGGATAAATCATCACATTTCCATACAACTCATCCAGGGTTATCTACAGGTAGTGCAAGCTCAAAGAGATCATGCTTGACAGCATGCCAAAAGCCCATTCCACTTTGCCAGATAAGTACAGCTGGTCAGAACTTTGTGTAGATAGGAATATGCTGGAAGGCAGGTCAGACAACACTACTGTTGAGAACTATCCAGTTTCTTTGGAAGTGCAGAGCATGCCCAGCAGGATGAAGTGACTTCCCCCTGTTTGGGGAATGGGGCGGAATAGCAGTTGTTACCAGCAGGACCCAGCCAGCCTCAGCCTTTCCTGTGCTGTCAATGTCAACCATGCAGTCCTGCTCTGTGGGGGACACGAGCACTGGGGGGTGGCACGGGGAGTCCCACTAACCAGAGGAGGAGAGAAGCCAGGAAAGCGAGGGAGGACAACGCTCTGGCTCAGCCCTGACCATGCTGCACTGTGCAGAACCCAGAGGAAACCTCCCTTTCCTACCTCTGCAGGTCAAAGAGGACACACTTAAGGAAGAAAGAAGAACTCTGGAGAGCTGGAGAAACAACTCTGGTAAAAATGAGAAGAAATAGAGGATGAGGAAACAATAAAAGCTCAATTCACAAACATCCTGAGACAGACAGCCAAAAAAATCTCGCTCTTGAGTCACGGATATGGTGAGGAGCTGAGGAGTGAGAGGCAGGCAGTGGGGAGCAGGTATGCTGGCAGCGATGCTCGAGGGACAGGAAAGCACGAGTGGGGAGGCATAAGGCAGAGTGCATCCTGCGGGGGAGCAGGCACGCGGACAAGCATCTGGAGAAGAAAACATATTGCCGAAGGCTTGAATTAATCACTCAGAAATGGCAACGCAAGCCCTGCTCTTCTGGCTATCCAGGATGACTCTTACCACATGAGGTACCCCTTGCAGGGTGAGAAAATTCTAATTTTTAACTTTCATAGGCTAAAGAGAAATAAGAGATGATAAGGAACGATGGAGAGAGGCAGAATTGGGCACAGGCAACGCAGGGAGTTGGCAGAACGTTCTGCAGCAGCTGAAGCCTAGAAAAATCTCATTTTTTTTTCCTTTTTTCCTGAAGTGATGAGACAGCAGGAAAAAATAACTGTCTGGAGCAGCCTACCTGCTGGAAGGACCATGAGCCTGCTCGCCTCTGTGCCTAGACGAGAGGGAACGATCGAACTGTAATGAATCAAAGAACAGGGACCGCCTGGAGGGGAAAAGGAGGGGGAGCAAGAAGAAAATACTTTGGCATCAGCAGAGGCTGTTTTCTTTTCCCCTCTCTCCCAAATAATTGGAATTATGGACTTGATTATATCAGGTATGCGTCTACATATCGCCAGATCTGCAGCAACAAACACCCCACAGAACAACGGCTCCTGGCAAAACCACTTAATAGCATATATACAGCAATAGGTGCAAAGATACACAAAGCACATGAATCCCAAGTGTCTCGTGTCCCGCCGAACTGCATTTCATATTCAACTGACAGACGTAGCATGAACGCTGAATGAGGTTTTCCAGAGATCTTCTCAATACTCATTATATCCAAAGATATGTTTGGGTGCTTGAAGCCACCTGGAGCCATGGCATTTCTTCAAGAAGATGAAAACATTTTGTTACTTTATTAATCATCCCGAAAGCTAAGACAAGGAGGTGTGGGGGGAAATTGTTGGAGTGATAAATGAGTAAAGACTACGCCAAAATAGGTTTCCCTTAAACCGTTCAAAGGGCAAAAGCCCTATCTGAATGTTGTGCAATACAACCTACACTGTGTTTTTCCAATATTATAAATTAAACATTATATATTAAAAACTACTCCAGAAGTCATTTGAGGCTAAACAGCTAATGTGTTCCAAAAAAGAAAACATCAGGAAATAGCAAGGTTAAATTCTAGGTGTTAATGAAAATGTACCCACCCAACACTGCTGCACCACAGACAAGTCAAGGCACTGTAGTCTGGCATATATACATTGCCATATATATGCCACAGCAGGAGAAACACAACTCTTTCCAGAGTGTGCTAAAACGGGGATTTACCCAGAAGAACCATAATTTGACCACAGAAGCTCAATGTTAATCTGCTTAACAGCACAATTCAGGACTAAAAGGGAGATTATCTGTTCTATGAAGGCTTGGTGAATTATATATTCAATGGACTAAAGCCAAAACACTCATCTTCACTACAGAAAGGTAAAAAGTTGAGTTTTCTGGCACAGGATTTATGGAAATCTCACTTGCATATTTCTCTTTAGAAAGGGAATTGCTGCTTCAAGACCTATCACGCTGATAAACTATTCTTTTAACTCAAAGCACCCAGAGAACACTGCCCTACTTCTCCTGGCTCCAGAAGGCCATCACGCCAAAAATACCCCCTGAATGCCAACCTCCAATGCCATGGAGATCCACAGGCAAAACGCTGCTCCTCTCTCTCACACAAAAAAGACCAAAATTTGCACCTGAAAAGAGACTGAAGTCTGCAGAGAAATTATTGTCGCTGAAGACGAAGCGATGCTGGGACTGCTGCATATATTTATTGTACAGCAAAACAACAATTCCTCTCACCCCCAGCAAAACGCCTCCAACCATGAGGAAAAAAAACCAACGTTCCCAAGGCTTGAATGTTAAATGCGCAAAAAAGGTGGGAAACATGAGTGTGTGCTGCTAGCGCAATTTAAGGTCATCACTCCATCTAACCTGTGTTAATGTATAGCTTTTCTTTTCAGGACTGTTTAGTATTTACTCTTTCAGGGCTTATGCCTCATTCAGATCAAAGGTTGCACAGAGCTCAATTAACAAGAAGTGATCCAGTATCTCATCCAGAATCTTATTTACTGGATCAAGCCCTGGTTCTGAAGAAGGAGTTGTTGATTTCTACGTCTGGTTTTGAAGCATGATCATCACTAGAGCACAAAAGCGCCCTGCAAATATTATCGTATCTGCGTTCGCGATGACTCAGTGGCAGGAAGGGAGCGGAGCTGCTCCATGCCATCCAACAGGCAGCCGAGGCAGAGATTACGGTCAAAGCACGCACTGCAAACAGTTGATTTGACCGTCTCATGTTTAATATGTGCAAGCACACCTCCGCTCAGCAGCGCATGCTCTGCGGCAGGGGAGAACGCCAGCTCTGCAGCGGCATTCAGCTGCTGCAGCCCCCAGTGCCCCTTCTTTACCCCGTCCAGCAATCCACTTGTTGCTCCTTACATGCCCTCCGATTTCTGCAACAGACGAGGCAGCACGCCATGGAAGAGCAGCCTTGTTCTCACCCTTCGCCTGTGTGCTGAGCTCCAGGTCTTGCAAAAGAAAAACCTCTTGATGATGAAACACTGCATCAAAAAGGATGCGATAGACTTGCACGGGGAAACTTAACTACTCCCATTTCCTAGCTTAAGCACTCAGCTTTGCAACTTCAGAAATGCTCCTTTCATTCATGCATGTCTCTTTTGTCCCCATTTTTGGGGAGATGGTTTTTTTTGGCGTGCATGTGTGCTTTATTCTTCCCTCCCCAAAGCAAACACACGTGTCACCACCAGGTGACAACACGAACACCGGGTGAGCAGGGCTGTGACCCTCATTTTCCACAGAGGTCCTCACATTCCCTCCTCACATTTTTCCCTGTTTGTCATATTTCAAGTTCCTGCTCCAAAGCCTCAGGCAGCAAGGCTTTACAGCAGAATCCCCTAGATGATTATTATTCTTATTATTAACTGGGAGCAAAACAACGTATTTTCCTTAGCTGCCTTCTTGGAAACAAGACGACTTGTTTTGGCTGCAATCTTCTCAAAAATTTAATCTGATGCAGACACCTAACAGGGAAAAGTTTAAGGCCAAAATCTTAAAGTTGGGAAAAATCACAAGCAATTGAAAACAGTCTTGTAGTATTTACAGGAAATACAGCACAACCTTAACAGACAGTGCTGTCAGTTCTGCTAATAATTAAAAGGCAGCAATCTACATTATTTTTAGTTGTGCCCTCACTCTCCTACACACAAGGGTCTTAAAATATCTGTGCGTCTGGGAAAAGTCTTCTTCCATGTCAGCACTTGGATGCTATCCCACGGGATAAATTTGCCACACACATACAGAGCTAGCACCGAAACGCTTTTAACTCGTTGCTTATATAAATCAAACACGTGGAAATTGCCCCCGTGCATTGGGTTTAATTGCTCCCCCCCGCAGATGCGATCCATCGCGGCGCTAACAAAGCTGGGATTCAGGCTCCTCGAACGGCACACGCTCTGCAGCTCCTGGGAGGTCTGAGCGAGAGCCTGAATGAGCTCGGTAGGTACGTCACAGCGAAGTCTTTGGACACTTACAAGTGCTGGCAATGGAAATCCTTAAAAACTAAAACAAACAAAGCGCTGAACTGAGATTTATTTCCTAACAAAGAAACCCTACCTAGCGCCCCGCCTCTGATGATCCCGGCTTTAGCGGTCGCTACACAAAGCGGGTTTGGAGGGGGGTAAGCGAAATTTCTGTGGCGACAGCAGCTCCCCGCCACCCCGGTGTGCGGGGCTGAACGGAGGCCAGGGCTGGCACACGCGGCGCGCGGTGGCCACCATCCAGAAGTACATGATTGACGTCAGCAGCTTGTGTAATCATCCTGCCTTCGCTCTGGTCCGTAAACAAAGTTTCGGGGGGCGGGGGTGTCTTTCTTTAAATTGTCTCTTTCTCCTTACTGGGAAGTTGTTTTATTTTTATTTTTATTTTTTTTCATCCAGCTTGCAGTAGTTATATTTTCTCATACGACTGGAACAGTGAAAATATTTGGAGAAACCTCCACCATAAATTAAACTGCAGCAATCTGAAAGGCACGCCTGCTATCTCACTTGTCCTCCAGAGCCTGAAGCCTACTACTGGACTTGTTTCTTACAGAAAGCCACAGCTGGAAATAAAACAGTACAAACCACAGCCAGAAAAATATCACACTGATTACGATTTATTTCACCTTTCCCTCACAGCCTTTTCACATTACAAGTCCATCAACAGACTTTGCCTTCTGAAATCCTGGGACAAAACCTCAGCTGTGGTCAAATGGCGTAGCTCCATCCATACCACTTGTGATCTGATTTCTTGCCTTTAAAAGGTGACTTTTACCTTCTGATGGGCTAGAACATCAGGGCAGATTTTGTCTTTTTTAACGCATGCTCAAGCAATCACCTCAAGGCAGCTCTGCTTCAGCTTCAACCTTAATATTGGGATGCCCAAGCAGACTGTTTTGGCTGCACAGCAATCACAAAACCTGCACACCCATGAACAACGTTCTGCAATGCTCACCTGATGTCCTCTAAGTGATTTACGGAGAACAAGATAATAAACATAGTGCTTGCTTTCTCCAAAGCAATTTTTGAATCTTATCTAATTAATCTTCAAAACAACCTCTGCAGGATGCACAGCACTACTGTCCTCATTTTCAGGAGAAGAAATGGATAGAAACCCATAATGCTTTACATGGAGCCACAGTTAAGAGAATCTGGACTGGAGATGGGAACAGCTTTTCTCTTTCCAAAGGTAATTTCAGTGAAAAATGTCTCAGTATATCTGAATATCTTCACTTTCAGCTATTTGCTAGTGTTGTCATGCCTGAAATCTCTCACTTTTTCTCTCTCAAATGCATATTACTGCTCCTTCTCCTGTTCAAACTGAACATATACACAATAGATATTTTCCCCATATTCCCTGACAGCATTTTATGTTCTCTGCTACAAACCTGACAAAGATCCAGATGTGAATGAATGGCAGCAATGACAACTTTAAAAACTATTACTGGAAAGCCAGAAGTTTGAACTGTTCTGCCTTTTCACCACCTGCAACAGAGGTATTGATCCTCACTGTGGCGATGCACGTCCCCATCCTTGCTGATGTATTTCTCAAAATCATGAAAAAGAGGTTCAAGGATGAAGGCCAATCAGTTATGGAGTTACAGACCACACACATTACAGCACGAGAAACTACGAAACGGTGTTGGCTAAAGATGGTGTTTATGCCATAACGAGGAAGAAAGACTTTAAAAGTGTCATGCCTACCTTGTTGATGTGCAGTTGCTGTTGCTGGAATTGCTGTTTGTGTTTCTCCAAGAACTGCTGGTGCTGCTGCTGGATCACTAACTGCTGGAGGGCCTGGGCGTTCTGGGGAAGGGGAGCAGACTGCGTGCGCCCCAGCGGGCGATGCTGCCGGAGTTTGTGTATTGAAGGGGAGACCCGTTCTCCACCAACCAGAGACTGTGCATGGAGGGGCAGTCCTGAAAGATACCAGTCTGAAGATAATATGGAGGAAAAAACAGCAGAGAAGAAAAAAAGGAAGAAGAAAGGAAGGGAGAAAACGGCTGTTGAGTAACGCTGATGGTGACAACGATATATAACGCTAAAACCAGCCACCTCGCCATTTACAGCTGAAGCATCCTTAAAAGAGAACAGATAACAATTAATGACCATTGGATGGAATAATACTTTCTTTTTAATTCTTTGTTTGCTTGTTTACTCAGAGACCCTCTGGAACATTTCATTTCTTAAATTCAGCAATAGCTTATGGACCCTTCCATCGCTCAGTGGATGACATGAATTAGGATCACGGTGGTAGCTCTGAGGAGAAGCTAAAGTCTAATGGTTTGCCTTGGTACAGTCAGCAATCCTGGGTTCATTTCTGGGACAGCACCAGCCCATACTGCCACCCTG
This sequence comes from Anseranas semipalmata, assembly GCA_013399115.1. Classification (NCBI taxonomy): domain Eukaryota; kingdom Metazoa; phylum Chordata; class Aves; order Anseriformes; family Anseranatidae; genus Anseranas; species Anseranas semipalmata. Next base: position 456,567 of record VXAA01001618.1, read on the forward strand.
CAGCATCCAGCAGTTGTACCTTGCAGGACGCTCACCAGACGTGCTGAAGGACGACGGTTGATGACGAAGCTGGTTCTCTCTCTACATCCTGTAGGGAAGCATGGCTGCCCTTGGCTGTGCTGTACCTACTCTGCAGAAATGGCTAGGGATGAAAACTTCCATGTAATATACCCCTGACCATGTTTGCCTTGGTAAAACATTATTGCATTTCAGGAATATGAGAGCCATGAGGCTTCATTATGTCTTTAAAAAGAAGGTAAGTCAGAGGACAAGGTGTCAAAAAGATTTATTTCCATCGCTGTCCTGTATAGTCATGCTAGTAACTTAACGAAAACATCAGGCTATTTTGGGATGACATGCATTACTCATACGCCCTTGGCAATTTGGGTCTCTTGAATGACTACCATGTGAAATACCTATCTGAGCTCTGGTAAGGGCATGTCTGCCGGAACTGTCTTCTTTTTTTAGCTGTTCTTGGGTAAGCCAGTTCTTGCTCTGCTCTCTTAAGACATACCTTCACATACTTCTTAGAAAGCTGGCACAAGGAGACACGTGCAACACAAAGCCAAACCGAAGGGTGGAGGAGCTGAGGATAAGCCCGTACCTTTCCAGTTGTACCTTGGGATAGGAAGTGATCACCGGTGTGAACTGCTGTCTCCCTAACGTGGATAAGGCTGCACACACTTTCGGGAAAAAAGTACTTTTTTGAGTTACCTCATTGTACAAAACACAGTAAAAACCGCTCAAGTGGTCAGTAACATTCAAAAATGAGACCCAGTTCTAGGGCTGGGGACTGGGTTGTTTCTTCTCCCTTTTACTTGCTGCTCTCTAGTTGAAAAAAGAAAAGCTGCACAGAAGTCTGCAGCCAGCTGAATGCAGCAGTTCAGAAACACCTGGAAGTTCCTGGCTCAGGACATTGCCTCCTTGTCCCACTAATTCACAGAACTGCCCTACATGGAGGAACTCAATTCATTTAAAAGCCTCTCTTCTTGGGGCAATTTACTGAGTTTTCCCTACCCTTTGCTTTTGTAAAAAAGAATCATGTAAAAGGGTATCTTATTTTATAAATGTGTGTGTGTGTGTATACATACATAAATATACGTGTGTATGAATATATGAATAATTTGGAAAGCTTTGGTCCATTTTCCTTACAGCACTGTTCAAATTAGACAGCAGAGGAAGAGATCCTACATGTCTGTACAGGATACCTTGGAAGACTACTTGCCTCCAAGTGAACAACCAAAGTCCCCCTGCGAAGGCTTTCCAGGGAGACACATTGTTCCTACTCCGTATACACATCTCAGTGTGAGGGATGTTATCCAGAGTAATCTGTTGCAAGAGCAATGCCAGATCCAAGGAATTCTGCTCTAGTGGGGGACACAGTCATACTGCTCAGATTTTATTATCACTTTCTACTCAAGGTGAACCATTCATTGAGCTCCAGCTAAAATCCAGAAGCTAGCTTTGCAAAAACAGTTCCCAACTCACTAAATCAGCAAACATCTGTCCAGCAGGGACTCTTAGTTTCCCAAAACCCCCGTGTCTAACTGCACAGAAACAGCATGCCATTGTGCTGGATCATTTTGCAGCAGTCAGGAGACTATCTTCAGAGCTGAAGGCTACCAGCAGAATACTAATAAACTCCACTTTGCTTCCGAGGAAGTTATAAGTACTGACTGTAGTCTGGCAGCCAGTCCACTTAGGGCTTTTGAGACCACGGGTTAGCTCGCTCTGGTTCAGTTGCTGCATCTGGAACGTGCGTTTCTTGTTGTTGCTCTGCTGTATAGTGAGCATTTCTCCTAAGTGTTGGTTTGTAACAAGTTGTACTTGCTCTGAAAACACCACACGTAGCAGGTGGACGAGAAGGAGTACACTTGGAAGCACACACAGTACACTGTAAGCTGATGGAAGCTTTCAGAGGGGTGGAATAGGAAACAGAGCAGCACTCGCTACGTGTGCTCTAATGCAAATGCCAGCATGAACAGAAAAAGAAGTTTTGGTGATACGATAAGAGAGGAAATCTTCCCCAATCACTCTTCATCAACAGTCCTTGGACAAAGGGCAACTGGTGAAGAGACTCTGATGTCGTGACTCTGGGTGACCTCCTCATGCCACAACCACCATGACAGAAGAAGGCAATAGAAAACTACATAAAGGTTCGAGGAATCCATACACGCCACTCTCAAGGCTCCGAGAGTGGTGGTTAAACACCACACTTCTGTGCCTCAGATTCCCCACATACATGTTTATAAGTTTATCACAACCCCATGTATATTCCTGGACTTTGAATTTAAAACCAGACACGAGCCAAACCAGACAGCAGCGCTATAATGTTTCAGCAATCAACATCTCTCAAGAATTTCATAGAATTATAGAATGCTTTGGGTTGGAAGGGACCTTAAAGATCACGTAGTCCAACCCCCTTGCTATGCCTACCCCTAGACCAGGTTGCCCAAAGCCCCATCCAACCTGGCCTCAAACACTTCCAGGGATGGGGCACCCACAGCTTCTCTGGGCAGCCTGTTCCAGTGCCTCACCACCCGAAAAAATTTCCATTAGAAATAGAATGAAAGAAATAAAAATCAACGTGTCCATAATTTACGCACAACATCCTTTGTCTCAGCAGTACACAATGTAAAACAGAAACGCATCCTACTGGGGAATATTGCTTTGAATCAACCCTATTTATAGAAATATGCCTTCCCACAGGTACTTAATTCTGAAAACATGACACAGGGAGTGATTCAAAGCAATTAACATACTGCAAATGTAACATATACAAACAAATACAATCTGTTGATTTTGCCATGTTTTTGCCATTTATAATAATGAGGAAAAGCCAGTATTTTAATCTGTGATTTTGTAAATGTGTGCCTCTGTTATACATGGAATAGAACCATCAGTGATAAACAGGAAGGGTTATAATGAGACACAACACTTTTGTTGCCACTTTAATCTACAGTGGTTAGAACTCTAACAATATAGCTTTAAGTTGTTACATCCATAAGCAAAGCATAAGTTTGCAGGTAAATTTATTTTCATTTATTTTCTATTTATTTTCATTTCACCAAGTGACAAGGCAGCTTCCTCCTACCTCTGGATGATGGGGTCAACCTCTGATTTTGTAAATGTTGCAACTACCCAACGTATCAATGAGCACATCCTACAAGTTTATATGTTAAACCTACAGAATGTATAGATGATGTGGTATCTCTTTTGTACAAGAGATACAAAAAAACAAGGGATGCCACTTGCTCTCTTTCTCCTGCTGGGACTGCATATCAGGCTTTGCACATTATCTACCGCGTGCTCACCTGTGACTAAGGGAGTTTGTGCAGTTGGCTGTTCCAGTAAGACCATGTGTTGAAGAAGAGGGTTATGTGCGGTTCCCCCGTCTCTTTCCAACGTTGTAGTGCTCAAGTAGGGAGTGAGGTGGGTGCCAGGAAATAAAGAGATCCGTTGCTGTAAGGTTGGGATAGTAAGTCTCTCAGCATCCTGCTGTGCTGATCCTCCCTGCAAACACACAGGTGATGTCACGGTGGGTTAAGGGATAAATCAGCGCAAGCTACAATTCAAAGACCGCATTTCCCATCACTTACGCTGGAAGGGCCAGTTGCAGGCAGTCCTAGCGTGATGTTGGGCAAAGAAGGAGATGTGTAGAGTGGAAGCTGTGTTACCGAGCCTTCACGATTCACAAGTCTGTGAGCCAGGCTGGTCTGGAAACAAAATGAAGAACATTGTGCCAGTGAGACAGCATCCGCAGATTGGAGGGAGGACGCTGCACACTGGCTGTAAGGACACATCGGAAATGTACAGAGCGGGAAACTTCACTTCTGACATTCAAATACTGAACGAGGGAGGTAAGCTGTGCTTCGGATCCAGACTAACCAAATGCAGATGAGATTCATTTGCAGAGCTGCCCTGAACACCGCTGCGGGGACCGCAGAGCCCTGTGATTTGTCGCTGCCTCACGCAGCGGGGACAAGACCAGGATGAACAACACAGGGACGAACTCGCTCTGCAACTGCCGCCAGCATCGCTGCCCTACAGAGAGACCTTTCTCTCTTTATTGGGTCTTGCTTGGAGATTAAAGATCACCTGTGTGTCCTCACCAGTACTCTGCTTCCGCTCGGTCTTCATGCAGGGCCGCGGCAAAAAGCTTTAGCAAAGATTTAACAGCTTACTTGTCCTTCTAAAGTATTTGCCCTTTTAAAGCTAAAACAGATTACCTTAAAAAAGAAGAAAGGTATTACAATGGCTGTTGTTTTCTTTAGCAAATCACAGACAATTTATGCTATTTACTAGTGTGCTTTAGCTTAAATCAGACTTCAAAATTTCATCAAAAACCCTTAAGGTTGCATTTATGTAGCTATTTCCTGATTTTCAGGATGAAATGTGAGATTTACTGAATTACCTTATGGCCATTTAAAGGAGGAACACTTAAGTAAAAATACCTAATTTCAAAATGAGATTGATTTGAAATACTCGGTAGAAAGCCCATTATAAAAATTACATTATTTTAAACTGCCTGATTTTTCTGTTAAGAAACAAGTGTTCTGATCACACCGAATTCTCCAATAGGTGATTTTCCAACTTAAATAAAATAGTGTTTACATTTCAGAAAGACTTCCTATAGAATTGTACTGTTTTAACTCAGGTGCTACTGTGGAAAAAAAAGGGATAATGATTAATGCAATATTATACTATGGAACAATGTATGTCAGTGTAGCAGAGATCTGAATAATGGCTTTATACATTTCAGACCTATACTCCTAGTCCTGTAAGTCAATGAGACTTTGCAGGTTACTTTGGTTGCAGGACTGGGCCAGCTCTGGATAACAAAAACCTGGTTTTCTCCCTCAAAGACAAATGAAACTTGGTGAGTAACAGCAGTACAGCAACCACTGGGGGAGAAAAAAGCACTAACGTAAGAACAATTATTGAAAACCAAAAAATCTATACATAGCAATCTTCAGAAGCAATCCTGCCTCCTTGATTTACAGAAACTTAAGCAGGCCAGCTGCCAGCTTTAACAGAACACCCCAACTCTGCAACCTGGGGCTAGTGCTGCCTGTGCAAGAAGAGCAAAGTCTTCCCACGACCGCGTTTGTCACCTTTGTTAGACACTAGGCTGTGCTTTCAAATGCTCTCTTCGCTGTGCCACGAACCGGCTGCTCATTCTCCCAGTGTCCAGCTGCATCTAAATTCTATATGTTCAACAAAGCCGCTTAGTTTTCATACGGCACTGTGCAAAATTTCATCTGCAAAGTGAATTTTCTTATTTCCCTTTGTCTTCTTGTGCCTTCATTAATGTCAGTCAAGCTTATTGAAAATATATTAAGGAGTAAATCTGTTTTTAAGATCTCAGTTCAAAATTTGCTGCCACAAAGGAGGAAATTGGAAAAGAGCATTTTGCTGTTGAATCGTACCTGCTAAGGGCATATGATTGTGCATACCCACACACTTTTTTTTCCAAGTAATTTTGAACACTACTGGCAATTTTGCTTTAATTTAAATAACACAAACTGTTAGCATGCCACACTGAGAATAAGATAGTTATTGCCAGCAGAGTAATGAAATATTTTACTGATATCATAAACGAAACAAAATGACATCCATTTTCTCTTTGAGCAATCAATACAGTGCAGTTGTGCCTCAAACTATCTCCTGGGGATTTGTTTTAAAAACAATGATGAGAAAAACACAGCAGCTTGACACTATCAGCATATGATATTTAGCAGCATTATCATCACTTTAAATATACAAATCCCATCTATGGATTATACACAAACATTTTTGGAATTGCACAGAAGAGAACAATTTCTGCATGTACAATTTTTGTCTGTAATCGAGTACTTTTTATAGACTTGTATCAACTACACTGGTAACGAATATCATGTACCTTTCCAAGACAGAAAAAAACTTTAGATTTAAAAACATTATTTAAAAATAGATATTGCCTATTTTAAAGGAGGCAGAGAGCTATAGTCTTTCTACGCTGAAGGCAAGCATTTAAACTTAAATAATGAAGTCCAATACCATGTTCCAACATATCTGATATGGTTCAAAGGTGACCTAGCAAACTAACAAGCAGAGAGACATATTTCTCATTAAAAATTAGAAAAGAAAGCTAAGTATGAAATACTTAAAGTTGGCAACATTATTTTTTCAGAAACATTTAAATATATATAATATGCAGAAGTGGGAACATGAGAAAAGCCTGGTCAACTGGTATCAAAGAAATCTGAAACACCTGGGCTACCAGGTAATACTTCTTATACTAAAGAAGATTTGAAAGGATCCAAAACCCCACCACGCTCATTTTTTCCCAAATAAACCTTTCTAGGCAAATGGATCAGTTAGTATCATGCAACACAAGATGCAAAGCCATCTTCCCCAAAACTAATGCAAAGGACTCGGACATTTAGCTAAGCCATTCAAGTATGCCTGAAATGCTGGGAGGAGAACAATTTGTGCAATGGGTTATTGATGTTCTGTTTGCCATCACATTGTGATTTATGTTTTATTCTGTTCTGTCATGGCAACGATCCAATATACTTTATGCAATCCTGGGAAGCTCTCAAATTAAAACTAAACGATCATTTGTATATTTTCCTTGTTTTCCAAAAATTATAAAAAGGTGAAAAAACTCTATACATTCTTTTTGGGGAAATCACAATTACATTTTCTTCTTCCTTTTTGCATAGTTTTTTTTGGAAATGATGCATCAAGTGTTGCTCTTTTTACAATTTTAGATCAAGGTACTTCCTCCCTTACATGCAGTGGCATTACTGTGAATTAACCACTGCAGTACAGTCGCAAAAAAGGTAAACTAGTGGGAAGGTACCCATTCTGTTTATATCACAACAAATTGTCAAATCCTGTAGCATTTCCATCATTAGTGCCTGGAGGTTTGCAGTTTGCAAAGTATAGATAAGACTGACAGCTCCTAAGTGCTCGTCCTCCCGGGGCCAGCTAACAGGAACGTACCTAAGATGTGCCCCCAGCTCAGCCAGGCTGCAGTTCTGCAAACCTGTTAAACAACCCCACCCATAACATCTCCCAGATCTGCTCCAAATTACTAAACAGACGGCGTGCATCTCAAAAAACAAATTTCTTCAGAACAGCTTCAGTTCCCAGTGTCAGGCAAAGACTCTAACTTATACTGTTTCAATCTTCACAGTAATTGACTTAACCCTTTAAGGTCTACAATAGAGTGGATGGAGGTATGTGTTGGGTAAATTGGCAGGGGAGAGGGTGGAGTAGAAGGAATATTCCCAACATTAAATGCTGCTACGCCACATTAGAAATAAAAATAAAGCGAAAAGCTGTGCTAACCTAGAAAGTGAAAAGGGCCTACATTTCTGCTGTAAGAAGTCCTTTTCAACTCTAAAGGACAATTTGGGGAAAACAAGGCCAAGCTTGTTTTTACAGTCCTGATGTTGAGACAGACACTATATTCATGGGGAGAACAGCTAACGGTAAGCTGGATAAAAAGAAACGCACTGCTGACAGGACACAACCACCCTGGTTTTCTACACTTAGGGACCTTAGTGGGAGCAGTTAACACAGCCCACACCCCAAAATCTGCCTTTAGGGAAAGGTGGGCTTCGGTAACCCTGAACACAGGAGCTGCTCTGTTGAATCAGCCTCCTCTTTACCCAGCCCAATACCCTGCCCTTAACAACCGTAGGAGATGCCTCAAGCGATGGTGAGAGTTTATGGGGTTATAAACTAGCACATGGTATCCAGCACCATGCTTCCAAATCCTGAGTGGGGAGGAAAAGGTTAAATCTGTATCCTCTAATCCAGTTCTGGTTTGGCCATACTTACACTAACCTACTGCACTCAAGAAGTTCACCCTATATACAATATATGACAACAAATGCCCCCAATTTTAAAATCCTTGTATCTTGACGTTTTACAATGTCAAATCACTTTATTTTCACTCTCTACTCACGATAAAACCACTGCAAGTTACCACAAGCAGCTTGTGTGAGCTGGCTCAAACTAGATTTAATAAACAGGTAATGCATCCTGTCAGCCCAGCTTGAGAGGTGAATTCCCCAAGTCCTCTCCAAGTCATGATCTGGGGTTTTTAGTGTGCTTCCCCACAGTTTTGTATGCCTAAAACTCTGCGCAAACTGATTAGAAACCCAAGTGTTAAACTCAGAGAAAGGAAGGGCTCTGTACCTCTGCTTGAATACTCGTGACTGATCCCGTAATTCCATTCTCAGCACTGATGTTATTGGAGCTGTTGTTTGGAGAGCTGGGACCAGATCCAGGAGCGCTGTTGCATGCAGAGTCTAAAACACATCCAAAACCAACTTTTAGCACTACAAGCAGTATCTGGGATGATATTTAGACAGATAACAACCCCTCAAGTTTTGTTTTGGAGGAAGGCAACCCTCCTCCCCATCTCCCTTTTAAACCTTCACACACTTTCAAACAGCCTGCCCAAGTACCTACTTACCTGATTTATGTCTTCACCTCGTGGGGATTTCTCTTATAGTGTATTAACAACCTTAAATACAATTGGAAGATGATAAAAGACATGGAAAGCTTACAGAGGCCAAACTGGAGTATGTCAGATTCTCCTGCTTCATTTTTCTGGAGCGCTTCTGTAACTCTTTTTAGCCTATAATCCTAACGACTCCCTCTCACCACGAGTTGCATGGGACTTCCCGCTCGAACCACAAGGGAACCATCTCAGCGCGGACGTTCCCCCACGCAGCCCTCAGGTGCTCCTGGATCGACTGCACGCACGCGGCCAGCGCCAAGCCCTCGCCCTGAGCTGGCACGGGAGCCGACCTCCACTTCCACGAAGAGGCACTGACATTTTCCAGAGCAGGCCAGTGGGAAAGGCAAATTAAATCATCTTAAGAGTTTTAAAAGCTGCTTGAGCGACATGGGAATGGACAGACAACCGGCTGTGGTCATGGCTGAGCACATTTCACAAGAAATCGGGCAGAACCACACAGGGTCCAAGAGAGACTAAGTCCACTTCAAGACACTGCCTTCCTTTTTGGTAAGCCTTCTCCACTCTGGGAGAAGACCCAGACATTGGGAAAGACCCAATGCAGAGTTAATGCCCCCAAACAATTCTGTTATCACCAAATCCTCTCAGCTTTGTATGTTTTAGCAACACGTTCCCTGTGAACTCACTAACCAGAACCACGGAGTTGGCCAGCTTGAAATCAAAGCCTCCCCATTACTGAGGCAGAAATAACAACAAACAAAAAATAGCGCATGAAATTGCAACAGCCAGAAAACTTCCCTCAGAAGACCTTCTCACCTGGTGCATGGCACAGCTTCCAATGTTTCTCCTTTTATTTTGGAAAGCAAATAACATTATTCTGTGTTTTTTTTTCTTTCCTCCCTTCCAAGCACATGATTTACCCAATGCCAGAAGAATCTCCTAGCAGCTGCAATGGTTCAGGCTGCAGCAGACTCCTAATTGCTCTGGGATGCCCCAGTAGAAATAAAACCCAATTGTTACAATTTCAGGGATTTTTTTTTTTTAATCATTTCTTTTGTGGCATTATTCTGTACATTGTGTCCTGCTTGCTTGATCATTGCAAGGACCTCCAGCAAAGTATCAGAGTTTTAAATTTATTTATTTATTTATTTATTTACAAAAAGCTTTGTTGCCTTTTATTGGTTCTGTATTTGGGGAGGCTTCTCATTATCAAGAAAACTCAGCAGTGAGTAACACCCAGCTGAGCACCCAGCATTGAACTTCTCCATGGAAAGCAACTTCAGGGAGTCTAGACATTTTGGAGAAATATTCTGACTGTATGGAAAATATGTGCTTTTCTTTGGTACCACATCATTAACTACAACATATTAGATCTCAAGCATAGTACCTAGACATAGGGAAAGTAGTTGGCACATTCAAATGGTGACTCTATGAAGATGTATTCTTCAGGGATTAAAAGTAATTTCTCATCCCTAGAGAGGGAACGCTAAAAATCCCCTCTTACTCTAACTACTCCAACAAATCCTCCTCATTCCCACCCATGCACCAAGAGCCAGCTACAAGCATGAGCACAGTTCACCTCCTGCTCATCCTTGCTCAGATATTTTTCTAGCCAGGCTCCAGGCTGGCTTCTTGAACCAGGTCCATGCTCAGTGAGAAGCAGCAGGTTCCGCTGCCATTTCCAAAGGCATTGCTGGGATCAAGCAGTCAGACACTAGGGCCTGATTTATCCTAAAAGCCACATGACATATAGCACTATATGAGGAGTGAAGCAAATTCGATTTTCAGATCTGATGTAAATTATGCATAGCTGTTGAAATGCATTTCCTCTGCAAACGGAGAGGCTCTGACACAGAGCAGTGCAGAGCTGCCCCGGGATGCTCCAAAACCACCGGGCCCTCTAAGAGAGCTCACGTTGAGTTTGTGTGAATGATGACAGTATGCTTTCAAACTGAGATGAAAGTCTGCAAGAGCAGTCACGTAGTGGTACTTACACACAGGCATCCCTAGATGGTGCTAAGAATTAACTTTATGGTGATCTATATAGTCTAGTTTACTCTGATTCCTCCTTACAAACTTGATTCCCAGAAGAATACTATTTTTCAACAAGAAACTGTCAAATAAGTAGCCAAAATATCAGCTACATAAATTAAATAAAAAAAGCCTTACAAGTTTTAAAACTTTGACATAGTTACTTAACAAGGAACTATGGCAAGCTGCCCAAAGCCTAGAACAAACCAGGGTTGTAAAGCATTTACTGCTGGAATAAGACAGTTATGAGTTACGGCTTCCCCGTGGATATTGGTAGAATCACCTTTCAGAAATTTTATTTCTCAACAACCTGTTGCTGAAGATCATAGAAATGCTCAGGAAAAAACAGCACTCTGGTGGCATATCTGCATCTGTCTACAGATGTCTTAAAAGTAGCTACAAAAAAAAGCTCATTGAGTTGGTAGTGCTGTCCTGACACATGGGTACCCAAGGACCTGCGCTGCTGGCACACACCTGCAACACCCACTGGTGAACTCCACCAACAGTATCAAGGGTTCCCCAACATTAAGAGGCACACAAGAGATCCAGACTGCAAAATTAACTAGATACAGGAATTTGCAGCTTTTGCTGCCTACCCAACATACCTGTGACATCCAGCGGGCGCTTCTTAAGAGCAGTAACCACTGGACCATCTTTTCTGCGCAAGAGGGGGCTGCTCCGTCTTTCAGCAACTTTTTGCTTTAGTCTGGATCGTAATTTCAGATTGGGTTCAGATGCTGAACAAAAAAAGGAAAAGTAAACAGTGTTTTAGTTAATATTATTTCAGTAGGTTTTTTGCTCAATGCAAAGGCTGAATTACAGTTCAGCATTTGCAGAAGCCTAAACAAAATTAGTCATTTGATACCATGTATTTGGAACAAAGACTTCTAAATATAATGAACAGGTTCCAGCCTATGTAATATCTAAATTTACTGATAATGAAAGTCAATAACTTTTTAATTAAAAATAATAATCACCCTGCAGTGTTATCTCTCCAACGACTGTGAACTCATTTGGACAAGATCAGAGAGCACTATTCACATTCCCCAGCTTCCTGCCACTGCCCAACTTTCTTCCAAGCCAGTGATAGGACCTAACTTACAAGGTCTGAAAATCAATATAGGAATTGGTGAGATGGCTGAGATGCTGCTGCTTGGTCAGCACGGAGCATCGCTGTGGGGCTGGGACACTATCTGCGATGTGTTGCTGAAACGGGCAGCCCCACACCCTTGGAGTCATCTGACCACAGTCTGAGCTGGCTCAGGGAGAAACACCAGGAAAGAGGGGGGGGAGGGAACGCAAATCAAACCCCACAACAAAAAAGGTGAACGTTTTCTCACTGGTTCATCTCCCTGGAGCACCTCATCTTGGGATCTGATGAGCACCAGCGTCAACTCAAGCAAAAGGGCATGAGAGTGTGGGCAATGCCAAAGCCAAGGCCAGGGAGGAGAAGGTTTGTTTATTTAGGGAGATACTTGGTTACGTCATCACAGCCACAAAGTCAAACCGTATCTAAAAACACATCAAATACTTCAAAAATTCAGGGCTGCCAAGAGTAGGTGTGCATCTATTTCCTGAGACCACAGTCTGACTTGCTTTGTGTACATCATACAGCTGAAATAGCCTCTTAAATAAAAACTTCTGCTGTACCCAAATCCTTAGATTTCATTTCTCCAAAAGTCAAAGCAGAACTCCTGGGATCTCCTAATATCTCTGGGTTAATGACAACTGGCAACACTGAACACGTTTGCACTGCACAGCTTATCAAGTTTTTATAAAGGTAATGAAGCCTTAAGTCAAGATTCCTCCTGCGAGATGATTTTCTCTGTAAACTTTGTGATCTCTTGAGTATACATGAAATATCTGCTTCGGTGCTTGAGGGCTCCTGACAGTTATGAGATTTGTGAACTGGCCCAATCTTTTCCATTCCTCAATCTCTTAACAACTCTGCAGCTTAATCCCTTTGAACCGGCAAATCCTGTGCTCTCACCATTAACCACCGATACACTCAGCTCTCTACACTCCGGGTACAATAATCTACATTTCTTTAGAAGACTTAAAATGGGGTTTACAAGCTGATTTGAATTAACTAAGTCTGGCTACAGATATATTTCCCTACAGTTGGCTTTGACCACTAGGTCATGTAAAAGATCAAGACCAACCATGTTAATTGCAGGGCTCAAAAATCAGAAGCTGATGAATTCAAGATCAAATGCTTAAAGTTAAACCATCAAAACAGTTCTTTGATGAAACTTTTGGAAGGGGAAAAAAAGAGCTTTTCATGACTGTTTTGGACAGAAAAATGCCAGCAAGAGATAAAGGAAGCACTAAAAAAAGTGTCAGACTCATCAAGATGATGCTTAAAATGCAGTATGAAGTGCATTAGCAAAGGAGAGAATCATCTTATAGGACATTTGCATATAAAATGGCAGGGGCTGAATGCAAATCTGTCGTTTGCTAGGAGGACAAAATTAGAAGAGTGGACTAGTTGAAATACAAGCGTATGCTCTGACTAGCTCCTTTATGAAATTCTCTTCAAAACAGCAGTTGCCTTAATATTTTTAAAGCAGTCTCTGGACATGAGAACATTCAGTACCTCAGGCTGAATACTTAAATTCACTTTTTTAAGTTTTTGCAAATATTAAGTATTAGTAACCATCTAGATGCTCCGGTCAAGATCTTAAAAAATAAATGGGAATGTGTCACAGCTAGATACTGATCCATTCAATTTTAGATACATTTGCACTGCCAACCAGCAAATGAAATATAAGCCTATGCCACAGCTGTTGAAAGGATCTGTCTTCTGACAAAGAAAAACATGACGATATAAATTGTACTTCAGTGCAGATTTCATTCATACGCAATTTATATCCTGCATAGTGTTCATCTGACATATGCTTTCGGTTGGGAACAGACAAGTAATTCTATGGCTTTCAAGCACAGAGAATGAATTGATTGCAAACACCTTAAAAATCGGCAGGAAGGACAGAGCTGGGGATCACAGATTACCTAGCACTACCAGATATGTAGTATCTCCATACACACAGCCACAATAAAAAATCCTTCCACGCAAGAGGAAGGGAATGAACACAGAGAATCACAAACTTAAAAGAGAAAACAGCTCAAGAAGTAGTTATGGCCAAAGGGGCATATGATAATTTGTCAGACTGAAGTATTTTCAGGCTGAAGTATTCTGTATACTCCTCCTTCGCTTCCCCAGCTGGAGGATCAAGTTTTGAAACACCAAAATGTCTATTTAAAGAACCACACGTTACACACCCTGCCTTTGTTCCGTGACAGAACTGCAAGTTTTTCCCCCAAATATCATCCCAAATCTAACGTGCCATCAAGACCTCAGAGAGCATAATCCCTACATGCCTTTAATTGGGCGATGTATAACGCAAAGGAGGGGAGTTAAAACTCAGCACCAGCAGCACAGAACAGCCTCAAGTTCAAAGAATTTACATATATCATATTTCATAATACTTAGTTTTCAGTAGAGGCCTTTCCACATGTCCAAAGCGTTGCTCCCCATGACTGCTAACTAGAGTAATTTAGAGATCTATAAACTGAAATACAAAACTTGCTGGCCTTCTACATCTTAAGGCCGTAAAGTCTTTTAAACAAAAACACTGAGAATTTATTAAAGAATCAGTTTGATTCCTGTTTAGCAAAGAAATTAAGCACATGCCCAAGTCTGAGTCAGCTTCAGAGAAGCCAGTGGGATTTCTTAAGCAGTGACATACTTAATTTGGCCTATAATAAGGATTTATTCAAAGAATATTTTGTTTTTCTCCAAGTGAGTAAATTAATAACTAGACCATAAGCCAAAAGCTTCCCTAGTTTTCACAGGCTCAAACCCAAGTTACCCCTCTTTTATTTCATTTATTGCAGCAGGACCCATGTAATCCAATTCTTCAACATTTATGTCATTCTCATTGTTTTCTTCCTGGAACTGCATCCACTAAGCTGCTGAACTAATCTGACATTAAGTCTATGCAAGTTAAAAACACAAAATCCTAGGCAGAGTTTGCCCTGTTCCCATTACCCATCCACATCTACGAAAAAAGCAAACAATGCACCATGAAAACTCTAATTCCAGTCCTTGCATATCTTAATTTTGGGAGCTGGAGACTGAGAAAGGCTATTATGCTTTTGTAATTTTTTTTTTTAAACTACATACTAAGCCTCACCAGCCAGGCAAAGACCAACACAATTACCTTGTCACTTTTCTAGAGTCCAGGCTACACGATCGCTAAATAAAGGAGAGGAAGAGAGAAACCTGTCTGAAACAGGCCTTTTGCACAACCCGGAATTTTAATAAAGATAAATTATCTTTTGTTTAAGCAGGAGAGACCACAGGGTCTGCAATTTAGCGTTTGCTCCCTGCTGCATGCCTCCTTTCCTCCCCTGCCTGGCTCTGCCCCAGACCCTTGCTGCTACTTCTCTGTGTGCTCATCGTGGACTCTCCTCTCCAAAAATATTGGATCCTGGCCTAACTAGTCAAGAGGAGAAGAATATGGTCCTTGACAAATGTACCCAGGAGAGACAGATACCACGGGGCACAAACAGCAGCATAAAATTCCCAAACTAGAAAGGAAAACCAGAACAAGAAGACCTAGTCTTCTGCAGAAACAAACTATGTTCTATGTGCTAGGTACCACGTTAGATAGCATGACCTGAAATAATATGTCTTGGAACATAGATATGACATTAGAAAGGGACAGATAAAAGATATTTGCTGGGTTTTCTTTCTTTTTCTCCTAACTCTGTGTTGGCATGAACACTGTTTAAGAGCTCTGTGGAAAGGCTATTTTCTGTATTTATGGAAGACTGTGTCCTTAAAATGAAAACTGATTAAAGGCTAATACTTGGCATTTTTCATGCTGAAGTTTATTAGTCTCAGCATCTAAGCAATAGAAAGGAGGCTTTAACACCCATTAAACTGAGCACACAGTGTTCGCACTTTTTACAGCTTCACTATCATTTGCTTGCCTGACTACAAAACCATGCAAAATGGCAGAGTAACAGAGCACCACTAAGGTTTCCATTGTGAACAGCCAAAACTGGACTAGAAAAACAAACACGTGGAAATGCCACATCTTGTCTCTGTATTTAGACTTGGAAAGGGGAAGAAGGACAGCAACTTTGCAGTCTTCAAAGCATTATCTATGAGGAAAGATAAGAGAGATGTGGAAGGGGGTAAGGAATAGAAAGAAAGGAGAGAGAAGGAAGTGCTCCAAACGAGTTTCCCCAGAAAAACATGGAATTCCTGTACAGCCACAAAAAAGCTGCAGTGTGTGCAGAATCCACCCCTCATCGGTGGCTCTCAGCCCAAGCTGGTGCTCATTTTCGAGCTGCGATCTGTTCTGTGTTTCAGCTTGGAGAAATCACTCGAAGTTACCCCTCCGGGTGCCGTTCACGTGATGCTCGTGGTCAGAGCTGTCCCCCAGAGGACAGGCACGCGGCCGTCACGCCTCGGCACACGCTCCGAGCTCAGATTTGCTTCTCCTTCCTGCTACAGGCCGCGTCCCAAAGGCCAAGTCGCTCAGCTCTGGCCAGAACAAACCTGGCCATGTACATGTATCTCCTCCAGAAGCGCTTCCGAGGAAAGCCCCAGCTTTCCCCCTTTGGATCCCCGCCACCCGTGCTAGAAGTGCACCCGCGATGTTTTAGCAGAGCTCCTGAGGGGACGGACCCCCCTTTTTGTGCCTTGGCAAGCCTCAGCGCGGCACAGGAGCGCCCACGGAGCACGGCTCACAGCCGTCCACAGCGCCCACGGCTGCCGCTCGCACCAAGCAGAGAGAGAGGAGAAGAATTCCCCAGCACGCCTTTAGATGCGACTGTCAGAAGAAATGGAGGGAATAAAGAAAGCATTTGCTGGTCCTCCAGCTGCGCTTTGGTTTGTTCTGTTCTCTGAAACGTCAATGGTCTGGTCTGAAGAGCTATTCTGTAGCATCACAGTAATAAGTGATTTTTGTCTTTATTAAGTTATTTTGGGATTACAGAGACTGACGCTCTCCACTCGGAGCAGGAAACGATGTTTATAACAATACGGATTTCTCATGCAGGTCAATGCCTCCGCTCTGCAGAGTGTGCCCGGGGGCAGTGCGTGGGTCTCGGGACGCAGCGAGCCGCCCAGGAAAGCCGGACCTCTGACCACGTCAGCAGGGAGGACGACGTGGGTGGGAAAGCAAAGATGCTCTCAAACTTGAGTGACGCTCCATGCTGTACAAAGCTCAAAGATTTTCTCTAAATTACACTCCCACACGACACCGGGATTTCAGCCTACTCTATTTTCCTCTAAACAATCTTTGTCATAAAACAAACCACTTAAAACATTCCAATAATCGGAACCAACCCAGAGAGGTACTGTGCCTTTCTTGACAAACGCACTATTTTAATTATTGACAAATCCTTTCATTTTCCCTTTTCTTTCTTGTAAATGCAAGTTCAGAACAATTTCACCTGCTTAGCCCCAAGCACTACTCAAATAACCCTGTGCTTCTGCAACACTGCAAGGAAAACGACAGCATCACGGGATGCTGGATGCGTTCCTCCCTTAGGCTCCTCTCTCTTGCATGGAAGCAGAAGGGCACTAGCAAACAGGAGATGGGTAGATCCAGTCCAGGGGCTCCCCACCGTGACGTACTGTTCTGTGAGGTACTGGTCTGTATTGTCCGATTCCCTCTGCAATAGGTCCCAAACGCGGATGGAATTCAGGAAAACAACTGGCCATCGTGGCCCTCCAACCGGCAGATGTGGCAGAGCCTGCTCCTTGTGCCACCTACGGGGAAGCCTGAGGAGCAGTCTCCATTTTGCTGCATTGCTTTACTCCTTGAGGGAAGCGGCTGCAGCAAAGGAGTGTACAAGCCACGGTCTAATGATGCTGAGCTAAAACCTTCTCCTTGGAGCTTTCCTGACGGTTCTTAACTGGGTAGGCTGTGAAGGTTAAGCACATCTTGCTTTTACCACAAGCCCCAAGACGCAGTACTTGACCTATAACCAGTTTTGTCTGTCTTTTGTCTCCTTTGTCTGTCATGACTTGAGCAGAAGGCAAGAGACATTGCTGGGAATGGAGGGTTTTGGGTAGGATATTTATTTTTTCCTGGTCCCCACGGAAAAGGAGCTGAAAGAGGGGTCTGTGACACGTTCCAGTTGTCACTTCTCCCCAAGTACATACCACACGCATGCACACGCTCATTTACTATCTAGCCAGGAAATTCAGAGACAGATACTTGCCAAAGATGTCTTTGTAAGCTCCCAGTCTGGCATTAAATTCAGACTAGCTTTGGAAATAGTGGAAATTCACACCCTGAGATGCTATCCCACGGTTCTGCAGTGAAAACATATTTGGGACCACAGGAATCCTTTGCCTCCTTAAAACCTTCATGCCCATCCATGTCCTGATCTTCACCTCCCCAGCGCAGCCGGCTGTGATGCTAGAGGTAAAGGAAAAGGCAGGACCCAGAGCCTGCGATGCTTCACAACACGGGGACAGTGGCTGCAGGAGCCCTAGGCCAAGCAGCCCCAGGAACTGAGCCAAATACACCAAACAAACAGCTGCCCCTCGCTCTTGGTGGATGCAGGAGGTCTTCTCATGGCCAGTGAACCACAGTGGCTTGGCAAGCGCCAGGGCATTGATGAGCACAAAAGAAAAAGACAAAATGAAAAAGAGCACACTTTTGGTAACAACAGCTTCATCAAACATCCTGACTCCCCTGCTGGAGTAGGGCTGTCAGGAGACAGGTTTGAAGATCAGCAGCCAGCTCAGGGCAAAGGAACCAAGCAGCAGCAAAGGCACAGATCTCTCCTGCCTGGGTACGAGGAGGACCGAAGGAGGGCGGCTGTCTTGGGAAAGGTTTGCTTTATCCAACAGCAGGAGCAAAACCACGGCGAGATCTGAGCCAGCTTCACAGCCTGCACGGGTGATTCCTGCGGATGCAGCCGTATTTACACCTACAGCTTCGGAGAGCATCTTTTATGAGTGGTTCAAATAAATGGACTGTTTTCCTCACTTTGGGGTCAGGTTTAAATAGAGATATGCCGACAGGGCAATGTTTCCAGTCCATGCACCCCAGTGAGCTGAATGTGTGTTGGCCAGGCTATTCTAGCAGGTGCTGAGTTTGGCAAAACTACTGATTTCAATGACAACTAATTGAAATGCTGTGGCTTTCCTCAGAAATCCTGATTAGCTGTCAAGTCCTGATGAACATGAGGAATCCTGACCCCACCTCTTTGCAGGAGCAAGTAGGAAAGCTAGTGTCTGACATGACATGGTCTAGCTCCGCACAGGATGTTTAAAAACAAAAAAAAATAAAAACCCTACACAAACAAGAGGAAAAGCATGTTAAAAAATTAAACAATTCTCTTCAGTCTTTTATGAATTGTGATGATGATGGTCATTTCAGCTTTCTAATTAAGAGCATGTTTTAATAAAACCACTGCTCAGATTCTAAAAAGCAGGGAACACCACAACAAACCTTGTTCCTGGGGAGAAAATAAGGCTACCAGATTCTTAGAAACACAAAACTGAAAAGCTTCATTAAAAATAAGTTCAGCAACTTCAAAGAAGCTGTTGACAAACAACTCTTGAGGTCATCAAACAAATTACAAAAGACTGCCCAGACCCAGGCTCTAAAATCATTGTGAAAGAATTCTCCAGAGGTTTTCCTAGAGGATCCCAGTACATAGCTCACTGAAGCCTCATTAAATGTGGAAGACACCAACCTTGACTTGGGAGCAGAAAAGGTCACTTGTATTTTCCCCTCTCAATGGCTGTTGAGAAAATGCATACACTAAAGGAAGTGTGTGTATATATATATACACATATATATATATAGGAAATGTAACACGAATGGGGAAATAAAAAATCCTTGTATTAAGTTATTTAAAGCAAAAGGAGAAAAGCATGAATAGCACCAACCGAACCGTTCTCAGTTCAGTTAAAAAAGGGAGAGCCCCGAAGAGTTTAGAAATAGGGAACTAAGTGCAATGCATCCCGCAGCCAAACTAAGAACAGGATTCAAGCAATTAGTAATCGCACCAGTCAGCGGCCGAGCAGTACAACAATTTCACGCAGAAACCAAATGGCCAAGAAACTGGAACGTAATTTGGTAAAACAAATCAGACAGGGTAGGATTTCTGGGGACAGGATGCATTAGGAGCACGTTGCAAGTGTTTACTGTTTCACATGTTGAATGTTTTCAAGCACTCTTAAGACATTATTCATGCACACATCTACTTTTACACGAGCGAGCGTGGCCAGCTAACCGTGTCTCTTACGCAACGTGCACACTTGAGCGTTAGATTAGCAAGTTACTGCCAAGTGTGCGCAGAGGGATAAGTATAATCTGTTCCACGTCACGATGCTTTAAACAATCAGAGAGTAAAGAAAGGTAGTATTTTTAAAACCCAGCGCAATTACAGATTTGTTCTTTCTGAACAATTTCTCAACATGCAAGACATGCTGCCAACTCTGCAAATGCACCCTAGAAGAAATGATCGCTCAAACTGCCTTCCCGCAGCACCCCGAGTCCCCCCATCCCTAACAATGATGTTGGTCGGATTCCAGTCCTGGTAATCAGAACTGTATTGTGATGGACTCTGTTATTTGAACTGCAAATATTTAATCTAATTTAATAAAATTGGACCACATGATATGGCGGTTTTAAATTACAAACACAAAGCCAGAGTTTTGACTGGTGCCAAAAATCTGAAAAGCTCAGTCGTAATAAAGAACTTTATTTAGGATGGGCTCCAGCCTTCCCTGCCTTTTGTTTACACCAGACTGTTCAGGAGTCTTTCTTCTCCAAGCAACTTAACATTCTTGGCAATGAGATTTCTGCAGGATATCATTGTGCCAGAGACTGAAGTGCTGTTGCATTGAAAGGAAAATAAAAGAAAACAAAAAAAATCTCCCCTGAACCTTGCAAGTGAACTTGTATGTATCGCATAACAATCCCCAAAAGATTAATGCTGATGCCCACAAAGAAGAAGCATCAGTGTTCTGGAAAAACAAAATCAGCTAAGTATCTTCCTGTTTTAAAATAACAATGATTTTTAATAATGCTAGTAGATACATTTATCATCCTTAATTCACCCTGTCTGACAGGGCTTTTATCAGCCACAGTCTCATTCGGAACTCAGTCTGGGAAACAGAAAAGAGGCATGATGTGCAGACACTCTTTCCTTTTCCTGCAGAAATCCACTGTTATAACATTTGAAGTGAGAAGGGTGACCTATTCTCAAACTAAAACTGACAAGAAAGGGCCCCTAAAGTGATGAGAAAGGGAGTTTTTTTGATCGAAGACTATTTATGCTGTGGGGGTGCTGACACAACTCCCTGGAAACGGAGTGCCTGGTTTCGAAAGGGATAGGAAAGAGAGCTAAGAATTCCTTGGAATCATGCTGTCCACAGGCCCTACACAACAGGTATGATGCCAAGGGATGCTTCGTTGTGTGGAAACGCTGTGATTTCCCAGCGGAGACTGAAAGCCTTCAGCAGAGCAGAAGCAAACGGCAGCAGCAGTTGCTAGCAGCCCAGCAGTTTCTTCTGCCAGGCAGATGTGTATGCAAAGCACACCTCTGTGCTTTGACAGCTTTAGAAATGAAGGAAATCTCCTCTGAGGGCAGTCCTCCACCAGCGCTCACCCTCCCTAAGAAAGGCCAAGTCCCGAAGCCCAGGCAGCATCACTTTGGCTGTCATTACCTAGAAGCAGGGAACAGAGGATGCTCTACCCTTCAGCAAATCCTGTTTTCTAAGCTCTGCCTTTGAAGTCTCCCAGAAAGGGCTCGCTTTCTTGTCAGCAGTTCCACCTACCCCAAACAAAGGCACGGGGCGTGCGCCCTGGGAAGGGCTTGCCAATTTTTAATTGATTCTTGTGCAGCTGAAGTGTCTGGCACCTGCCACCCAGCCCACCACGCCTGGTGATGGGGAAGACCATCTACTGCACGGTAGCCAGGAATTCATCCACAGATCCATCCAGCAGGACAGGCGCTATGGTCCAGAAAGAGAAGTTCCCCAAAAGGTCGTAAACCCATAGGGAGGTTTGGTTAACATTCCATCACCATTCTTTACCACAAGGATGACTTTTTGACTACCAATGCTCAACCCTGTACATTTGAAGATCCACAAAGCATACCTGAGAAACAACTAGGCCGTACATGTGGAACGTGTGAAGTTGAATCACACTCCTGCTTTCCTCTTAACTCTATTCCATCCTCCAAGGAAAAGTTTTTCCTATTCTGAGGCAATTTCCAACACACAGCACTGTCTGTACCATCCGTGCGAGCAGGAGTGCTCCCCAGATTGGGGTGAGCTCCTCGAAGCCCGGCTGTTCCCTGAAGGAAGCTGCTGAGGATCACAAGCTTGCACGGTTAGAAGCTGAGGCTGTGTTGGCTTAAGCATGTGATATGGAGCTGAGGACCACAGCCAACCAAAACAAACTGCTTTACATAATATATAGCTGAGAAATAACTGACCTGCTTAGCCACCATGCAGAGAAAAACCTAACTGAGAAATAACTGTCTAGGTGTGAACCAAAACCCTTGCA
This sequence comes from Anseranas semipalmata, assembly GCA_013399115.1. Classification (NCBI taxonomy): domain Eukaryota; kingdom Metazoa; phylum Chordata; class Aves; order Anseriformes; family Anseranatidae; genus Anseranas; species Anseranas semipalmata. Next base: position 478,632 of record VXAA01001618.1, read on the forward strand.
GGAAGTCCCTACGCTTTGACTGGCAGAAACATTTTTATTTATTTTAAGTATAAACTTGTATATAAAATGCAAATCCCAGAAGAAATGAACTTTTCTTGGTACTTTTCTCACTCAGCAAAACATACTTCGACTTCAGACACGCAGATCTCTGTATTAGTTTTGACTTTGTGAAAACATCTCACAAACTTTGACACACAACGAAGCTGTCTTCTGCATGTAGCTTTGCAAGCCTGCACACCCAAAGCAACCCCAGGCTCCCTCTAACACTGCTCACTCAGTGACAGCTGAAAGGGGGAGAGGGGGAGCAGGGGGGAGAGAGTGCTTCTTAAATAAATCACTCCATAAAATACAGCTTTTTGGTAATGTACTCGTTTTTTTTTGGAAATGTAAGAGCAACGTGTCGCAGCAAAGACAGTAAGTAACACAGAAAATCAACGTGAGTGTTACCTGTTTTTCTGAGTGGGAAGTCATCTTTGGAATCATACATCCCCAGGACAGGGTGATTGTAGGTGCCGGATACGCCGCTTTGGGGTGGGGAGCTCTGGTCCAGAGAGCTGTGCTGTGTCTTCCTGCACAGATGGGAAGAGAAAGAGAAGGGAGAAACTTTACACAAGTGAAACACAAAGGGAACGAAAGCAGCTGCACCTTCTCTGCTCCACTGTGAACAACACAAAGGAAAATCTCTTGGTACTAGCTTTCTCGTTCTAGGCATTCATGCTAAAAAGAAACTAAAAGATCGTTTAAAGTCCAATATACAGGGAGGTAACTAAACATATGCTTAATTTTCAGTATAGGAATTATCCCACTGAGCGAGGTTCAACTCGTGAAGGTATTTAACCATAACTTTAAGCATGTACTTGGGTTGGGTTTTGACAAGTTATATCCTTGAAGCTAAGCACGGGTGTCGTTACTCCCCTCAACAATTTCCCTTCACTGCATAAAACCCCAAAAGAAAGCCTAAAGATGAAACAAAACCAAAGGATGAGCACATTAGGGGTCAAATATCTAAGCTGGGTAACAGCAGCCATGCTGCATAGGTGATCTTCTGCCTCTCGCTTCGCTGTACCCTGACCCAAGCACTTAGCAGTGATAGGGCCAAAGTACTCAACACCCTTCCAGATTAACTTCTAGAGGCTGATAATTTATAGCTTTGTTTGAGCAGGCTGCTGGAAGTAAATCACACTTAGCTATTTGCTAAGGATATTAAATAATGAATGAGTTTTCTAAACCTCCTACCAGTTCGTTGGCTGCATCTTTCCTACTTAATGACTTGTGTCCAGCTTTGCCATTTCTCAGGAGCTCTTTGAACCCCGACCGGTACAGACTTCTGGAAATCTCCAGACTTTTCATGTTAGCAGAGTAGCTACATCAACAGAATAATTGATTTAGCAATACAGGTGACAGCCATACAGCTATCAAACAATCTTACATTTTAAGTTCAAATAAACAGAACTTAAACCCTGTTTTACTTCTTTAAATGATTAAACAATATGGGACAACACAAAGCAAGCACTTCACCAAAAGATGTGAAGATTTGAAATTTTACATTGCTTAATAATCAGACATTCTTGGAGACCTTGATTAAAATATTCTGCTATAAAAGGTTCTTTTAACAAAAATGAGCCATTCCCATTTGAAAATTACACCAATTCATCCATTTCCGTGAGCAGTACATTTTGAAAGCTCAAATCACAAGTAGGTTGTTTGATGAGATGCATCGTATCAATTCCACTACAAGTTATACCCTTCCAAATATAAGGGACTAAAAAAATACCAGGAAACTGCATCAAGTTTTCTACACGATTGTTACAAAAACCTCTGAAAAGTTTATTCAAATATCTACATCAAAATTCTCATGCCAACAGTTCTCACCAAACAGCATGATTCACTGTGGTTTCCTAATCCTCCTCCCTTTATATTCCAAACTTCTCTGCACACACAATGATTTTGTGTTCACACTCCGTTGTATTTTACATTAGCATTCACACACATCCACACGTGTACCTTTTTCACATTCGCACCAATAAATGCCCACATGCACGCACAGTTTAATCATCACCTGAAATCAAAACAGAACCAAACTGAAAAATATTTGAATCCCTCCTGAGAACAGAAGTCGCTTTCTCTGCCCAGATCTGCTCATACCATAGGAAGGCTGCACAGAGAGATGTTTCACAAACAGGAAGCCCAGGCTCTGCAAGCCAAGAGCCCTCAAACCCACCATGTCACACAATGGCATTTCTGCTCTTGCCTATACAAGCAATAGACTTTTTCTTTTTCTTTTTTTCCTTTTTTTTTTTTCTAATCATGACTTAAGCTGAACAATCATGTACATTGAAGCAATTTTCATCACTTTGTTAGGGAATGCGCAGGAACTCAAAGGGCCTGTTTAGATGTGCTTTGGAGTTGCTGAATGACAGATATTTAACTCTGCAAACATGAATACATTATATTGCTTCAGGACTGGGATCCAACACCCTACACTGCTTCGAGCAAAATGCGCTGGTCTGCATGCCCGTTCAAGAATTTCAGAGGTCTTGAAAGAGATGAAATTGTATACTAAATCGAGTTTGCAGGCATTCCTGAAAGTACATACCTTCACATAACGCATTCCCTGTTCTTTGGGCTGTGAGGTCCTTCAAAAACCCATGCACAAAGCAAAGCATGCATGATACATCAAACATAGTCATGCAATGTAAACTGAATATTTATTCAAACATATGTATCAGTGCTAGAATGCTTTGTGTACAGAGAATGTCAACATCTATGTACGTTGGCATAATTTAATGTGTAATTAACCCTCTCTATCTTCTTAACATGCAAATACTCAGCTAAACTCCCTTTCATGATGGTTACTGCATTGAGTGGCTACTTCCCAAGTGCATTTCTGAAAACTTCCTAGGGAAATAATAGCCCTGCTTGCTAAGCCTGAGGTGCTCTGTCTATGTTCCTGTTAAGTCACTCTTCTTTATGTTAAGTATCTTCAAGAGCAAAGCCTCCTGCGAGCAGGGCTGTCCAGCAGATTCAGAATCCACAGGAGGGACAGTCTGACAATGACATTCAAAAGAACCTCTTCTTTTGTTGCCTATCATTAACATAATCTGAAAATTATAGTCCACAAAGCAATTTTAAACAATTACATATAGACTGGAGCTGCATATAGTAAGCAGAGTTTACGAAATGGCTTGAATAGCATAGACCTGAAGACCGAGCAAGACCTCTGTGAAAGCCTTGAAGAAATAATGTTGAGCATTACAACTTTCTTTCATTTAGTAGAACCTTTGGACCGTGACTATATTCTGCAAAACCTCTACAACTGGTTGCTTTTCATCTCAAGGGTTGATCTGCACGTCTGTGTGCAACAATGCCCTTTAACATTTGCGATTAATTAGAAAATATTCACTGATGATAAACACTCAGTGGCCCTGTACCAGCAACAGACAGGGTTGAGTGAAGTTAAAGGACATGTAAGATACTGAAGGTAAAAGCATCTGCACATCTCAGTGGACAACCAAAGCCAGGCCCAGCGGGCCAGGGGAACAACAGCTACTTCACATGTGAATGGAACATATTTCATGTCACTGCCATTGACGTAGAATTGTTTTGGTGTTCAATACCCTTAAGAGATCTGCTGTTTTCAAGTAATGCTTTTAAATATTTTTAAAGGAATTCGCAAACCTTAGTAATACCAAAGGAAGTGCTTAAAAGCAGGCGTGTCATTTAAGAGACTATTTCAGCATCTGTTACCATTTAATTGGTTTGCCTGCTCACAGTAGGAGCATCAAGTCTATCTTCTGTAAGCCTCGTTTGCGTGTGTTAAATCCAAACACCACCCAATTAAATCACATTAGAAGTATGTGCGTAAATATCTCTAACTGAATTGGTAACCTATGAGATGATACACAAATAAATACTAATACGTAATTAATTTAAATGTTTTCTCTTTTTTTTTTCTTTTTTTCTTTTTTTTTGAATAGAATGGAAACTAAAAATGTTCAGCTTGTGCCTTAACAACTGAAGGGCTGCATTTAACCCCCCCCACTACAGTTCCTTGCTGCTGTCTGCCCTCCCCAAAGGCTGGGCAAAACGAGCTCACGTCTGCCTGCAACTTATCACGGAAACATGCCCTTAGAAAGATTTGTGAGGCCTCTGAGGCTCATTCTTCCCTCTCCATGTCTTCTGTTAGAAACCAAAATACCGTTCCTCTCCCCACTACGAAGCAGATGGAAGGAAGATGAGGGAATAGCAAGCCTGTAAGAAAGAGGATGGCCCCTTGTGCAACAGTTTGTTTGCTGTCTCTACATCTTGTGCCTCTGGAACATCACAGGAAAGGCATCTTCAGATTAACACATGCCACAATAAACGTTAAAGAATGTATCTGTATTCAGAAGGGTCTCAGCATTAGCTTAAAACAAGGCGGGAAATAGACTGAAACATGAAACACAACAGCTAAATAACCTCCCGCACCACAGCTGGCCCTGTAACGTGCACGATGTTACAGACTGCTGCTCTTTGAGTCATCTCTGAAGGCTGGATTCTTGGTGAAAAAGCAGTTAATTGAAAACTGTGCAAAATGTAAGGAATTCAGACCACCCCCAAATTTATTTTTCCCTTTTCTAATATATTAAATTCATCCATGATGACAATTCTATGTGAGGTTTCTCTAAGGCCAAAAGATTAAAGATTCTGGAAGAAAGCATATATTTACTATCCTTAATTCTAATTTAGTATCATTTTTTTGCATCAAAAGTTAGGCATTTTAACCAACTGGAAAAAAAATGGAGAACACAGTGCCTCAGAGAGTCTTCAACTGCTTTTAATAAAATCCCCAAATTTCTTGGTGAGTCTCAATTACAAACAGTGGAAAATCAGTTATCTAAAAAAAATGATTTATGTTGTCTTGATTGAAATTGAGTTTAACCTATTTCTTCTAATATCCTTGACGTCAACTTCGTGGGCCTCAAGCACTAGTTCTGCATAAACGACCAACGTTTCACTACTTTAGCCAGTGCCATAACCATACAGTTTTCAAGTCTCAGATGAGATCTTCACAGACGTATTAAAATTGCTCAATCTCACCCTGGCGGAATAATGTTAGAATTTTTCTGCCAACTACACTTCAGCATTTCTGTACTAGCTCATAGCTGGGATATCTTTCAAATTTAACTTCAGTTTAGTTTCTTGTATGTGGAAACATCATCTGACTACAACCTCGTCATCCCTGTATACATGTTTATTGCTTTTATTGCTTAAGACTTAAAATACTATCAGATACTCAATTCAAACACAATTTTCACAGCAAAAGTTTCTTGGCTTTTATCATTCAAAATTTCATGAATTTTATGGTCAGTAAAGACAACATTCTAAACACTATATATTTTTTTTTAAATATAAACTTTTACAATGCTTTAGTAGTGAATGTTTTCAAATCATCTCAAATTTTCAGATTTTCTTTTATACAATGAAGAAGTGAATTTCTGGAACTGAAACTTGCACCTCATTTATAATGCCACCCATGACACTGCTTATATTTGCTATTTGGTGCGTTAGAACTAATTAAATAAGTCATTGTTTCCATGTCATTATAACATCACCTGCTACCTTCTCACTCCACATAACATTTGGGTTCTCTAGGAGACCCACAGTTGAACATTTTCTGTAGAAAATTTAGATGTCAGGGAAATTATGATTAGAATAGAGATAGAGTGCACTTCACATTTTCAGCAGTTTACAGAGAAGAGCCAAATGAACAAAACTTCCAGCCATGAGAGATTACGACGAGAAGTAACCATTAGAAACTTTATAAATGCAATGTTAGTTCAACTACCCTGAGTTGCAATTCACTAAACATAAAACCTAATTTCCCCATTTTCTTAAAGTTTTATAATACCCGGAGGGACCAAATCCTGGGTAAAAAACTACACAACTTATAAAGGTTGATCTTGATGGTAGGACCTGCTCGTTTGAAAAATCATGGAATACAGATGACAGCAAAGACCCTTACTCACAAAAATACTCTAACATCACAGAAGATATTAAAACTATTCACATCAAAACCCTCCGTAAAAGGCATTTTGGTCATGTCATACAGCAAAGTCAAACCCTAGTTCTATCATTGTTATAGTTGACCAGTAAACACATCAGGTCTATTCCCCACATCTCCAGCAATTGTGAAAAAAGGTGGCACCGGCTGAATCGTAAAGATAAGCCCAGTACCACTTACCCATACCAGAAGCGAGGATCACTGGATATACAGTGGTTGAGATTCCGGTGTGCCAAAGCCTTCTTCTTATTTAAGACAAATTCTTGTAATTTCATCTTGACTTCTGTGCTTGCCACTGCACCTGAAATGTCAGAAAAATAAAAATAAAAAAGGTTATTTAATAAATTGACTTTGGACGAAAGCTGAAGCAAATAAAAATTCACGTACTTTAAGAATTAAAATTTCTAAAAGGATTTAGAATTAAATCTTTGATTTTCAGCCCAGTAGAAGAACTTTTATTTCAAAGAGAAGAACAAAGTGCCTCCGGTAAGGAGCTCTCTTTTTTCCACCCTTGGCTTTGCATATAATCACAACTTATGTTTGAAAATGGAGATTTAATCAGAGATTTATCATTTTTCTATACGAGTTTTCTGAAGAGGATTTCTACACTTGCATAAAAGTACACTTAGAATAAAGTACTTGTACTAGGTATTCCAGCTTTCTTTTAATCAAAGGTATTTAAGAAAAAGGGTCTTGCGTACACTCAAGTTTTTAAATGTCACATCTGCAAGCAGAAGGGGAATGAAACGAATGTCTCATATGTAGATTTTGTCTTGAAAAATCCTGTAAATAAGGACCTCTTTGTTCAAAAGTATCTGTGTACAATAAGACCTACATAATATTCCAATTCATTTACAAGTGTGCAATCTATTTCTTCAAATAGAAAATCTAACATTTAAAGAAAAAAGTCAGTAATTTTGTAGTGTAGAGTTAAAATGTCAACTGTGTAATTTCTAATCATTATTTCCTCCACAATAGAGACCAGTCTGTTTTACTGTGATGATGGATTAAAATTATCATTCAGTTGACAGAACAGATTCGCAGGCACAGTTCCTGATGGAGTAATGCATAGAAAGTTTGGCAAGCAGAACATGTGGAAAATGATGGTTCATCTATACCACAGGGTAAACCAAGAATTCCAAAGGAAAATATCTGGGCTACAAGAAAATGAAAAGGCCAGGAAAACCGTCTGCTCTGTTGGGAGTAGAAAACTCGAAATACGACAGGGTGATCTTTTGTCTCCTGGATCCTACTCAACAATGTGGTGCCATTTGACAGACTGGGGAAACATTTTTTTATATCTTCACAAGAGAAGTAAGCTGCAATAATTCTATAAAGCACTGCCTGAAGATGTAATATTGCTTAACCACTGAAGCAGAGTTGAAAAGCTTGAAAATTCGCCTTTTTGGAGCCCCGTACTTCTCACTAGCTCTACAAAACGTAGGTTTGGCGTGCACCCCAGCAGGAAGTTCAACTGAGGAGCTGGAGATAAATTCTTATGAGTGTAGCGAGCCACATGGCTAGACCAGAATAGGTGACAAATTCATGCATAAAGGCCTTATCTCTCCAAAAAGTGTCATCTTTGATTGATTAACATCTTAAAAATAATCAAACATGGCTGGGTTCTATTGGTTTTGGATAAATCTGCCATTATTTAGAAGATTTGAAGCCAAACATTTTTGGATCCTGAGGTTTGCAAAAGCTTCCCTGGCATGTCTTCCTCCTTAACGAGAAGCTGAAGGGCCCCACATATGCTTAACAGGATAAAAACACGTAGGCTTTCTCTTTCCTGGGCAATGCTGGAGCCACGGACAAAGCTATCATGTGAGAAGTTCTGATCATTACTCAGCTCTTGACCCTTGAGAACTGAAAGATTAAAAAAAAAATCTAATTCACTTTTAACATATTATATATGCAGTGATATGATACAGGCAGAAATACTCTGCAATACCCAGTGAGGACATTAAAGAGGAGGAAGCCAAAGGCAGAAAGGCACAACCTGGCACGTACATGACGGTGTACACCATGCAGGCGTAGAGGCAAAGAGGGCGAGAGCAGAAATCAGACATCCCATATGTATGGAATAAATCCACAGGCAGGAAGCAAGACATTGCACCCTAGCAGAGGTGAGAGACCATGGTGGAGTAAAAGAAGGATGAGCGGGAAGGAACTGGCGAGCAAGAACGCAATGAAGCAGCCCTGGCTGGGGCAGCAGCTGCCCATGGCGGGGAGAAGCGAGCTGCAAAGCAGGCACATAGGCTTCAGAGGGAGCAAAGAGCAGATCAACTGATAAAGACTGCAAACAGGAGAGAGCCACGATGAGCAAAGTACTCCAGACAGGATGGGTCTAAATCAAGAGCCAAAGGATTGAGCCAGGCTACAATCACAGGGAAAAAAACAGGTTACGCACCGTCCCAGCATCAAACTACAACTGAATATACGATAAGGCAGGGGCAGCGGGAAGAGAATAAAGGAGGTCAGAAGCAGGACCAAGCTCCTGCAATGAGGAGGAGGTTGCACAATGCAAGAACAGAGGAGCAGAACAAATGGAAATTAAGGAGAGAAAGCCCTTAATGATAGTGTGGGCTGATCACAGCCGGCCAGCTTGGAGGAGAAAGCCTAAGACAAGCCACAGTCAAAGGCTGCCTGAGCAGCGAGGGACTGAATGGTCCGTGCCCAGAAGGAGGGAGACGGGAAGGCACAAGACCGGTTCTAGAGTCGGTTGTAGCAGTGGAAAGATGGGACGACCGACTATCACTCCTTATCCTGCACAAAACCACCTTTAGTTTCATATAGAATTTCCTTCTTTACTTAGAAGTCACGCTTTTGATCAAAAGCTTTACGATAGCAAATTTCAGTTCACAAGGGACAGGGGTAAGGATCCTGAGATGAGAAAGCAAGCAACTGGTACTACGTTAACCTGACCCTACTTGAGATTTGCCTTCTAAAAGGTATGAAGCAATATATTTTGGCTTACAGTGATGGGGAAGGATGGAGAATTAACTATATTCTTCATCTATTAGGCACTCTTCACTTCAGATTTGGACAACTTTAACTGTTACGTTTAGCAAAATTTTCTGATGTGAGAAAAGTGAGTATTCTTAAGAGCTTAGCTGCTATAATGATTATACACTATAGTATTTCTTAAATAAAAGTATTTTAAAAATAAAACTGTAGCCATGGGAACAGGATCTTCAACTTAGCATCCCCTCTTTCCTCTACACCTATGTTTCATCCAAAAGGTGCTTCAGATGCTTTTGTCGTTTTACAGAGATTCGGGCATTTTCGTTTATTGTAAATTATCTTAATGAGAATAGCCAGATACCAGTTTTGCAGAGAGGCCCAACAAAGCATTGATACAGTATCAACGGAGAACAGCAGGGCAAAGTGGAATTGCTTATAGCTCTCATCCAGTTCAAACTGACTGCCTCTACTTTGGAAAAGAACAGAAAGCAGCCAGAGGACGACGGGAAGTATCGCACGTGGCAGCCAGCTGCACACCGGAGCAGCCAACCTGCATCATCGCCACCTTTACTCACTCCTGGAAGTTACACTGCTTTTTTTTTTAAGGAAATTCTGACCCTGTGGTTTTTCTCCCAATAAAAGAAACAAAAGAAACCCAATGCAGACACACACACGTGCTGGATCTCCTATGAACTGCTTTGCTAAGACACTGGGGCGGGTCTGCATGTTCCCTTATTTGAACGCAGCTTAAACAAAGCCTGTCCTTACAAGATGCACACATGGGGAGTGGGGAATTCAACCTTCTGAAAAAATGTTGTCTCCTAGACCCCAGCCCCTTCCTTCTACAAAACCTGGAGCTTTATCTTGCCACTGGTCCCCAGACAGTATCTCATCTCCTGCTCTCTATGCTGCTTCCATTTCAGGCTTCCTTATGTCATTTGGAATGAAGACCTAACGAGTTGATAGTACAACTTTGCAAGGTATTTTTCCTCCCATTCACTTCTAAAAGAAAACGGAACAAGCAACCAAACTGTCTCTGATAAGGGGATTTGTGAGGCAATAATCATTTTACTGAATCTCGTGAAGTGCATAATAACACATGGGAAAGCCAACCACAATCTGTACCTCATGAAAGAAGTACTTTCTGAATGAAAACACTTTAAAGCTAAAAACTGAGAACTCGCCTACATCTTAAAAGAGTGAAATTAAGAGAAGTAAAGCAAAAGAAAAGCAGCGTGCATCTGGTGTATTTTATGGTTTTAATATTCTGCCTCCATTAGGAATGCTGCCAAAAATACTTCAGAAAATGTTAAATCAAATAAAGAGATGATACGCTTCCTTTTGAAAAACGCTAAAACGGCATTTAGTAAGACAAAAATGAAGATAAAGCATAGAAATAAATTTCTCTTTTACCCTCAATACCTCCTAACCGTTTACATAAGCTCCTGTGCAGCCAGGCTCTGTAGAAAGGCTATCATGAAGGCTTCTTCAGCTTTATAAAGCTGCTTTATGGCTTCCATTCATCTACTCTACCTGTCATCACTGAAACAAGTGAGCTTTTGCTACTTACTCTCTTTTCCTTTCTCTTTGTTTTTCAGCTGTTGAAGTTTCTGCTCTCGGTGCTGCTTCTCCAGCTCCTGCTCCTGTCGGTGCTGCTCCAGCTTCCTCTGGTGCTCCAGCAGCTCCTGCTGATGCTTCATTGCCAGCATCTCCTGCTGCTGCTGTGGAGAAGGGACGAGGGAAAAGGAGCAAATTAACACAGTCAGACCTCCCAGTGCTAAAACAGAAGTTACCATCAGTTGACTATAACGCTCCTTCGTTCACAGAAACAGGAAAGATAGCATTTTGGTTGTGTGGAGGCTCCTGCACTGACTCAGGGGCACTTTGTGTAGCCCCATTTCTAGTTCAGGACAGCACGTCATGCTGTCCTGCAGCACTGCCCTGCCAAAACCCGGCACCCGTGGGTCCTGCCCTAACCCGGCACAAAGCGCTGCACAGCTCTGCGGGACGAGCCTCTTTCCTTGCTATTTCAGCTGGACCTTTGCTTTCTCTCCATCGCGTATTTTGAGTAAAACCCCATTACTACATCTTACCTATGCATACTTGCTGAAGGAATATCACTGAGCTCACCAAGTCATGCGCTTGAAACAAAATATGCCATCATCAACGCCGGCTTTGCAAGACCAGTTCCCTGGCGCATATGCTTTTCCGAATAAGCCTTTAATTATATGACTTTGCACACTGGTTTCTCCAAAGGCCCTTCTCTCTCTCGGTGTTGTCCCATGTACCGGGGCAACTCTCTCGGTGTATCTTTTTAACTTCATCAAACGCTGGTCACTTCCCGTCTGCTGCGCAAACCTCGCACCCCGAGCTAAATGCAAAAGGACTGGCTTCCTTGCGGGCACGATCACCACCCGTTTCTGAGCTTAATTATAAGAGAATTGCTTCGTTAGAAAAGAATCTTCCAATAGTCTCTCAAGGAAGGATTCACCCCAGCCCTCTCAACTCACACATCCATGGGAAGAACTGAGAGACGGGCTGCCTAATTAAGGACAAGATTTGCAAAGCTTTCATCAGACGGGGCGTCCAAGAGCTGAAGCACCACAGACTGCTTTACCACAGTGCTTTTTCTACAAGGCCTTCACGCAGCAAGCGGTCAACAAAACGGGTAATTTGTATCTGGCACCCACTGATTTTTTTTTATTATTATTATTTTTAACTTAGACGAAAAAAAACTGATTTGGAAAAGTCAGGTTTTTGGCACCTGCCTTCTTGTAAAACGTAGCGAAGGACACAGCACTTGGTGGGGAGGGAATGACGAGAGGAGGGTAGGAGGCTTGGGAAGAGGTGCCAGTGACTCTTCCAACGTGCTTTCACCCCACGTTTGCCAGTCGGCCCATCCGAGCCTGTACTTAGCTTCCCCCTGCCTCTGGGCCAGCCGACCGCTGGTTCCCCCTTGGATACCCAAATCCGAGCACACCTGGCAGACGTGCCTGCCCACACCAACCTCCTGGGACGCTTGGGGAGGTCCTCCCCAGCCCAGAGCATCCTTCGTGGGCCCGGGGGTGTTGTCCTGGACTTTTTTCCTAAGAAAAAGCTAAAACTAAGATTTCAGATACCAGCACCTTATCCTAAGGAAGGTCGCTGCTATTCCTTTACCGCTTCCCAGTTTCGTTTGCACCCTCTCCAGCAAGACACACGCCTAAGCCAGCTCCCCGGGCTGCTCCGATTACGGCTGCAAACCCCTCTGGATGCAGGAGCACGCCTGTGGCCGGCGCGGGCGCCCCGGTCACGTCACGCTCGCCCGCACTCTTTACGTTGGCAGCTTATAAATTAGCAGATTGATTTTAAGCTGGCAACGTTAACCTTCAAAACCTTTCATGCTGCATACGCTCTGGCCATCGAGGAGACTTCTCCAAGCCTGGACTTAATGGGTGTCTGTGCTCCGATGCCACCCACTGCTCGAGGCTCACGAAATCCTGGAGATGGAAAGGGAGCGGGCCAGGCCAAGGCTATTAAGACAGGGAACCTGCTCCCCGCAAGCATGTGTCTCACTCCATCCTTCTTCTAGCCCTGACAACATATGTGCATGTGTTTGCAAGTCTTCCACCCCACAAACACTGATTTTTCCTCCTCCTTTTTCACATTTTCTATTTATGCTTTTGACAGCAATTTCTGGTTTTAATTTGTGATACTGTACATTTGTACTATCAAGAGTTTCAGCCGCGGCTATGCTGTACATAAAATTATACAATTCTATATAAAGATGCAAAAAAATAATGTAAGTGGTGCTCTACAATCTGCCTGGCTATCTGCTGGAAACTCCTGATCGAGGAGTCCCTGCTGCTGCTGGCTCCGAGCAGGCAGACTGTTGTAAAACACCGAGCCCAAGCTAGCAGAATTTGCAGCGATTGCACCTATGCTTCCCTTCCTAATTCTATGGAATTTTACGTAAACAACAAAAAAATCAGCCTCTAAAAAGCTACAAAACTAAAAAACACCAACATACACCCAAAAAAAAACCAAAAAAAACAGAGAAAACTAGTTATTTTTGTTTTATAATTAAGCAGCAGCTTCCTCTAACACATCTCCATTTGGAGAAAGACTATCTTTTCAGACTTCCAACAAGTCCACCACATGGTGGGCTTTTATAACCTAGCCATAGAAAGTATGCAAATGAACAATATTTAATGCACAATATGTTAAAACAGGTTTTGTTATTTTTATGAAATCAGGAGCCTTTTCTCTCCATCTGCAGTCTCCTAAGCTTCGCATGCGATGCTTCCCGCGATGGTTTACATACATTACGATGCTTTAGAAGGAACTGTGCCTTCATTGACATCTGTAGTGAAATGTAAATGAAAAAAACAATTTGTATCTGGATGGCTTGTAGAAATTTCACTTGAGGTCTACTGTTTCGGCCAGTTTTGACCCCAGTTGCCACAAAGACTCTTCTTGATATAGTTTTCAAACCTTTTCAAAGTTGAAAAAAAAAATATTAAGCAACCTCTCCGATAGTATAAATGAAAACTGAAACTTGTTGTTGTCTGTTGAAGCCTCAGAAAACAACTAAAGAAAACCCACTGTGGGGCTCCGTCTGAACTGTGCTGTTTTCTTACAGCACACACATTTCTCCACAATTACGGGTGAAAACAAACTACCCGGACGCTATTGACAGGAAACATGGGGTGTGCCGGCACCCCGACTGCGCTTGGGTTTCACACCCGCTCCGAGGACCGTGTATAGGGATTTGCGATGCTAACCCAAGGTGAGGCTTGCATTGCTCATCCGTGCTGAGGCTGTTATCCGTGTTGTTATGTGAAAGCCAGGGGAATAGAACCACCACACTAAATCACAACACGTTCCGGGGCAAAAAAAGCCCTTCTTTGCTTTAAAACCATAAGCTTTAAGGACTCTTTTGATGCTAGGCTGTGCCCCAATTTCCCTTTTATATTTTGAGGGTTTACAATTTAATTTTCTGATTAAAAAAATGTTTCTCTTGTCGCTTTGCAAAAAAAGACCCATAAGCAGCGAGAAGAGAACCCACTAAGGACTGACTAAACAGGAGAAACAGGAAATCTGATAACAAAAAGCTGCCCTGTGCACAAAATAAACTGAAACTTCAGAAAAATACGAGCGTCCCTGTTTCAGTTAAAGCAATCGAGGCAAACTTTAACAGGTAGCAAACATCCAGAGCTGCGTGTGGTTAACTGCAGAACAACTTCGTGCCCCACATGCTCAGCTTCTGACAAGATAATACCCACACGTTCTGGGCTTGGCCTGCCCTTTAACCTTCACTTGGTTATCTCAGCGGAAAAACAGCCTACGGATGTCTAAAGGCAAACTGCTGCAGAGGGACAAAATCTCCCACGCTTGGGTCTTCTGGAAATTGCCCGAGTTAGGAGATTACAAGCATCTCTTGAGCTGCAATTCACGGCATACCCAGAGACGCTTAGGTGGCTCTGATAAGGATTATTAATTACTGCGCGCGATCTCGCTCGCATGCCACCTACTGCATGAGGTCTCTCTCGCTGGCAAACGACTCGATGCCGACTCCGCAACGCTCGCGTGTTAATTGCGTGTAGTTGAAGTGGTGTGTTTTCCTGAACCGTAATGAAATTTAAATATTTGTGCAATACAAACTGATATGCCAAGGGAAATCCCTTGCATTCAGGCTAATTCAACCATCCATTTGAGGAGCATGCCGTGTGACAAATATGCACACTGTATTAGTGAGCGCAGCTAGGAACATCTGAATAAGGTGCTTTTGCCAATCTAAATATTTGTAAATATTTATAACTATGGGGATTCCTGCATATGTTTAATGTCACTGCTTCCACTATTTATGAAAACTGCACAAATGTTCAACTGTACCTGTAGTTAGTGTTTCTGGTGCTCCTTTAGCATATATTAATATTAATAAATGTAATGGGGAAAACGTAGAGCATTTCCAGCTATTTATCAATTTTCAGCTAGCTGTAAGGACTCAGCAATGCAGTGGATTTTGCCATCACATTCCTCAATTGTCTTCAGTTCTCAAGCTTGTCTACCTGGAACACAAACTAACACCTTATCAGTAAGCACATTGTAAACTTTCGCTGCACAAGAAACCTCTTTTTAAGCTATCTGGAGCTAAAACAGTTTCTTTAGTCATTACAACAGAGGTGGCAAGGTAGTGCTCTGAAAAATTCCAGCAGTCTCAGACCAGAAGAAAGCCAGTGCCCTCCTGGGAAGCGCGTGGTGCTGACAACAAAAATCCCATTTACTGGAAAGAACGAGGGCATATTTCATGACGACGTGTTGCATTAAGGCTTGCATAACCACTCCTCGATTTGCTAGATGAGCAGGAAGAATGCAGATCCTTCCTGCATCCCCGTATCTTTTAGACACCACCTTATTCTTCCCCCAGAAGCCAGACACTGCTCTCTGCCCACACTCTTCTTCCTTTCCATACAACAGCAATTTAAAGGTGCTTTTGTCATTTACTTCACACGCCGTGGCAAAACTGATTAAAATCTGCAGAGTAGGAGAGGTTTTGAAGCTTCAACTATGGTTCCTAGGTCTTTATAATATATATTTTGAATGCTTTACCTTCCTGCAATTAGTGGAAGGCAGCGTAAAACTATCTGTACCCAGACAGCTCACCTTTACTCATGAAGCTGAAGATAATCACACATGCAAGCCTGGGTGAGCAACAGCTGGCATTCCCACTGCTGATAAAAGTTTGCTGTGATCCAAAGCAGCTCAGTGCTGAGTCTACCTCCTAACTTGGATCTCAACCTAAGCCTGAGATCACCTAGGGGAGGTGCTACAGCGTGCTTCAGCATGGTGGGACACCACCCCAAGCACTTCTGCTGCTCTTTGTATTTGCAGGCAATTCCTAATTCTTCACAGTACAAGGCAGCTCAGTTAAGAAGAAACACAAGATGAAAGGGTAGCCCGATCCTCCACCTATGGGCCAGCATTCCTGCTCACACAAATATGGCCAGGTGGAGACCAGTGATGAGTAGTGTCCCCCAGGGGTCTCTACTGGGACCAGTATTAACATCTTCATCAATGACATGGACAGTGGGACCGAGTGCACCCTCAGCAAGGCTGCAGACGACACCAAGCTGAGTGGTGCGGTCGCCACGCTGGAGGGCAGGGATGCCATCCAGAGGGACCTGGACAGGCCTGAGAGGTGGGCCTGTGAGAACCTCATGAAGTTCAACAAGGCCAAGTGCAAGGTCCTGCACCTGGGTCAGGGCTATCCCAAGCATGAATACAGGCTGGGTGATGCATGGATGGCAGTGCCCAAGGCCAAGCTGGATGGGGCTTTGGGCAGCCTGGGCTGGTGGGAGGGGGCCCTGCCCATGGCAGGGGGGTTGGAACTGGGTGGGCTCTGAGGTCCCTTCCTGTGATTCTCTGACTCTGTGTGGTTTCCATCTCAGACTGGCACGATGCAGACTGCCACGAAAAGACTGCATGCTGAGGACTTCTTTCAGGTAAGCTCAGAAAGCGTGCAAAACTACTTCACCTGCTGTCCCTTACCACCCCTGAACAACAGGCTGGCCTCTGATGGAGGTGATAGCTTCAAAGAAGTTGTAAGGATGTACAAAGAAAATACTGGCTTCAACACTGACAACTTAATGCTGGACAATACCAAAAACACCCCACCACCTTCTCAGCATCTGCAGAACACGCAGTCTTAAAGGCTGAAGCTTCACAGAATCGTCCTCTCACCTCACAGGGAGTGAGGCTGGGGTTTTGGTGCAAATAGTGTTTTTAAGGCAATTCTTTTGCATTTAAGGTTTCGGCAAATTTCTAGAGTTGGTGGGGGAGCTAATTCAGATATGTGAAAGTCTCTGGAGCTCAGATGGTATAAAACTAAGGGAAAATTGTACGTGATAATCAAGAAAGAACTAGCTGAAACACATACACATCAAATCACCCCACAAAACAATCATAGCATATGGGTGGACAGCAAATGTTGATATGTTTCTGGGAGAACCTCTGTTGTTTTGGGTTATTTTAGAGCAATTTCAATGCTAGCCATTCCTTTGGCTGGATTCTCTGCTTCGTGTCCTCTCCATCCTGTTTACTGAAGTCTCAGGCTATTGCTCCAGTTTCAGGATTCTCTCTCTTGGCTCCGTCACTGCGGGTTTTAATTCCAAGGGCAAAGCTAGTCAGGCTGTACAGAAGACATCTTCTGGAGTACCGGAGACAAGTCAGAATTAATGGGTCGTACCGGGAGAGGAGGGGGAAGAGTTGTGGTTTTCAGCAGAAGCCAAGTAGCAAGGGCTCCTAGACACAAAAATTTGAAAGTACAGCTCAGAACAAACGTCTATCACCTCTTTTCTTGGACACACCGGCAACTGAACGTATATTCAGCATGCCCCCTTCCAGCTATCAGACAGGCTGACAGCAGGCAGTCCCGTGCCAGAATTCCCCGCAGCCAGCCTCTCTTCGCTATGCAGGAAAACAATCCTTCCCCGCTGACAGCTTCCTGGGCAAGAGACGGATCTTGGGTAGACATATCCAACTGAGACTGTCTGGTGTTCACGTTTACGAGGCTCAAATGTCTTCAGGAAAGGGAATAATGGCTAAGTTTCCTGATTGCCAGCTCTAGGTGAAAAGATCTCACATTATTAGTTTGGCAGTTCGTATGTGGATATATACTTTTGTTATCTCCATTTCTTTCACACCCTCTTACTGCTCACCTCTCCTAAAAGGCTGAAAGTCTGTACAGCAGCTTCATCCCTCTAACTTCTGAATATCTGGAAAGGTTGTCCTGGGAATGCATTTGTGTGTGCCTTTTGCTCCCTGACTGCCACTCCAGCCTGGTTTTTACACTTTTTCCAGAAGCTGAGCATCCATCAGCCTTTCTAGAAAGCAGTGAGATACATTTGTAGAATCTAACATGTTCAGTTCCTTCTCCCATTATCCCCTCTAAAGGTGAGGACAGACAGACAACTCCTTTGCTCTCTCCTGTACTTGAGATGCTTATTTTTGAAGGTGAGGATAAATCTGTACACCTTGTACCTGGAGTAGGGAACATGCAAGTCTGACCATGATGGCAATAAGGAGCCTTCATAAATCAGAGCCATACAGTTGTCCTGAACAGGCAGGAGCCCCAGATGTTTAAGGCTACATGAGATTTTACAATGCCAGAAGTAATCAGACCTCAGTCCTCAGAAGAACTCTCTATCTTCTCAAAATTGCTTCAGGGTGCAGGGAGTGGAGGAGCTGGAATGGAAACGTTACACTAAAATCAGGATCAGGAGTAGAGATGGTGGACAAAGATCCCGTAATGGGAGCAGCTAGAGTAGTCATCACTGGATGTTGGTCATTTAAAAGAATGCAATATGTACAAAGAAAAGAAGAAGCGTGGCTGTGTCCACTGATCCACCATTCCTGGTCACCCATGTGAAGGAAGAGGAACAGAATGACTAAACCAGTAAGCTGGTCTGCACAAGAGGAGAGGATGGGAAACCTCGCCAGAGCATTCCTGCTGGGCTTCAACAACAACTGCAAAGCCCCTGCACGAAGGGGGATGAGACAGGGACCTTACATCCCACCTGCTGTGAGCTGAGAAGTACCTGAACAAAAAGACTGGTGGGCAGCAAGAGATGCTTTCAGTTGCCTCTTTGATAATATGCCTTCCAAGGGGGAAAACAAGGCTTTAAGAGAGGATCAAGGGCCGACTACAATATGCTAAGTCTGAGCAGCATATCCTCCAGAGAAGGGTGGGGAAAAAACAGGGGGGTAAGTGCCCCATGAGCGAGGACAGAGTACTCGTGTCCACAGCATCTGCTCCACCCTTGCACTCCCCGCTGCCGGTAGCGTGGTTGCTGATGCATGGCATCGGCCACCGCTTCCGTGCAACTTCTGGTTCAGCTCCATTTGTCAGAGTTTCAGTGCCCGTGGACAGGGTGGCGGGGCAGACTACGTGCCTGAAGGAAGGCTGCAGACTCAAAATGGATGGTCGACATCCTTGGATGCTCACACAAGCACAGCAGAAGCATCGTGTGTAAAGGTAACGTGCCACCAACTCAAATACCAAACATTTATCATCTTTACACACCATCACCAGTTAAACAGGAAAAGTAAGCAGGGAGATTAAGCCAACAACATTGTTCATACTGCGTGTAGACAAGTGAGGTTATTCACAGTATGATTTACATTTTAAATGCAACTTCATCCTCTCATACACCAGCTGAATTTTGTCAAGAGACCACATACAGTAACAGGACTTCTCAGTTTTTGAATGTTAATTTAATCAGTGATGGTGTATATTAACAGGTCACTATTCCTGACATATTAGCAGGATTCACTTGGGTATTTCTTTACTCCTGCCTTGATTATCTGCGTTTTCTCTTAGAATATCTCCAATCTATTTTTATCTAGTTCAAAAAATAAGATAAAGTTGAAGTTGAAAATTTAAGTGTGAACTGCAAATATTCTTTTTTTTTCCTGCTGTTTATGTTGAAACTCTAAATTGAATAGAAACCATAAGGCCTTTAGCTTTAAAAATAAAAATAAAAAAAAACAGCGTGCCTCGCTCGTGTTATACCAGGAGGCAAACTCATGCTATAAAGAGTAAAAGAACACAAACTTAACCAATTCAAAAGTTGTTTGGACTCCACTGAAAAAAATGAACACGTGCTATCAAGCAAGCAAGATCCCATAACTACTTGTCAGCCAGTGAACTCTGCCATTTCTGCCATTTACGTCAGACAGGCAGCCTTCAGAACGCCCAGCAGTCAGCCCAATTTAAGTCCAACTTCAGCAGATTAAGAAAAAGCATCATGTGAAAGTCTTTTCTGGGCAAGGGGCTTCACCAAAAACACGTGGAGCAGCCGAGCTCACAGAGCAACAGACTTCTCATCTCCCACTGGTGATGAGCCTGAAAGACTTCGTGTTCCGCTGGAAAGCTGGGAACCCCCAGATGAAGGACATGGGTAATGGTGCTAGGAGGGCAAGGCTTGCTGAACCAGCCAATTCCATGGATGCTGGTGCAGGGTTTCACAGGATGAAAGCCGCCAAGTCCCCTGGCTGTAGTGAGATCTGTGATTTCAATTTGACTGAAGTTTTGGTATGCATCTCATAAAGCTGGAAAAACGTGGAGTTCTCGTTCTGCTCCTTCCACCCAGCAAACAGTGGTCCATCTCAGAAGAAACCAAAAGAAAACACATTTCTTTTAGCATTTAAAGTAAATCCTTTAAGTAGGCCTGTAAGGACTATTGCAGATAACCTTCCTGGTTGAGCAATCCAGCTTCAGTCCAGGAACCACCAATGCTTCCTTAGGAAGACGCCCAAATCAACACATCCTGCTGCATGACTTTGTATTCAACAGAGACACGGGGCTTACAAGTGTCCATGCTGCTGTACGAGTTTGTTGACATCTATCCACACCTCTGAATGCAGATTTGCCCTCACTGTTCTTGGAAAAGATCTTGACTTTGAGCATGAGGAAAGAAAGTCACCCCCAACCTTCAAAGACAGCAAATGCTCGGATCTTGCAAAAGCTTTCCCCAGGGCGATTTCCATCAGAAGTTAAGTTTTGCAGGATCCAGGTCTAAGTCTTTTAGGCCACGGAGTCAGCTACATGTACCAGAAAAACAAGAGAAGGTCACCGACAAAGAAGCAGCAGCCATCTAGAAATAGCAAGAGAGCACTGTGCAAAGAATTCAAGTAGTAACAAGGCACAAAATGTTCAGTCTGTTTTTACCACCGACTGTACCCAGCTGCAGTTCTCTAAGATGAATAATCCTGTCATGTCAGAACACAGAGGCAGGCACCTGGTATCTCCGGGCTTTTTAAGTTTCTCTTGAAAGCGATGTGAACCGTAAGGAACGGGTGCTCTGCAGAACAGAGCCACAGAGCCGAGCCGAGGGAGCCTGGCTGCAGAGGCAGGATGGACGGAGCAAACGGGCTCAGCGGCAGGAGTCGGGGCACGGGGGCTTTAAATCAAAAGTTTGCGCTTCCAGAGTCCGGCACGAGCGGCAGAACAGAAGGGAAGGGGCAGCAGCGAGGCAGGACAAGCCTCTTGGGCAGCCCCAGCCTGGCTTCAAGGTGCCGCCTTCGGCAGCCCCAGCCCAGGGGCGCGGGGAAGGAGCCACCCAGCACAGCTGCACGATGGAAGCAGATGGCACCAGCCGCGTCAGCAGATTTCTAACGCACAAATTTTTTCCTATTAAAAAAGCAAGAAACGGCACATTTCAGAGAGGCCACCAAGAAGGGACTCTGGGCACTACGAGGGCTATACTGAAAGCAGCCACACTAGAAGCTAACTTGACCTGTGCCCAGGTAGCAATCCTGCGAGCAAACCAACCACTGCAAGGGCAGATGTCTCCAAATGAAAGCAAAGAGCAGTTTCTCACTTTAGCATCAACATGGCATACATAAGCAATCTTCCATTTTATTTAGTTCATTTTATTTGCAAAGTCTGCCCAGAAGATTCCCTGAAAGACTTTTACCCTCTAACAAAAATAAGGAATGGCCAGGGAGTTTCGTCCCATGTCTCCAAACAATCAGCTTAGGTACTAACAGCTTAGATATGTTACCTCCCCTCAATCAGCCCAGAAGCTGTGCTGATGAAAAACATGTCATTTGAAAACAGCAAAAACAAAACCATCTCCTCATGCTTTATCTGAATGTTGCTAAATATACAGCCAATGTCTGAAAACATTCCACATATTTTTATTTACTGGCATAAAGCCACTGAGCAGCATAAGCATACTGTTAAACATAGGAAATTTCGCTGTTAACAAAAAGCAAACAAGTTCAGCATCACTCCTCGGTGCACACTGGTACAGAGCTCCCTCCTATGCACAACGCTGTTGCTGCTTACGTGCAAACCTACGACTTCTCTGACGTTCCTATACATGCTGCATGTACAGCATGGAACTCTCCCTCCTACTGATGCACACAAATATTCTTTTCTCAGACCAATGAAAAAAAAAAAAAGAGGAATAGCATTGCATGACATCTCCGCATGCCTCCAGGTTAAGATTCCAGGCCCGCGAGGAGCTGTGAGGCTCGGCTGTTCGCCTGTAGCTGTCCCATCGCCATCAGGACACTTTTGGTGTCTGCCGTCATGTGCTAACGCTGACGTGCGTCAGCATCCTGAATAAGTTTCCGGCTCCAGCTATAAAACAGCCGGAGCTCCTACAAGCCCTGCTCCGAGCTGGGGCAGCGCAGGGGCAGGGGAGATTAACTGCAGCACCCACGGGGCACGTGGCTTCTCCATCGAGCTCACAGCGCCCGAGGTGCCCCGAGCACTGCCAAAGTGCGTATCCTACCCCTCTTCCATCACCTCTCTCCAGCCCTTGACCAGCAGGCGAATGGAAAAGCTTTTGGTAACTTCCAGCTGATCTTGGCTGGGAATCAGTGACTCACAAAGGAAAAAATTCACCGCCGATTCCTTCGCAATCAAAGGTCAAGCAGAGCTCACGCTGGAACCTGCAGAGAGGCTTTCCACGGTCTCACCGGCAACGGCCCGGGCGCCAGGCTCCTTGTTCCATCCTTGTTTTTGTTTAGGAAGGCAGATTTGAAGGCTATAAATATTGTTGCACATCTGGTGAGGCACGCCTCAGTGGAAAATGTGTTTCACTGAAGGTAAGTGACTGCGCTGGAGACGAGCACTTGTCTATCTCTCCAGCCAGCCCGCAGCAGCCTCCGGTACACAACAGCCTCGGCTTCCTTTCTCGCTCTGCTTTCAGATGTCAAGTCTCAGCAATTTGCAAAGCTGTGCTGTAGTTGTGAAAGACAGTTTTCTGTATTTCCATATGGTGTGAAGTCTTCATAAGGCTCAGCTTATTTTCCCTAAACATGTCAGAGTTTTCTCATTACTCCCTGCGCGCGATGATCCCGCTCCCTTAACGCGCCGAGCTCTAACCGCGTCCAGTCGGTTTTCCTTCCACAAACATTATTTCGCTCTTAGCCTGGTTCTCCAGATTGCACCATCTTCCGGAATTTGCCACCTTTACGTGGAGACCGTTTCTTCCTAAACACAATTTCTGCTCTAATGCAAGCAGCTGATGGTTTTCTGTGGGAGCAAGGACGGATGGGGGGGACAGGGAAGGGATCGCAGATGCAGCCAGAAGGACGGCGACCACCCGCCTGCTCCTCTTGCCTAGATCAGGCGATTAAAACCGGGCTGCTGGAATAAAACCAAGTTCTGAAAAATACCAAAACTTCAGATTTCAATAGGAAAAAGTTATCTACTGGAACAGAAATACAGAAAGACATGCCAGCATTTTTCAAGCGAAATTTCATTTACTTATAAAGAACCTGAAATGTTTCTTACAGTACTGCTTTGGTTGGGGGGGGTATTCCCCCACCTCCTAAAGCCCCCATTTGAGTCAGAACAGTTTCTCTGTTCACATCAGCAACACAGTAAAAAAAGAACGAAAGAAAAACACAAAACATGATTACTGTTGTACTAGCTAAGGGTTTAACACTTAAAACAAAAAAGTGCTTTAAAACCTTCACAGTGCTGCTTGCTGTAACTTAGCAGTGCTGGCTGTACGTATGTCTGTCCCAAATCCAGAAGTTTCCTCCTTTGGGTACAAGAGCTGCTTAAGAAATGCATCAGAACTATTTTTATCTTTACCCATACACCTTACGTGTGACACTCTTAGGACCAGATGCCCAGCCACCGAATTCCTGTCGACAAAACTATTCAACATCTGTAAGCGGAAGAGCAAAGGTACTGAAATCCAAACATCTTGCCAAAACAGAGATCAAATGCAGTATTGCTCTGCACCCAGTGGCTGTCCAGCGATATCCAAAATATACTTACAGTCTAGGAACCCAGCAAAAGATTTAAGAAACAGGCTTGAGATGGGGTAAAGCACAGAAATTACTGCTCAAGGACACAAACTGAAGAACAAACAAATGCTTTGCACTTGTTGATTAAAATGCTGGGTGCTAGGCAGTAATGAAAAAAGCCAAATTAATTGATTCTAGATAGTGCTGCCTAGATATGCAAAACATAGCAAGATGCAGAAATTCTCCCCCCTTTGCAGAAATAGTTTACAAAGCAATTTCAGAATTTAACAGTATGAATAACAAAGTTCTTGGTCATTTCCAAGGAATCCAATGCTAGGGAGAAAGTCAAAGAACTGCCATTTTGGTTGATATCAGAGTAAGTTTAGAACTTTGTTTAAAATTTTGGGTTTGTTTCATTAGATTTTGAAGTTGTTCTGACATTGAACGTTCTAACAAAGCTGCAGGAGCCCCAACGTTTTTCAAGAAGCATGCAAGTTTGCAAGCTGCACAATCACCTTGCAATAGCAGATGAAAGTTTACTTTCTGAATCAAAAAACCCCAGCGTCAGGCAAGATGTTGAAAACGTCTGAGAACTAAAACTGGTGCTGCAGTAAGGCACGCTGCAAGCTCACTCTAGTCAAGCTTACTCTAGTTGACAGTCGTTATGTGTAATCTGAAGAGAAATCTGGGCAAGTTTAGGTTCACATGCCTTTTCTCACCTGAAGTAAGACTTTGTGTCTACCTGAAGAGGAAACTTGGGAATACAAATTTGTAAAAGGAAGTGACAGACACCTTCATTACAATACTTCACAATCCTCAGTCTATGAAACAACGTTTTCAGTTGAAGAATCTCAGGACTATATCCTTCAGTCTAAACTATTCCTGCATAGTGAACAGTTTGCTTTAGAGACAAGAGACTAACGAAATCCTTAACCTCATCAGTGACACTGGAAACCAATCATCCAACTGATCCTAAGCGCCAAGAATTTGCTGTTTCCCTCACACAGTTAACCCAAAGATTGTGTGAGCAAACAGAAAAGACCATGAACTGCATCCCTGTCTCGTGTCCCTGTTAAAAATACAGTAGTTCAGAACCGCTCTGCAACAATTCCTTAGACCCGTAGTCTTCATCTGGACTGGCATTTAGGTCTTACTGACATTTCCCGGGATTGGTTTGTAGTTTCCTTTGGAAACAAATGGAAAAGTAACTCCCTTTATCTTACACTTCTTCAAAACGTTGCTCACCCGTGGCAACTTGCACGTGTCACGTGAACTCTCTCCAACGCGACTCCTCCTGAGCAGGAACCCATCCATCTCCTGCAGCTCCCGGCAGCTGCCTACCCCTCGGCAGCCTTTCCTGCGTGCTCCTGCTCCTCTCCACGCCAGAGACCAGCCCAGCAGCAGCAGGTCTGCTTAGACCTTTCACAGAACACACAAATCCGAGTGCTGTGCGCTTTAGAAGTAAAGATGAGGACAGAAGCAGGGCGAAGGTCTTTCTTGTCCCAAGGCACACGCAGAGCCAGCCCTCCCCTTGCACGCTTGGAGCAGAGCGGTGTGCACGCGTGGGACACGTACTGCACATCCCGATGAGCTGGTTTTTCAAAAATGCATTAATTCCCCCAAGAAGAGCTCTGCATCTTCATTCAGGACCACTTCTATACTGAATTTCACATTTCAACCCCTACTGCTTCTCTCAAGCAGGATCGGACTTTTATTTATTTGCTTTAATATCCTCTCCCTTTCTCCCCTCCCACCCTGTTTTTCATGAGCCATAAAGCAGCTGAACAGCTCTGAGTTCACAGTCCAAATATGATATTATTATGGTGTTATAAATTTTAGTTCTCTGGACAAAGTAACAGCTTCCCTGCACCTACAGTCACTGCACTAAGCGCAGGTGCCAGTTTCTGAAAGTTGGTGGCCAAAGAACTGGCAAATCTAGTAGTCAACCAAATGCAGGCTGACATGAACACAAACACAAGAAGTCTGTCTTCCCAAAAATCTACACCATAGTTACACATTTGTATGGTCTTGGAGTTTATTTTGTTTGTGAGATATCATGGGATTTATTTCAATAATGTGCCATTTCATTTTTAAAGAAATTTTGGGTAAGATGACACACTTAGTAGTGCAGATCACCTTACAGGTCATCATCCTTTTTTGTACAGGACTACTTCATTCCTATTTTAAGTTTCTCATCCAGCCAGTCTTACACATTAGAGGAAGAAGTTCTTTACCTAATGGTCTAGATAGACCATCCTTACTGGCTTCTCAAAATTACATCTTGATTTTCTTCTAATGCAGATTTTTACCAGAATCAGTCATACTTTTAACATAAAAGACAGCGACAATGTTCCTGTCATCAGTACTTTGAGGCTGTCTGTTAAATACGAATGGTCCTGTCTTATTTTCAACAGACAAGTATCTAAAGATACATGAAATTACAGTTAAATAATAGAAATATTTGTCACAGAGACTTCATATCCTTACTTCCTTGGTGTGCTGTGTGAACCACATATGCTGTAAACTGCCCTTGTGCTATTTGTGCATGAAAGCATACATATAGGCACGTGTTTATATACATAACTACATACACACCCACAGATATATACACATAAATACATACACCTCCCCACACCTTTGTCCTAAAGAGAGCAGACTAGAGGACCCACTAAGGACACAGGCATTTGCTGTTAATCGGCCTTCAAACAGCAACTGTTCGTGCAAACCCAGGCTAATAACTGTGTTTGAAAAGTCTGTAAATACAACATTAACTTTTAATCCTATTTTTCCCGCTCCGGCATATATTTTGTATTAAAATGCAAGTTATATAAGGTTGAATTGAGGTTGCTTTTTAATATTACATTAACACTATTTACCATGTGCCGTGCTAATCCCCCTTTGAAAAGAGAGCATATTAGCAATTCTGAAAGCTTATGTTACCATAGCAATAGTCTATCACTGTGAAATATTTATATAATGTCTAACGTTTCCACTATGCAACAGCCATCTTCTGAACTGTACTTCCTACTTACCCTGTGCGCTCTATTTCCTCTTCGCCCCGCATGACCGAGGCGGGTGAAGCCCCCGGCCAGCAGCTACCCCGCACGCGTAGCCGGGAAAGCCTCGCGGCACGCACACCCGCCTGCGCCCTCTGCGGCTGGTTTTCCTGGTCCTGCAGAGACGCTAAGCTCCAAACGTTTGGTTTGCACCTCCTGCTGCCAGCATATGTCCAGTGAGCAGCTTATGTGCCATTCTAGCCCCGCTTATGTGATATTAGCAATGGGTAGCCTGAAAGCCCTCCTGGTGGGTTAAATTCCACTGGTGTCAGGCTATATACATTTCCCAAATCCAGATGTAGGTCTGGCAAGCCACCTGTTGGCAGTGGGTTTCTGCATACACACAGACACGTAGATAAGGCTTAACGTGGCACCGGCTTACCTCACTTCCCCTCCTGCATGCCATCCCCCTTTAAATCTTGGTGCTTGAGTCCCTTTAGCAAAGATCATTCTCTAAATGGGTTACCAAGCCTGAAACAACATCGCCACCCCCAAACCAAACCAGCTCGCGCGTCTCCTCCCGGTGGGACCACGCTTCTGCATGTCCCCCAAGGCAGGGCGGCCCATCACTTACTTTGATGTGCTCATGCAGCTGGGCCTCGTGCTGCCGGGAGAGCTGCTCGTGCTGCCGCTGGAATTCAGCGATGAGGATCTGCCTCTGGATCTGCTGTTTCTGCTTGAGCGCCAGGAGCTCCTGCTGGAGCTGCTGCTCTCGGAGCGTCGGCTCCGTCACGGGCATGGAGAACTGGTGGTCCAAGCGCAGATCCATCGGGACTGAGGTCGGTGCAACTTGCAAGGGCAGTGCTGTGGTCACATCAACTGCAAAGTGAAAACACAACGGGAGAGATGAGCGGACTTCCCAGCCACACGGGGATTTATTTTTTGTACTGTTCCTGAAGGTCTCTGCTGGACACTCTGGATTAAATTAAGAATAGCACTTGTTAAACTCTCGCCCTTTTTTACACAGTAAAAAAGCACTGCAGGAGTCAGAGTTCAAGCAGTTTTCCTCCAACCACCACCATCTATAAATATGTGTGTGGTTGAAAAGCAACGAACTTCAATGAATTGCACGTGACCCTTCTTGCTGTCATTCCAAGCCTGTGTGTTCAAAACACACATCTCCATTCCCTTCTTCTAGCATCACTTGAAATGAGAAGGATAAGTATTAATCCGAGACTTCACAGCAAAGATCAGTCTTGTCTTACAACTGGTAGAAGCCAAAGGTCAGGAACACGAGGGTCTGATGTTAAAAAAAATTACACAGAGACACTACATGCCGTATCCTTTATAAGAATTTTTGGAAAGGAGCTTGGCCAAAAGTAAGGGGGTAATGAAGAATCTAGGAAAAATGTATTCTGTGCTTTAGCCATGTTTATCGCCTTGCTTTGCATGGCAATTGCTTAAAAACTCTTCTGACACCTCTGGATGAACATCATGTGTTAAAAAAAAGATGCTAATGCTTAAAAAACATTAAGCTTCAACAAAAATGGAAAATAAAGTGTGCTTTTTTTTTTTCTCAGTTGGTTGTTTTGTTTTTAATAGTTTGGATGCTCGCAGTGCAACCTGTGAGTGGGCAGGTGAACCAGAAGGACCCTGGGACGCGGGGCCAGCCCCGCAGGACAGGCGTCCTGCTACAGCACAGGTGCACAAACTGGCACAAAGTCGCTGCTGCGCCGGTTTCACTGGACCAAAGCTGGCTTCTCCCTGCCTGCAAACCAGCTATCTGGTTAAGTAAGCTCAAAGTCGGAAGAAAAATGCACAAGAAAGCTGTAGGGACTAGGTTAAGGAAAAGTTTTACTAAGATGGAGCCACCAGCTTTGACCACCTGTATGTCCCCTGTGGAAAGAGCATTTTGAGAACTTCCATTTTATACGAAATTAAACTCGTATTTCATTTCAATGAAATGAAGCTGGCAAAAGCTGCGGCTGAACAAAGCGCAGAGGCACGCAGCGAAAGTAAAAGTGGAGTAATTCGGAGCAATCTGGGGTGCTTGGGAAGGTGGCGAAACGCATTGCCCTGAAGCCAAGGGCATGGTCACAAGGAACCGCCGTGTCCTGCTCACCTTCTGCCTTTCCACCAAAGAGGAGTGGGTTTTGCAGGGGGGCAGCCACGCCAGCACTGCTGGAGCTGAAGCAGGGCGGGGAATTCACGTACCAAGAGGTGAATGTGGAAATTTTGCTCAGTCTACACAAAACCCGTATCACGGAGAACACCACTGCTTCTTCAACAGCAGAGAAATATAGTTTAGCATAGGAAACGGAAAGCACAGCTAAAAAATACCATTGCTTTTATTTGAAAATACAGATGGGGGGGGCT
This sequence comes from Anseranas semipalmata, assembly GCA_013399115.1. Taxonomy (NCBI): domain Eukaryota; kingdom Metazoa; phylum Chordata; class Aves; order Anseriformes; family Anseranatidae; genus Anseranas; species Anseranas semipalmata. The sequence continues at coordinate 507,765 of VXAA01001618.1, forward strand.
TATAGACCCCAAATTATCTGAATCGAACTTCTTAACGCTTGTTCTGAGGGACCCATGGACCCGCGTACACCATGCCCTCCTGCCCAGCCCGGTGCCCCGCCAGCTCCCAGCCCAGGAGCCGGGACAAATATTCCTGCCTACAGAAAACCACCCAAAGCCACCCAAACCGGGAGCTCCCAAGCCCTCCTTGGGAAGTGGGATTAGACTCCGGTCTGCCAGGATTTGGCACGTGAAGTCCTCCGGAGCAACAGGGGAGCGTTTTGGGTTCCTCCCGTGCTGCTCGAGCTCTGCAACCTGCCAAGAGCCCTACAGCTGCTCCACTGCAGCCGCCCCGGCCAGCAGCTCGGCATCGGGGGCAAGAGCTGAGACCTGGAAAAACACCTGGTGGTCCCCAGTACTGCGGGAAATGGGACGTGTCCGGGGAAAGTACGAGAGGAAAGTTCCCATGATATCAGTAGTCCCATCACTCTGTCGGATCTATATGGAAATGGGGGAGAAGGGTGGGGGAGAGAAAAAAAACGATTCCTAATGCAAAATAACGGGTATTTGCAAATATTTGCACAAAAGCAAATAAAAAAGACAAAAAAGCAATCCAACCTTCAAAAATATGATGCGCTGTGGCTATCAGAAATCCAATTTAACCACCTGCATCTAAACATTACGGATATTACACCCCGAGTATTACAACATGCGGTAACTACACGAGTCGAAGACGCACAGTGACTGCTCCTGGGACAGCAGCAATCTCACCCGGTGGCAAATCGAGGGGGGCTTCACTGCTTCAGCCCCGTCTCACCACCTGTAGCAGCTTCACAGCAAGATTCAGACCCCCGTTTAAACGAAGCCGGAACAGCATCAAACAATTCAGCTCGGCTTTACTCCACCTCGGTCCACCACGTCAAACCCCAAACGATGAGAAAACGACACCTGAACTGCAGCTACACGCGGGGGCCACGCAGAAACGAGGTCCTGAACCGCGCGAGCAGCGGACCGGGACATGAACATGGCATTACCGGAGCTCTGCACATGCTGCCTGCCTCCCCCCTGCCCAAATTCACACACAAGTCCCCCGGGGACCCACGACACCCCAAAGACCCCCTGAGTGTGGTTTCGTGCAACTTCATAGTCCCCAGGCACTGGAGGAGAGCTCGAAACAGTTAATCCGAGGGGATCGAAAGCAATGAGTCAGTAAAGCAAACAACGCGGTGGTCTCTGTGAATCACGAGCTTTTTACACGCATCGCCTATTTTTACGTCCAGCCGAAGACTGCTGAGCACCTGGCAGTGATGTCTCCCATCCTTACAAACACGCACCGAAGAGTGACCGACCCAGAGGTAGCAGTCGTTCGCTCAGGCTTACCAGTTCGCCAAGTAAATCTGGTTATCTTCACTGCAGAACACTGAATTTGTCAGCGTTATTTAGGCTAAATGTAATTTTCCTTGAGATGTGCATGTGTTTTCCTACAAACACCTTTGAGCCAAATACCATATTTCCTAAAGCAGAAAATAAAAGCCTTTATCATATTGGAATAAAATCCAATTTCGGCCAGAAGGAATACATTACTACAGCCCTGTAGGAGCGGTATGGGAACGGGGAGCTCAAGTTGTGCCCTGTGATAAATTACTCTTGTTTTACCCCGTAACAAGAGCCTTAACTTTTGCGGTGCTGGAGAAGAAAGCCAGCTAATATTCCTGAGAAAACCTGACAAACCTCACGTTTCCTGCCCCGATGAAGGGCAGCAAAGCGACTAATCCCCCCGAAAAGCCCGGCGCTCCGGCGCAGCGCGCCAGCTGCAGGGATCGCAGCCACAATTCCCATTCATTGTCTCCGCGGAGGGTGCGTCATCCGTGACTCTTACTATTTCAGTCTCAAAAAACTATTTGAAATGCCATGAGTTCCCAACAGAAGCAGCGAGTGCTTCTGACCTACAGAGCCCTCCCGAAAACAATAAAACCTTCTCTACTTAATGAACACATCATCAAAACAAAAAAGCCTGTATTCTTATGAATATTTTATGGTAGACTAGAAAATTGCTTTTATAGGTTCTGCCTTGAGAACATATTAATACAATCAGATTCATGACGTTAGCAAAAGCACAAAGACTATATTCAGAGTTTTAATGAGAAATGCCAAACCCATGAATTAGAAGACAAGATCTCAATTATGAATAATAAACTATCGCATGTTCCCCTTTTCCTTCACTGGAGGAACATAAGGAAAAAAACAGGAGGAATTATTAGTATTTTTTTAACCTAGGCACGTAGGAATTTTTTTCATGGTTCAGTTACCATTATTTTTACACTAAGTTAGAAACAGTCTGATGGTTTCCCCTCCCAAAATAAATAAAACATGGCTGTGCATCAAAGGCTGTCTGCATGCTCTACGTTAATTAAGACCTAAAGCATTCTAGCCCTCATTGATTGTAAGCACATCGTGGCCTCGTGGCTGAGATTGTGAATGTGACATCTCACAGCTTGTCCGTAACATCACCCAGTGGAAGTCATCTATCGGTTAAATACATTTGCTGTAATAAATTGACAATCTCAAACATGAAAGCGAGGGTGCTTTTCCTCCGAAAAATGTCTGGCATTAGAATCATTTCACATCAAGGCTGCAGATAAATACAATATCAGATAGGCACACACAGGGCTTCTCTGTAACAGAAAAATAACTTCTCTGCAAGTACTGAGCATTTTGGAAGGGATTAGAAGGAGGTGACACAAATACGTACATTATTTAAATAAAGCTAACAGTAGTAACTGTATTTTCTCCCCCTTCTCTGATACAGCATTTTCATGAAAGTCCTTAAAGGACTGAAAAATAGAAGGATTCCCTCCTGGAAGCACACTAAAAATGTATGGTAAAAGAAGATTTCAGTAAGAGGGGGACGCGGGATGTTTGAAACACTTTGTTCCAGCATAACGTTTGCTGAAGCTGAAACTGAAAACTAGTTCCCCAACTAGTTCCTCAAAAGCCCAAAGCTGTTGCTGGAAGCCTCCTTCATCCCGAAGGGCGCCGAGAGCCGCCCGTGTCGCGCTTTGAGCTCGCCGCCCCCTCAGAGCAAAGCGCGCCAGGCGTCCTCCCGCCAGCCGCGGCCCCGCAGCGCAGGGCGAGCCCCTCACGACCCACACAGCGCCCAGCCGCCCTCGGCCCGGTCCCGTCAGCCTGCCCACCTCAGGGAGCGCCTCGCAGGCAGGCAGCACCCCCGGCCCCAACCGCGGGTGAAGGACGGACGTACCACCATGTGCCTGGGGCAGAGCAGATTTTGGAGAGAAAACCCTGAGAAACGAGCATTTCGGCTCCTCCGGTGACCCTAGAGCGCCTGGCACGCCGGGGAGGGGACGCGCTCCGGGTGGCTGTGCCTGAGCCTCCAGAAACCATCGCCTCAGCTTCTCCCCCCATCTCCCATCCCCTCTGCGCTTCGGCTTTATTTCCAACTAATGAGTTTCCTTTCTAATTACCGCCGTGCTGGCGCTGCCCTCCAGCCAGGTTCTGCCAATAGCAGAACGGCAGCCTCTCAGCACAAAAAAAAAAAAAAAAAAAAAAAAAAAAAAATTAAAAAAAAAGAAACGCAGAGCCGAGAGACCAACTGACCGCGCTGACAGGAACGCGTCGCTTACGGCCCCGCGCACCGCCGTGAAACGCGGTTTCTGAAAGGGCTGCGTTAATTTGCTTCCGATCAGCTCGGAAACGGGGCAAGGAGCCGCCGCGGCACGGCACTTGTGGCAGCGTCCCCCCGCTCCCCGGGCGCTTCTTCCGCCGGCTCCGCTTCCCCAAACGCCACAAGTCGCCGAAACGCGGAGAGACGGTGAGATCAGAGCTATTAATAGAAACGAGCTGCTGCAGTATCTGACTGCGGCGCCGGGATAAAAGCAGCGTGTTTTTGTGTAAACCGTAACGGAGCGGCCGAAAACAGCATCGTTAGAGCGCCTGGAAGAGGCTCGGCAGGTTTTAACGCGCTGTTTGCTGCAGGCTGCCCCAAAGACCAGCGGTATTTCCCCAGAAATTAATAGCTGCGGAGGGGGGAACAAAAGCAACAGGCACTGCCGTATGCACGGAGCCCGCGCCCCAGGCGCGCTCCCAGCCGAAAGCCGCCAGGCAGCGCGAGCAGCGGTCTCGGCACGGAGGGCCCGGGCACCGACCCGTGCTGAGGTGATTCCCCACCGCCAGGGCCAGGCCCTGAATCCGTTCCGAACAGGTCTGCGAGAACAAGCAAGCAACGTGCTGGGTCGCTGGACCCTTCCTGGGGTGTCCGTGATGTCCCATAGATGGTCGCAGAAAGGCTTTCCAAAGCTGGAAAGCACGGGCCACGTGATTGCATCAAGTGTTTTAAGACGAAGAAGGATTTAAACCCCTACGTAAAATTACAGAAGCCATCCCCCAGTCCACGTGTAGGAAGCGCAGGTCCCCGCAGGCTGCACGGCTCTGGAGATGGAGCCATCCCTCAAAAGCAGGCAGCTCGGTACACCGGAGCTGCCATTATTTTTGCAGGGCTGCGTGGGTGAATGCAAATGCAGCCTCGATCCTTCCTCGGCGCGCAAGCTACGAGTAAACAGCAGCTGAGATTTCCTACGAGCACCACACATGCTGCAGTTCAGCAAGGGCTGGAGTCATTCCCCGCTAGGAGAACATTTCATGCAGCATGAATGGGAGCCGAAATTAATCATCCCATCAGCCACTGAAACACATCGTGAGGCACCGCACCGTAGGCAACAGATGGAGTTTTAAATGTCACTCACTCATTCACTGCAAAGAAACTTTCTTTTGATTACTACCGAGACCTGAAGACACGATCGGGGCACACTGATCCGGGATTTCCAGAACCAACTTTTTTGATCCTAATACCTTCACCCGCAGACATCTCATTAACATGTGTTAGAAACCTGTGAGAGATCTACATGCATATTTTATTCATGAGGGTAACGAAACTTAAACCTGAAGGCCAGGCCATTTATCCTGCTCTCTCCATCTTAGACTTAAAACATTACAAAATGTTTCTTTACTCAAAGATGAAAAATCATTTGATTACATCAACAACAGACAGAAAATAACATTTTCTAGCATTTTCCAGCTTGCAGCCTCACAGCACTACGTCAGAGTTCAGAAATATGCAGACTTCCACAGCTAAACGTCAGATCTTGCAGACAGATGCATTTCTGAGGGTCCTGCCTAAAGGAGAGCAAAGGACTTCAGGACTCCTGAGCGGAGGCTGCAGCAACCCTGACCTCCTGGGCACCTTCAGCACGATGTCCCTCTGCAGCAGGACAGCCAAGTGCTTCGCAAATAAAACAGAGCACTGCAGAACACACAAAGCAGGATAAGTCCTTAATGAGAAGCTGAAGAGTTCATGTCACAGCACCTGTAGGAAGGCCAAGAACCAAACCTTGATGGCACAGGTGTCCTCCAGAGATGAGCCCGTGCAGGACAGAGGCACCTCAAAGGGAGACACCCAACTTTCGCTGCCTCCTTTTCAGTCGTTATCCCACTCCATCTTGTTGTTTCAATCAACAACATCGTTAACAAACGAGCATTTGAGATGATACCAGCGCTTTTACTGAAATTAAATATAATGGAATCAAAAGATAAGCTTGGAATATTTCTCACTTTAGACTTCATACAGTTGTGGCAAGCCTTTCCTTGCATGTTTTCCTCGTGCCTTCCTGTCATCCTGCGGGGTAGCCAACTGAAACCCACCTGAGTTTCCATGGGAAAAGTGTCTAAATAACTACATAATAATTAAAAACAGATTAAAGAAAATTCAAAAAAACATACCCCCCGTCTTAAAAGACGTTCCTGGGAACATAATTTTTCTGCCTCCTCATTTCAAGCATTATCCAGCAATCGAACCTCTTTGATCCATCTATCTGTCTAGTTGTTGGTACGAGAAACTCCTCACCTTACCAGATACCCGGCACAAAAAGGGAGGTTAAAGGAAGATCTGATATACTTCTGAAGAAACAAACCCACACAGATTTCTCATATACATTTGTCTAATCTCACCCTGAACTTCCTTCAAGGGAAAATGATACTTTTGAATGGAGAATTAAAGACTGAGGAGATGCGGCAGGAGCCCGGAAAAGGACTGAAGTCCCATCCTGAGATTATATATGAAAAACTCCTCACGAGGAAGAAATCCACCCAGCAAGATACGCATGGGAGAGGTTGAGGGATACGTAGCAAAGCTGAGGTTACAAACACCCGGACTGCCTCACGAGGCTCTCTCCAGAGCCAGCAAAGCTGTGACCGCTCCATCAGTACGAATAGAAGGCAGTGGGCGAAGCAGACACAGAGCAGCATGGGAATGCCGGGAGCCAAAGAGCGAACTTCCAGGAGGACAGCAGACGCTGCATCTCCTCCTCGCTCGGATGCACCCAGAAGAATGGTTTTCCCATCGTAACGCCCGTCATGGCACCGTGGAGCACCCAGGTAGAGGGAGGGGATGCTGGGGCAGAGCGGGCAAGGAGATGCGATGGGAACTGAAGCGAAGGTTCGCTTCTAGGAGGGATGGTGCCAGCTGGTAAACAGCCAGGCCATTCGAAAGAGTTGTGTGATAAAAGCAGTTGTTGCTACGAGGAAATGCTGTCAGCTTCCTAAAGACATCGAGAGAAGCTGGGAGATCAAAGTCACCTATCTGTTGCTGAGAAGGAATGCTGGTCCTCGGCCAAAACCACAAGGAGAACATGCAGTCAGCCCATCTTCCCGTGCCTGTGGAGCTCTTCTTGCAAGGCAAGAGAAGGCAACCGTTATCGTTAAAAGGAGAAAAAGCAGGAGCACAAACGCTGCTGAGGGCTGGGAACCACCGGGGGAAATTGCCCAGCAGTGGGGCAGCATCCGGGCAGCAGCCTCCGGGATCAGCAGCTGGCCACTCCATGAGAAGCAGAGCTTTAACGAACTGCCCGAGATCCGGTGTGCTAATTTATTCAGAAATTAAGCAATGGAATGTTAACTCCCTAAGATCAAAAGAAAAGGTAGAAGAAAATTCTTAGGAATTGCCTTTCCCATTACGTATGCTACAGTTTACCCAAACGACACATTCCGACTGTTTTAAACAGCAAATGAATGAATGGTGATTATTAATAGGCTAGGCAGCTCATTTCTGTCCCCAATCAAGCGACTCCCAGCTGTACAACAAGCCCCAAAACGTGCAGCGAAATGTCCTCAGTCACAGAAAAGCGGCAAAAATAGCAGCTAAATCGCAAACTGGAAGAGGAAAGAGTTCAGCAGCTCTCAAAATCTCACGCATTGCTCAAAGGCTGCAGTGTTTTCAGCAGCTTATTAGCAACCAAGATGCTGGTCCAACACGACAAGCAGGCGTTCAAACGGGCAAGTGCCCACGGCTTTCTGCAGCGCGCTCTCGGGGCTTTTGCTTTCAAGTAACCCAAATGCTCAGGAGCATCACACCCCTGTCGGGACCCAGGATGTTACTTTTTATCCATTCCAAATGAGTAAGATGTGTAAAACAAAATATGCTAATTTAAGAGAAGGTTAAAAATAAAGAGCTTTCTAGAGAAATTCAGATAACCTCAAAATACTCAGATTCCACGACAGTATACAGAAATGACATTAAAGCACTTCCTCATTTCCACAAAATGAGTATATTGTCTTTCAGTTCCTTAATACAAATACTATGAAACTCTCACTTCAGTTAAGATTTCTATAAAAACCTGTTCCTTTTTTTTTTTTTTTTTTTTTTTTTTTTTTTTTTTAAGATGCACCAGATAAAGTAAATGTATTTAAACATAGCAGGCTGATAAAGGACTGAGAATAATCACAAAACGCTTTTGTTAAGGAAACCCATCTGAATCAGTGCGGACTAAGAGGAACAATCAGCCTTTCAGTTGCTGGTACCAAAATCCTAAAAGACGATGGCAGATTTTTCTTGCATCCCCCATCCTAGCAGCACTCCATGCATGACAAGTTTTCCAACGTCACGGAGATGATTCTCACTCAAAGCAAGCTTTTTCTTGGCATTTATGTACAGCCTTCAAGCCACTGACATCAGCATGGCCTTTTAAAGAGGGAACAACAATTCAGCACTCATTCTGCCGAAAATATCCCCAGTCTGTGAAGACCAGAACATTACTTTCTTTATCTGTATCGCAGAGGCACTTCCTCCCATGCACGTAGAAAGCCAGAGTGCCACAGGGATGAGTTTTAACATGCGAGTTTTAACACAACAGATCCACAACAACGCAATAGTTAAGATCCAGATTTAGTTATAATTTTACAGAGTCTCTCAAGGAATACTTTTTTTTTTTTGAAAAAAAACTTTAAACTTTCCTTCTTAATGAAAAAATAGTGCAACATGAAACTTTGTTACGAACGAACGCCGTCACTGCCTGCCCATCCCATATACACAACTAGTTGCAATTAAAAGGTCCGTGACATTGAGAACAATATCTGAATTTAGCAAAACACTGCTTATATAAATGGTAGGTCAAACACTTAGAACATCCATTTCCTACTTTTCCTAACATCAACCAAAGGTGGAGCACAAGATGGCTGCTTCCCACCCCTCAACGTTCATCCTGTCATTCAGCCACAGCTTGCACATTGCCTAAGGTGTAAAAGCAAGGAAAAATTAAACGTACGTTTTAAGGCTCGCAAGAATATTTTGCCCTAAAAATGAATGTTTTGTCCCCTTCCTGCACCTTTGTTCTGCTGGATGACCTGACCACAGCTGAACGGTAGAGCAATGACCACAATACTCCTGCGCTCCTACAGGGCTCTGCAGAGAAGAGGGAAGAGAAGGACAGTGTTCTCCTACCCTGCCGTGTACTGACAGAGAAGCAGTACACACTTCTTTAAAGAAGGCTGGATGAATGAGGACAAACACCCAAATGAGTTCCCACTTCCCCTCTTATTTCCTTCATCGTATTTTCATCATCTTCTGTGACACCCATCACTCTCAAAAACCTTGGTAGCACTCATGGAAAAATAGAAAGACAGGCACAAGTTGGGTACAGAAGTGAAAGCCTCACCTTTATTTTGACCCCACTATTAGAAACTACTGAACTGAGAAGAATCCAAGCCGAAAACAAATCGCATAGAGCCATATAAAATCTGGGTTATGTTCCATCTACACTACCTCAACTGCAGCCAAAGCAACGGGTAAGCAAGTCTTCCCTTATTGCTCCAGCGAGTAAGGCAATGCAGGTGTACGTTGCTGAAACATGCAAGTCAGTCCTCAAATATTTTATTGTAGTTGGTGCAAAACTGGTGGTTTTAGTAAAAGAAACATGGTCTTGATCTATTAACTGTAAATATCATCATAGCTAAACTTGAATTCTGTCAAAATAAAATAACAATGACTGACTTTTCTCCAGAGCACTGAAAGCGATAAAAGGTTTTGGAAAGAACCTAAAGAGGGTTCGGTGATTCAGCTGACCAAGGCTTAAGAGCACACTAGGTTATGAAGGGGAGACCTGGACAAAAGGCTTTCAGAAAACTGGAAGAAAGAGATAAAAAGGACATGCAGGCAAGCAGCTGAACAACAACTACAGGAGGTAAGCTGAAGAAGGCGGCTTTAAAGGCAAGTTTAGGAAGGTTAAAGTTGATTTAGTGTAACTAGAGACAAGTAGAGATGGAAATAATTTGCCTACTGCTTTCTTGAAACAGTACGTACCCTTGTTATTACCAAGAAATGAGTCTGCAAGTGAATGCCAGTGGGACAACTTCCTAACTAATGGAAGACTTGTGCAGTAGTAGCTTAAACAACAGCTAACTCTCGCAGCCCACTCACCTAAGCCCCGCTTACCTACAGACTGCAGGGAAAGAGCTTGTTGGCCCACCGGGTTGTCCATCCTCCTCTCTCCTGCCCATAGCAGGTACTACACCAAAAAATCCCTCCTCCCTCCATTAGCCTTTCCTCACTCCATACAAATACCATCTCTTTCATTTCTGCATTGTGGTGGCCTCCAGGAGCCCCACACTGGCCTCCCAGGTTGTGCCAGACACCAAAACACACAGCAGGAGCCAGCAACAGATGATCTTTAAGGTCCCTTCCAACCCAAGCCAACAGCCCTGAAGAGCCTCTCAGCTGAAGACAAAAGGCCAATGGAGGGAGGAGGACGAGGCTGACCATGAGGCAGAACTTGCATTGACGTCTCCTTTCACAGCCCCTTTTTCCTTAAAGGTTTAGAAAAGCATTAATGTGAGACTTCTTCGAGTCTGTCTTCAAATACAGAATCTCCTTTTATAGCATGTTTTAATAACTGGAATGTGTGACAAAAACAGGACATTCGATTCTTGTATCCACTTCAACGTTTCCATACAAAAATTTGTTTCAAAGAAGGTATCCAGAGCTAAACAGATAATCACCACCAAAACCAAAAGCTTCTTCTGATAAAGTTCTTGTTTGAAACCAATACATAATTAATCTCTTGTCTATCAATTAAGTTTTGCATAAACAGTATTTTATTTTTAGATCACTTTAAGCAAGTACCATGTGTTCCACAGCCTCAGCCCTCAAGTCTGAAACCACTCATCCACTCTTACTGTTTTACAGGAAATGTTAGAAAGCCATTTATATACAATCTTTTTGGTTCTTTTATTTTATTTTGTTAAATTTTTTCTTCCGTGCAATACAAAATCGAAAAAAAAAAACGCTGCAGAAGAGTCAAATGGCACCCCTGCAAGTTGCGTGACACAGTGCTTAGCTCTGGGGCAACCCACCACTGAACCCACTGCCTTTGCAGTGCCAGTCTGTTTTAAAGCTGCCGATGCCATATTTTATATTTCTAAAGCACATCAAGTTATAGGAAACATTAACTTTGAGTAAGGAATTTCTTCTCTCATTTAGAGTAAATATTTTATAAAATTACTCTTTCTTAATGCGTAGTTGTCTCAATGTGCTATGTCATTTACAGAAAATCTGAACTTAAGGTGTTTTGTTTTTTTTCTTACAGCATACAGAATTCATCAAATAAAATGTATAGCCGAAAGATTACAGAAACAGTCATCCTTGCAAGGAAAGCCAGACCATTTGAAATATTCAAAAAACACAACAGCATGTGTGAAAATGAACTGCTCAGCTCCCTTTAGAGCATCATCCTCAGAAAAGCAATTCTTGCTCATAAATCCTAAAAATAGAGAGGGGGCATAAAGAGAATTCTACTTCTAAATGGCACTGATAAAATCTTACGGTTCCAGTAACTGGCTTCTAAGATGTGTGTTAAGGAACTGACACAACCGCAGAGAAAAAGACCACAATGACTGGAAGACAGTGGAGAACACACCATCGTGAAGGATGGGAGATGGATAAATCCATGGAAACTGCAAAACAGCTGGGTTACAATGTGCAAGCACCAGCTGAGGGGAAACCTCAGGTGCTTGTGGGCTCTCGTGCTCTCAAAGGGCCTGTCTGCTGGTAGCAGCAAGTTTAACCCGGGCCAAACTAATTGTCACAATCATTAAGGCCCACAGTAGCTAGCAAGAGAAGCGGTAGGTCTTCACCCTCTCACTTCGCAACTCTGCCTTGCCAGATGAAAATCTTTTGCAAAACAAAACCCTAAATGCTTCCGGCTGGCTTCTAGCTTTAAATACAGCATAAAGCCAGGCAGGGTAATCCAGTGGCATTTTGCATGATGGACTGCTTGCATATATTAGTAGTTGCGAGTCAAATCCCAAAGTACGCGTCTCCTGATGGGCCAGGAACCGGTGCTTGGAAGCCACACACAGTTCTTGCATCCCACAGGGTGAGAAGGCTGCGAAAGCCCCTCTGCCCTGTTCTGCTCTGCCCTCCCAGCTCCCCAGGGAGTGGAACCTGGGGTTCAGAAAGGACCTTCAGTAGGGAGGGAAGAAAAGAGCCGCACACAGAATTTATCAGCACAGCAAACAAAAAAAAAAAACCAACCACGCAATACCATAATGAAACCAAACATAGCCTCTCATTGCACAGGCAGCCCCACGGAGCATCCCAGTCCTTTCCTAGAAGCTGTTCCTTCCCGCAGCACACAATACTGCCCTAAACGTCAAGCCTGATGATTACAGATTAGCACTTAGCATTTCCAAAATGCTATTGTTACAACTTTTGGTATACAGAAACTTCTAGAAAGAGACAGATTTCTGTGTTTGCCTAAGTATCAGACCACCCATCTTAACTACGAAGACAACAAGCAGAACTTAAAGTATGATAAATTCCATGTAAATGTTTCCATACTGAAGTAAAGCAGTCCTAAATCACTGCAGTCTAATCCTCCAGTGATTTAGCACACTTTGATTTGCATGTTTCCAAGTCACAGCCGATTTGCCTCAAGCTTGCTTCGCTCGAGGTATTGGGCTTCCAGTGCAGAGCCCCGCTCCGGCAGGTATCGTGCTCCGCCGTGCTGATCCCCAGCCCTGCAAAGAGCCTGGGAGATTGACTAAAGCCTCCCCGCTCGTGCATAAGGCACTCGGGAGTCCCGAAGCGACGCCTGAAGATGAGGGAGGGATGAAGCTGCAGGAGCCACAGTTCCCCCGTCTCCGACCTGGGGAGGTCCTGCAGCACACCCCGTGTCCGCGGGGACGGCCGGACCGCAGCGGGATGCAGACGTGGTCCCGGTTAAGCACAACCCCTCCCACGGGCATGGGGGAGCTGGGTTATGAGGTCCTGAAGCGACCGGAGAAATGGGTGCCCTGCTGCAAGAGGAGGCTGCAAAATTAACCTGGTTCGGCAAGAACCGGGCTGGCGGGAGATTTTATGGGCACAGAAAGGGGCTCTGAGCAACCTGCTGTGGTGGGCGATGTCCCTGCCCACTGCAGGGGCTGGAACTGGATGGGCTTTAAAGGTCCCTTCCCACCCAAACCATGCTGTGGTTCTGTGAAAGACTGGGGAGGAGGTAGAAGCACATGATGGGGGAACGTACACAAACGCACGGTGAGGACGACGGCACCGAGCTGGCTGCTTCTGCCTTTTCTTTTTGGCTGATTGCCAGCAATTCTAAACTTTTGGGGCCGTGACTATCAACAGGTCAACTCCACCGTAAGGATGCATACACGAAGGACCTGTGAAGAACCAGTATTTGCCGAGCAGAGGAGCAGTGCACTATTTAGAAAGGAACTTGGGCCCTATTTGCAGGGGGAAAGCATATAAATAGTACAAACCAGTGCTGTTTCCCAAACGATGCTGATACAGGCGGGTTTAGAAGGTCTGCTGGAATAACGTTGTTTACAGATGAAAACAGAACTGGATAAATCTGTCTGAAGTTACAAGTAGGAAGAAACATTAGGCTGAAATATCATGTAGTCATCTGATCAGCAGCGGGTATTCACAGACACCAAAACTCATTCTTGGCCTTACCCAAACTTTGACCTCCTTGTACAATCATCACTTTGTCAGAAATGTTATCTTTGAAGTTTTAAGTGACAGTACATTTGTTTGTACTGTGTATTTCTGGTGAGCAGGCCTGTTGTATTTGGTAGGTCACTCGGTTTTACCATCTGCCTTGATTTACGCTCAGGAAACGTGTTGTTTCTGAAATCCCTGGTGTCGAACACAAGTGTACCACGCCGAAATCGGTGAAGATGTAACCAGCAGCAGTTTGATTTTGTGTCACCTTGGTGTAAATAGTCACGGTTAATGGAAAAAAGGGTACCACCAAAAGCCTGCGCAAGAGCTCCACAAAGGCATCTAGTGTTTTTTGTCCCTCCTCCCGCTCAGCCACACACTGGGTGAGGGTATGATTATTAATTCCCCTGGAAAGGTCAGAATGGGACAGCCTGAAGGGCAGGGCCAGTGCTGGGGACAGTCAATGGCTCCGCTCAGTGGGGAGATGCCTGTTTGCCACCAGCAGGTAGCGACCTGCCTGCCACCACTCCTGCATCCGTCCCGGGGGAGCCTCAGAAGTGGGGACACAGGCAGATGAACTCTAGATTAAAATGAAATCGCAGATTTAACATTTTCTCCAATAAAACAGTTTCAAGATTTCACAGGAAACCTTTCACAGGAAACCCCTAGCATCATTTTTCATTAATTGTGCCCTAGACTTCAATAAAGAAAGCTTTCAAAAGCTTAGCACCACAGTGTGCTGAAAATATTAGTCCTGGGCGATAAATAACAACGGAGGCCGGTGCTGCTCGCCCTCAACTCAAAGCAACCATGCTTCTGCAGACTGACGCATGCAGCAACGCAGAAGAGAGCTGATGTGCACCGTCCTCTTCCAGAGAGGGCACGGGGTAGACTTGGACAAAGCCTACACAACAGTTTTGCAATGCTCTACAATGACTTTTTTTTCTAAAAAAAAAGATTTCAAGCCTCCCACTGGACTTATTCCCGTTATTCCAGTTATATCAGTCCGCATCTCCCGAATTTTAAAGGCAGTAAGCTGAAGGTACCCTTACGTGCTCGGTCAGTTGATCAATCACAGCGCGCACATCAGAGCAAGACGTCTGTGCAGGCGCGTGCGTCGCACAACAGGACACCAACCCTGCGGTGGCAGAGATCCGTCACGGCAAGGTTTCTCCTCTCATTGCCAACTCGTCTCAGATGCATGAAGAAGCTTCTCCAGCCATACTGACAGTGACAAAAATATGGCAATATGACAACTAGCTGGTCCTTTGGAAGGAATAAACAACATTATTCAGTAAGGTCTTGGAATTTTATGCCTGATTTGTCCTTGCTTTGACCATAATCTCACAAGTGATGCCAGCAGCACACCCATCTGGCACATGTAAGACTAAATATCTATTGCTTGTGAAAACGAATGTCTTAAAATTAGCACAGATGTTAAGATCTGGTTTGCAACAGCTCAAAGTACAAACCAGTTCGATTTAATTTGAAATCCTTTGCTCCTCCAGACTGCTTCACCAAGGAAGCCTGGATGTGTTTATACCTAAAGGAAAAAGGGAGGGTACTGAAAACCAGGAGCTGAATTTGCCCCAACAATAACTGAGTTTATCTCACTACAGGAGGCAAACAGCTTCCTGACCACGTTTCAGGATACCCGTTACCCACGGAGGAGCGACCGTGCGATATTCATGATGCTGCAGCTCTCCTCTGCTCGACAGGACTGGCCGCGGCAGGTACCGAGGCACAGACCCATGTTATAGACGGTGCTGAATCCATTAACGAGGCGGCACACTGAAGGGTTTAACCTTCATCATCATCATCCTTAACCTTCATCATCATCCGTTCTGGAGTTAGAAATGCTCTCAATACTCACAGACAGCTATATTCATCAAGCGATACACAACTTAAGTCTTTTAGATGTAAAGCGGTATTTAGATACAAAATAGCGGTTAATATAATTCAAAGGTGCAAAATAACACTGACTGTGCATTATATAAGTGGAAATTTTCGTCATATGCAGGAACCTATTTTCTGGGATAAAGAGTAAAGCATGTTTTAAACCGCACACCGACTTAATATCTAACGTGCTCTAGGACTGCTTGAAAAAACTGCATAAAGCAGCTTTAAAGAGATGGAAATTTTCTTAATATGATGATGATTTTTACATTTCATGTAATTCGTATTTGTCTGCCCTCTCATGCACTTCACTCAAAAGTGAATTTTTTTCTCGTGCAGGAGAACTATGGTGTAGTTCCTGCACTCTATCCTGACATCAGTCATTTTGACAGCGTCAATAATTTTGTTAGCACATTTAAACATGGCCAAATCTCTAAACCGAAGCCCAAATTCCTAAAAGATAGCAAGGAAAAACATCTATTGGTAAGCATGTGAAAAACAGCACAAGAGAGCTATTGCTTGGCAGAAGCGTACGAGCATTTACAAGCTTCAGGAATTTGGTGGGATTCAGTGATGTATAGAGACAAGTTGCCAAGTAACTGCATTTTCTGCTTCTCTCTTGGCGTGGCACTGCAGCAAGCCTTTTCAAACCCAGCAAACAGCATCAAAACTTCAAAGCTCCCCCCTCTGTGCAAAAGAACATGATTTGTTTCCTCTTTACTAGAGCCCAATTTCACAACAGAGTTTATCCAGCAAATGATTTTCCTTGAATATGACTAAACCACGTTTTTGACCCTGGAAACGTACAACCGGCATCTGTAAGCGACTGCTTTCGGGGGGAAGAGGGGTGGCAAACCAGCACGGGTAGCATCTAAGTCCAATCCAAATTCCCTCCTCTTTTGATGAAGAGGGAGAAGCAGCCACGGCAATACTTGCTCCGGGAATAAGGGCACCCTTTGCGCTTGGCAGAGGCCAAAGCTCAGACATACCAATGCCCCGCACAAAAAAAGGAAGGGGCTAAGACCAGGCCCCCTCCCGGGCATCCCACCAGGAAGGCAGGTCCGCACGGCGCTGGGCAGCCCCAGGGGCTGGCACTGGACCCTTGAGGAGAAGCAGGTCAGGCAGTCGCCCTCAAAGGGCTTTGAGCCCCTTTTGAAGCAGCGAGATCGGCCCTAAGCACCGCTGCTATAAAACAAAGTGCAAAGCTAGCACAAGGATACAGCACAAGGAGTGACAGGGGAAACCAGAAACGGGAATCCATCAGGAACCCAAGCCAGGCAGATTTTATGCATAACAGAAGGTGCTAATCACAATGCCATAATTAGAGGCTGGGGATCTCTAAGCCAACGTTCGCTGTGATGCTCTGGGGAGGCAGAAGAGCATCCCCAGACCTGCAGTCCAGGCCTGACACCAGGAGCCTTCTCCTAAGCTCTGGCTTCCCAGCTCTTCTGCCACCATCGCTCAGGATGCAAACCAGCCCCTTTCTGTACAAGATCCACATGCACTGTGTCATCGCTGCGAACATGTATGTCCCATGCAAAAGGGAAATTTGTGGGTTGCTTTTTGCATTTCAGGATCCGTGTGTACTGTTTTCATGTTGATAGTTAAATACAATCTTATTTTTTTTGTACTGAATGATTGGGTCCCCACCAGCTGGCTTCGGGAGCAAATGGTTTAAAGCACAGTGGTATAACCCATGTGTTCCCAAAACAAGATGAACCAAGAATTTCTGTGGTGGTTCCCCTAATTCCCTGTTACACTGAACAAGATGAAATTACCCCCTCTCTCTTGCTCTGCCTCATAATGAGAGAAAGCTAATTACAGATATTGCACATGTTTGGCTTCACATAAAGCTAGATGGACTTTCCTGGCTGCCTATTCGGGATACTTGATATTTGTGTCAACCTAGCCGATGTCTTTCCCGCTATTTAATTTCCATCTCTTATCAGCATCTGGACACTGTCATATCACGTATCAAGGCTAATATAAAGCAACAGCCCAAACTGAAGTTAAACCTTTTCCTACACTTTCACTCCAGATCTCTGCAATTTTAGGTATTACTTTATTACTTTTTTTTTTTACTACTAATTTTTCATTTTAACTGCCTGCTCCCCTCCCTTTAAAAAAATAACACCATTGGAAATAAAAAGCTTAAAATTGATAAATCCTTATGCCTCTCCCACACTGCAAGCTGACTTGTCCAGCCATGAAGCTCTCCAAGCGAGCATTGCCAGCCTGAATTCGCAAGCGCCCATTGAGCGCTGTTAGGAACAGCAGCTGTTGCCACAAAGAACGCAGCAGCATTTCGGACCAGTGCCTGGCCAGGAACACGTCTGGGAGGGGGGTATCACCCCCCCCTTCCTGCCCCAAATAAAGACAGGGCACGGCTAACTGCAGAACAGGTGACAGCGTCCTGCCGGAGGGCACGTCCTGCCCACACGGCAGCAGGAGTGCTCCTGCTGATCGGATACTGCTTGGTTGAGGAGCACTTCATTTCTGGAGCACTCGGGAGAAAAACTAGTGAGTGGGTCATTAAAGTACATAACAGGAGAAACAAGTACTGTGAAGTTATTTCAGGTGTCCTTTTTTCCCTTATTCGCTCTAATTACACTGTCTAGCTCATAACACAGTTGATCGGTAAAAAGACAAAAAAAATCAACAAATAGATGCACCCACGCAGGGTTAGCAGACATTCCAGGAGCTCCGATACTCAAAACAGACCTATTACCATAATCTTTCATTTACAGTTTGTAACTACTTTGTGACAACACTGCTGAGACAAATATATACGTTATCAGGAGACAATGCTCCTCCACCAGATAAGGAGAAAGCCCCCTCGCCCACCCACGGCACACGCCAGCTCCCTCGGGCTGCAGCCTGATGGTGCCACGCGGGCAGGCATGCAGCCACCACGGTAGGTCCCAAAGGAGATCATTTATTTATTTTTTAGCACCGCTAGGTAAGACCAAGAGCTTGGCCAAGCAGAGTTTAGCCACTCCGGACGCTCTGCCCACCCCCAGAAGTTCTGGGGGCATCCAGTGCGAGGGGCAGCCACTTGGTCACTGGGCCTAAGTGACCGAGTTCTCTGACAGATGACCCTCAGAACCGGGAGAAAGACGGTAGGGAGGGATAATTTGGGAACTGAATCTTTTTGGCAACAAACTCCCCCCCCCACACACACACACAGCACCATTAACAATGCTGCTGACTGCATAAGGATCACAGCCCACACTTTACGCCACACCAAAAAACACAGAAAAGCAGCAAAAGTGAAAGCTTCCCATCCAACCTCAGACACGCAGCCGCTGTCACTGACCCCGCCGTGAGTAATCCGTGTGCAATTCACAATTTCTAAGGCCACATCACCCTCTGACATAAAAGGTTAGGTACGTTAATTCACACTCCACTGAAGTTTAGATGCATCTTACCCTGTCCGTTTTTTCTGTAACATCACCTGCAACCAGTTTTGGGGCTCTGCCACTCCAGTAGCTTGGCCCAAGGTACGAAATCATCGCGTGGTATTAGCCACTGGATGCAAGATGATTCTCCAGCCTCTGTGCTTGGACCGAGATGCTTCTGACACAGCCCTGACTCAATCCTCTTCCCCGCCAGCCGTTCCTCCTGCCTTCTTCACACCAGTACCCTGCAACCCGCCAGTTCCTACAGGTTTGGAACTCCACAGCAAGAAATTTTATTTTATTTTTTTATATATTTATATATACATACAGAGATGGGTAGACGTGTGTGTGTGTGTGCACATGCATGCTTTTTGTTTTTGTTTTTTTCCCCCCCTCCCTCCCACCTGCAGTTTGCCATCACAACATTTTCCACCAGGGAAAACTAGCTGCTTTTTAGACCCCATATACTATCTAAGGTAGAGAGGCACGGGAGGAGCCATTCTCTCTGGAACATCCAAACAGGCTGTAAAATCCGAAACACAACTCGTGAGGTTACGTGGCCTCCCACAGAGGCTTCGGATGGAACACAAACCTGCACTGCACAACCTGTGTAAGTTTCGGGGGACGGAGCTTCGCGTTCCTGTTGAGCTCCGCGCCTCTGCTCCCACTCGGGAATGCCCCGTGGCTACCAGCAGCAGCAGGGCCGGTCCTGTTCAGCTTGTATAATGACACCTTTCACTCAGAAATACGGTAATAAAATCTGCTCAAAAATATTTTAAGGAAATTCATGCAAGTGACAGGCGAATTCCTGAAGCAGCTTTTTTATTCTTGTATATTTAGAGGTAGGAAGCGCTTCCAGCTCGGGCTGGGTACACAAGCATGCAACTGCCGAGCACAGGTAATCCCATTCGGAAGGGGATGTTTCCCTGATGCTTTCGGATACCCACCACTTGTTTTTCCAAATAGCTGGAGGAATCAAAATGCTCCTGGACCCCAGGACCGAGGTGTGCTACGTTTGACTGTATCACATTTGAGTGCTACAGCACATCAGGTAAAAGGAATTACTGTCACACGCAGCTCTCAGTTTTATCAGCATAACTTTCCTGCTCAGCTAAGCAAAATCCTTTGCCATCTAGCCTGCGCTGAGACAGATGGGGCAGGTCTAATACCATCTTAAGAAAGCTCCAATTTAAATAAAAAGCATACCCGTTTCTTGGCTTACTGTCAGAAGAACAAGAATTAGTTTTGCTTACTTTTTCCTGCCAGAAGATCGCAAACACCTTCATAAACCAATTTCAGACCCTGAGACTTCAAATCACTACCTTTCTCTAACAGGAAAAAAATAAAATAATAATAAAAAAGCATTGACCATAGGGTTCATGGCACAATTCAGCCATTCTCTGTACTCCAGTAGGAGAGCAAGAGAAGCATCACACTCTACAATGCATTTACACTTTTTTTTTTTAAAGAGACTAAAACAGATGTTTAAAAATTATGACAACAGCACACAAAATAGAATAAAAATAGAAATAAAAAAAAATAGAAGAAAAACCAGTGCCTTCACTTTCAAGTGTCATGGCTTAGCAAGGTCAGAAGGAAACATGAACATCATCATGCCCACGAGGATTAAGGAAAGTTTTCTTTGCGATTGCGCACCAAAATAAAAAAGCAGCTCTGTATGACAAACATTTATCATCAATACAGAGATCAAAGGCGTGATTATGCAGACAGGACTCGTGACACTTAGCTTTCATGTGTTTTCTTGAACAGCATCAACCGAAGAGCACGCCCAAGGGACATCCACTCCTCTAATACTGCGTGCCCAGGACTGAACTTTTGGGGACTGAACAGACGAAGAGGTGACCGAGTGTTGCTTCTGGGGGCCCCGGTGACCCCTGGCCCCCCAGATGCATGCATCCACGCGTGGAGTGCCTCAGGGCTGTGGGCTCACAAGGGGAACCAGCACAGAGCCCAGCCCAGGGGGATGGACGGGGCTTGAGCAGCCCCGGGGGGCTCATGCTGGGCCAGGTCATGGCTGGGGTCCACAGTCCTTCTCCATCGGGGCCATGTCCTCGGGGGGTCAGGGGGAGGCTGTCCCCGCACACGGGGCTCCTGCAGGAAATGCTTTCTGCCAAAAAATATATATTATAAAAGTAGACTGCTAACCCAGTTAGGAACAGAGCAGCAACAGATAGGAAAAGGCGCTGCAAAAAGCAAGCTTGGAGAGATTTTGGTGCCCTGGAGCCCTGGCACAAGACAAGACGGTGCCTGCTTGGATCACTTCCAGCGCGGGCGCGGATCTCCCGCCCCACGTCGCCCTCCCCAAAAGCAACGCCGGCACACGAGGAGGGAGCGCGGGTAGGATGCCGCTTCTGCGGCCCCGAGGCTCATCTCGGCACGGGTCGCGCTGCCTTCCCCTTGCAGTAAGCTATCAATAGGACGGCTCATGGGACGATCAACGCAAGTGAATGCCGGTTCCTGCTGGTCGACTCAGGGCGCTGGAATAGAATTCAGACTGCACCAACTGCATTTGCTTGTGATTAATCAGTTGTGAAACGCAAAGCTTTAGCCTCTTATTAAGTTCGTTGTCAAAATAAGGTACGAGTGCAATATTTTGCTCGGGTCTCCAAAAGCCTCCATCGAAACAGCGGCAAGGTTACCGTTGTTTCAATTAAGGATGGCAACTATCAGGAGAAGTCTGGCCAAAATGTTCCAAGTTCAAAGAAAGTACAAGAACAAAGAATTCAGACAGACTATTAAAAGAAGAAAAACACGCTGAAACGCAGGAAACCACTGCCACTTCTCTGAAGTGTTCTTTCGCCTCCACCATTTCAACTTTTCCCCACTTAAAGCTCCCATGGTGCTGATTTAACGTTGAGAATATTCTAAACATCTTCCAAACATTGCTATGGCTTTCATCCTCAGACAAGGTTTTTTTCAGTTCTTGTCATTCTCCCGTTTCCCTGTATTGCCAGCAGTTCAGAAGCCCAGATTATTTCCTGCAAATTCTTTTTACCTCCATCCAACTCACCCGCTCTCACAATACATTATTTGCTCAATAGGAACTCATTGTGTATGTGCATAAAAACACAGCCAGGGAATGAATTAGTCAATATATTACATTTACCAGAATCTATACTATATTACAGCAAAAGCCTGCAAAAAGAAAAAAATAAAGGAAAAACCCTTACATTTACTGCACACAAACCCAATGCTAGTATGAGGCTTAGTATGGAGTAACTGATTTTCTCAGAGAACCAACAATTCAAGCTTCACACTTCTAAGCAGGACACTGAGTTTCCACAGATGGAAAGCAGACCAACACCACCTCCAGTGCCCAGGCGATCACCTGGATATGACCGGGACCGAATTAATTTTCATTTCCTACCATCTGCTGCAGGTGTTGTGAGGTGACAACTGCCACAACTCCCTAGGAGGACGGACAGATACTCTTATTATCTGATTTTAGGGGAAGAGAAGAAAAGCCAGCTGATTTGCCAAAGGTCACAGAGTAAGCTGGCACCAAACGCAGAGCCTCCTCATTCCAGAGTAATGAACCGCTGGAATGATTCACAGATATTTCTAAGTCATGTGAGGAACTATCGTATTCCTTCGGAAAAGGCCTGGATGCCTGTCTGACGCCCGTGCCACAAAGCGCCGTTCGAACAGGCCCGGCCCTGACGCAGAGGTTACAGGCCAGGCCTCGAGGGTGCTGCTATGCGAGGGAGTCTCGCTGCATCCATCCACTTCCAAAGCGTGCTTTCCACGGATTAGGCTCGCATTTTTCGCACCTTCACCGCTTCCCTGCTCCGTTCGAGCTGCTCCCATCCCAGGGTCCCGACGACATTTGCTGCGGAGCCCCAGCTTCTGCTCAAGCAGTCGCACATAAGCGCCCACGCTGAACAGGGGGCTGGCCTATTTATCCTGGTACAACTAAAAGAGCCAATTTAAACTAATCACCCGATCCGAGAGCCGAATGTAAGCTTTCGGCAGCGTTTGTGACAAGACCTGGCTTCCCAAGCGGAGCGCTGATGGGGCGCAGCCATTTGCTCGCGGCTCGTCTCAAGGACGGCCAGCCAAGCAGCGTTCTCCATTCCTTTTCTAAAACGTTATACAGGTGTTGGTGTGTTCCTGCTATACCTTTTGCGGTCTATACCTCTGTGATCTCTGAGTCACGATAAATATGCTACATAACATCCTGCACATAACCATTTTCAGAAAAATATATTCAGAAAAAAATGTATTTCAGAAAAGTATATTAGGGCTGAGGAACAAAAAGTACTCTGATCGTTTCCCTGCACAGACCAAACGTTACAAAAAGTACAGCAGAAAATAATTTGGTCTAATATTTTTCTAATAGAACAACTCCCTAAATATTTAAAGGACGGGAATAAGCTGTTATTACGCACAACCGAAAAATACTTGAAAGCTTAAGACAGTTTTGGCACAGTAAAAGCAGTGCACAAATGCGGTTCCCCCCAACATTTTATTATTATTATTTTAAATACCCTACTGTAACAGCTTAATCAAGTTTCAGAGGAAATAGAAGAAGAAAGTATTCATTTATTTCATCTGAGAAGCAATTTGCGCACAGGTGGCAGATCCACTCTCCTTACTGCAAGTAAAAGCCTTCCATACGTCACTTACCCAATGCACATGATACCCCAACAACTCGGGATCTTGAAGACCTCCATAATGTCATTACACTACGCCTGTCTGTATGAACAGGACTACAAATACGGGTTAAGGAAGGCAAGTTTTGACCTGAATTTCACCGACTGTGCCCTTCCGTGCAACTTGGAGAGCTGATACAATAGCTTATGAAGAACTCCCCTGTCCGATGGAAATGGTCAGTTGCTGAATTTCGTTAGAAACTTTTAAACAAATTCACCTTACACAATTCACTAGCAAGAACCGTAACAGCATAGAAAATATATACTAAAGTATCATTAAAATGTGCAGTACATTTATTCTGCATGATATTACAATTACAGTTCCAAGTCAGTGATTCCAAAGCCTTTTATTAGATCATAAAAACTTAAGACCAGCTTATAATGAAATCTCTAATCAAATATGAATGAATCATCCAATATGACACAATTTCTTGAATGAAAAACAGATGGAAAAGTAGTAACAATTGAGTGGTTTAAATCACAAGATATTAGTTAAGCCAAAGGAGCAGATATTTAATCATAAGCACTTGTTTCAAGTTAAAGGAGACACTGGCTTAAGGTAGACCTCAAATCAAGCCATTTAATGGGCAAATGCTAATTCAGCACTAACCATAAATTTAAATGAGATGGTTGTAATGTGAATGAATTTACTACTGCAACCAACGCACAGAAAATTCAGAGTTCACATTTGCTTGGTGACAAAGACACAGTCTGATTGTGCGAAGACGGCGAGGAGGGAGGAGGACATTCCTGCAGGTACTCCTGGAGAAATCTGGAGAGTAGGTGATTTAGGAAAGCAAGGACACATAGAAGGAAACCTTACCAGTGAGCTGAAGTGCTCACATGGCAATCCAGCTCTCAGAAGACCCTATTTGCTGAAGACAACATCCCATCTCTCAAGGCCTGAACACTTAAGAAGTCAAAACAAAGTTAAGCCATTACAAGTTGGCAGTAGTCTCAGGTTAACTTGGCCCGCCAGCACTGCTGGGGTTTTTCATTTTGAAGTAACTAGGTTACAATTTTTATTTGTTTACTCAGGGAACTATGTCTCTGCCCAAATCATTTTTGGGTATGCAGTGGGTTTTTTGGGGCAGAGGTGGGAAACGGGGGGGAAAGTGGAAAAAGTAACAGAAAGGGAAAGTAAAGGCCTATTTAGTCAGTGAACGGCAATTCTCCAGATCAGCATCTGGATGATTTTAGGCATCACTGCACAAGCCATTCACCTGATATTCCCTCCACTGTCCAAAGACAAAGCAGAGCCAAATATAGTCCTGAAAATCAATATACGCTGGGGAAGAGCTTCGAGGATCTTGATAAATGCATCTTGTGTCAGAATAGGGATTCCTAAAACCCTGGGAATGCACGTGGCCACTGCAGCAATAATCTATCCCTAGTTAATTTTAGCGTAAAGCACTCCGGGGAGCTCCGTAGTACAGAGCACACCAATAAAAAGGGAACTTGGATCAAAGCAAACACACTGCGAATGAAGCAGCCCTCAGCAGCTCCGCCACATCGCCCTGGGGCTAGCGGGCATCAGGAGGAGCTGGTGGAAGAGTAGGACAGCACGTCCGGCCACTCCAGAATCCTTAACAGCCTTCAGAGGGAAACACACGGGCTTGCCTTCTAACTAGAAGAAACACAATGTTTGTTACAAGCCATAGGCCAACAGTGTTACCTGGAAAACACAAGAGAAGGAAAAAATAGAGAACGCCCCACAGACTTCATCTTGGTTGCCAAGCCCCTTTAGGGCTGCAGATCCAGGCAAAACGCGCACAGCTCGCATTACACACATGGAAAACAGGACGTGGCAAAAGTCACTGATAGATCACATCTGAAAAACGCAGAATTTTCCACCGAGAAATGCCTCAATCCATGATCAACTTTCCATGAAATATTTATCGCTTTTCATTCATTGCACAGTACTGTTATTTTTAGAAGAGCCAGAGGCAATGGGAACAGATTACTGATTAACAATTCAAGTGAGCCTTTAAATGTCTGCTCGTATCTGCTCGTGTCTTCTCTAAGAAGTCAAAAAGTTTAATATAAATACTGTCATGCATTCAAAGGTTCTTCCCTCCCTCACCTGCTTTTATACAAAAGCAAAAGCACAAAGCAGCCTTTCCCTTGGTGGGGCAAGTGGGAGAAGAATTATTTTGAAAATAACACTTTGTGAACATTCAGGGCTAAGGAAATCTATATTCGATCACTGTGAATTAATAAACTGAACAAGGTGAGGGAAGAATAAAGGAAAATAGCATGTTGGGTCTTGCAATAAAGCAACCTTTCCTGCCAGTTACCTCTCATCAAAGAAAACAGTTCCGTATTCACACACTTCAGATTTAAGTGCTGCTTTCAGCTTTTAGGAGAGGAACAAGTAATTAATAATTCATCCCACCTCCTCCGTTTAATAATTGTTTCCTCGTGCTTAAGAAAGGAAGTGGCAAATATTTTTTTCCAAGACAAAACACAACAAAATAGAGTTTAGGAGCCTCTGGCTCCTGCTCTTCCTACCCCACAAGCTCAGGACATCCATGAACCATGTTCCGGCAGGCACCCAAGTGGTCCCCACTCCAGAAAACCCAATGCAGCAGGAAAAGCAGTTTGATTTCTTGGAGCTTCACGTACTTGAAGTTCACACCACAGTGCTCGCCGGGCTGGCAAAAAGGCTCATGTCTTGCACATATCTCCCCACACAATCAAGACATGGGCACGTGCTGCCAAAGAGTTAAAGAGCCACTAAATTATCCTATGATTATGACCAACAGAACGTGAGTTTGGGTGCAGTATTAGCCAAGGAAAGAGGTCCTAAAGCTTGAACTTCCTGCTGCTCTGCAGGGAGCTGCCTAGAGTCTCTAGATGTGGCAATTCACTCGTCCGTCCTGCATAAATAACCTCAAATTTGCTGACCGCATTCTGGGCGTGCTGCAAGTTTTTTTTTTAAAACACAACAATACAGCACAGCAAATCATCTGCGGAAATTTGGGAGCTGGCTGAAGCGTTACACAACTCTTTCCTTGCTGAACAATGGATTACAAAGGTGAACTTCACTACTGCTTCCAGCTGGAAATACACTTCTGTTATTGTCATGGCATGGGCTGCATTTTGTACTGCTAGCTTAGGACATGAAATAACCTTGTATTTACTGCAACAGGTATTCACTTGGTTTTACAGAGCTACTATCAAGGCTCTAGGGTACATTAACCTGCAGTTTTTTCACTGTTTTATGCCAGAGCATCTTAACAGTGGCAAAATTAATACACTAAGTCTGACAAGAATAGCTGCAGCTTGTAAATAAGCAAACAACAGGCTAAGAAGAAGCTAATAAGCAAACAATGATTCAATCTTAGCGTATGGTTTGGACATTTAAAGGATTTCTCAAGAGCTCAGTTTTAACGACGATTTGCCCCCCCGCCCCGACTCCCTGGAGAACAGACGAGGGTATTTTTAACACTAAAGGACTGGCCTTTCAGAACGTGAGCTACGCCTCCGGAGCATGATAAAACCACACGCCATCCCCATTCTTACACGTCCCGGTGTGAACAAGGACGAACAAGCTCCTGTCTGCAGAGGCGCGAGCCTGTCGGGAGCCCCGAATCCTAGCTGACCAGCCAGCAACCTGAACCCGCTTCAAAGCCCCGCTGCACCACGCTGATTCGGTACCTCTCTGAAGGAGCTTTTGAAGCAGACACACTACAGAAGCTAAGCAAGCATCTGAAAATCCAGTGCAGTGAGAGGGCATCCCCTTCCTTTGAAGGGATAAATTAACAAAGGCATGGTATTCCGGTCTGTTAGGCCAACTGGACTACCACTCCTTCCTCTTCGAAGCTGGGATTAATCTTTGATTTCAAAAGCCTGCAAAATCATGTAACAATATTAGTCCAGAGGCTCTTGCAGACCATTTACTCATGCGTACATCAGCATTTTTTCAAATGAACGTGGAAGTGAGGCTGGATAATTAGACCCAGGAAGAAGAAAAAGCAAGGAGCTGAAGTCTCACGCGTAATGCCCTGGGGCCCCACCATGCTGCGCTTGCTCTTGCCAGGTCCAGAAGAGCCCCTCGTACTGTTAAGTACTTTATGCACACAGGTACCCCCAGAACGTCACATTACACCATGACCAGATTAATGGGGAAACACAGCTGGTCAGCTGAGAATGTTAGTCCCAATTTGCAGCTTTACTACTTAAAGTAAAGCTTTTAAGTTTAAAGAGAACTAGTTTACATCATATTTACTTCTAACATTTTCTTCATGTGTCACAGATATCAAGCTCTTCACATTTCTAATAAAGAAATTGCTTAGGATTGTATTGGCTTGCAATAAAATGAGCAACTATAAGGTTTATACTGACAAGAAAACTATCTCACATTAAGTCTTTTCGGTTTATCCACAGTACCATAAGCACAGTCTTATAGAGAAAGGAAACTCATTCCAATACTGAAGATATGCTTAACGAAGATCTATTTGATCAAATCTAGAGGATGGTATCAGCAGTACATACGCGGTGTTTTTAAGAGGATTATCCACAACATTATCTAGCTATTTATACAATTGAGGTCTTTAAGACTGACTACACAGCTTTGCCCTAAGGAAAAGGCATCTCATTTTAAAAGCATAGAAGAAAAAGTAAGAGGACAAGAGAACTCTGTCCCTCCCTCCTTCCATATGAATCGGTCCCCTTGGCCGCAGGCTGCGTAAATTCACTGCTAAAAAGAAGAAAAACGCCCTAAAACACACAAAACATTTAAAACTGATCTGCTCATTTGCAGGACAATTTCTGCACGCTTTAGCAAGTGATCCACTGCCACTGATCACAAACAGGCAGTGGCCACCTGTGTGCTCATGTATCCTCTCCTGCTGACCATGGCCTCTGCATCTGTGAAGTCCTTACTCTGAAGATCTGAATTCTGCAAGTAGAAGTTGAGGAAAAGCAATATTGCACAATAACCTCACCAATTTATCCCCTTTCCTACCCCAGGCCAAAGATGCAGTAATATTCTGATGCTGCAAAAAGAGAAAGCAGCATGAACAGCTTTTATCGAGCAGATGATAATATTCCTGAGCGAGATGTGGGTTGTAGGGGAGTTGTCTTGTTATCCTTCTACAAGCAACTAAAATTCACAAGCACCAATTATAGATGATACATTTTTGAAAAGGGAAGATGTTTCTTTTCCTCAAATTAATCCTTTATGCAAAAAGGAGAAAAAACCTCTTCTTAAAAACACACCTTGCCGCTGACTGAACGCCATTCTACTCAACTCCATTCAGTCCTAAAATGGTTTCATAGAAATGCTCTAAACATTTCAATTCCATGCTGGAGATGCTGCCACAGGACAGAGCATGCTTAGGACCTGGGTGTTTTACATCCCTTTGCCACCCTTTTCCATCAGAGAACAACAACTATCATGGATCAAACTTCTCCTTCGCTTGGTTTGTGGCAAAGAGAAAACGTTTCGGTTTCCTACAAACACACCGCAGTGATTTTATCTCAACTATAAATGCAACGCTGGGGATAAAGGCTGCTCACTGTCCGCTGCCACACAGCAATGAGTTTATTCACCATGAGGGCTACAAATCAGTTGCTTTACCATGACCACGATGGGATAAGGTTTTAAGCAGAATATCCCAGGACACGACCGAGCATTTTCTTTTTCCTTAAGCTGTTTTTCAACACCATTATTTCAGCCATGCCCAAGACTTGGAGCAACACCCCACAAACCCACCCATAACTTGTTTTTCCAGAGCAATACTTGGTATTTCTTCCCCTTTCTCCTCTCGGAAGGATTTGCAGCAAACTTCCTATAGGTAATAACAATAAAAAAACAGACACGACAATTGTTTTCCCAAGCGGGTAAGTCCATCAGCTTGACAGCAACTTTAACAGCTTAAAGCAACCTCCTACCAGCTGGGGAAAATAAAGTCAGGGCTCACTGAACTCTTGCATCAGGTTGCCCAGGCTGTTAACCAGCACCAACCTGTGGTGGTTTAACAACGATGGGCAGCTCAGCACCACCACACCACTCTCTCGTTCCCCCTCCTCAGGACAGGGGGAGAAGATACGATGGAAGAGGGCTTGAGGGTCGAGCTGAGGACGGGCGATCCCTCACCGATTCCTGTCACGGGCCTTCCCCAGCCGCCCTCCTCCGCCTCCTGCCCCCGCGGGCTCCTCTCTGCGGGCCGAGGCCTCCTCCAGGCCACGTCCCCCTGCTCCCCCGCGGGCTGCAGCGTGGGGATCTGCCCCGCCACGGCCTGCTCCACCAGGGGCCTCTCCACGGGCCGCAGGGGAACTTCTGCCCAGGAGCCCCTCCTGCCCTCCTGCTTCACCGAGCTCGGTGTCTGGAGCTGGCTCTTCCCTCACACGGGGCAGCTCCTGGGCTCTGCGCACAGGGGCCTCCCTGCGGCCCCCCTGCCACAGAAACCTTGCCACAGAAACCCAATACACAGCCTTTTTCCTGAAATACTTCTAAAGAAAACCTGAAACACTACAAGCAACAATGAAATCAATTCCAAAAAAAGAGCAGAAGACTAAAACCCACCATGCAATCATAATACTGGCCATTGATCTACTCACAGGAGAGAGGAATGTGATTCTTCTCATGGACTTGAGCAGGTCCACAAAATTCAGTCTAGCACATAGATACGAAATGGTGAGGAAAATCTTTTAAGTTGACCTGTGTTACCATGGAAGTCTTAAAATGAGAATCTCTCTCAGGGTTAGGAAAAATATAACCTCCCTTACTTGACAGACAAATTTTGGAGCACATGGAGTGAAGAGAGATTTCTCAGAACCCAAAGCCAAGCATTCGTACCTGGTAATGATGATCTCTTCCTTTTTCCAACACAATAGCTCTTAACTCCCTAAAAGTTTCCTTCTCCAGATATGCATTTAAGTCCACAAAAATCTAGGTTAGGTCACAGCCCGTTTTTTTTCCCCCTAACCTACTGAAGTTGTTTTGAATAAGCTTCGTTTACATTTTTCCAACTTGCATTACCAGAAGCGCTTAGATCTTCTGCAAGAACTTTTCCTTAATATAAAAGGACCTAAAGGCATTTTGGAAGGCAAATGAGAAGAGAAAGCTGAGTTTTTGGAAAACTTGAGCTCCTACCTGGAAAGTAGATAATGCTTCATATATCAGATCGTGCCTAGGATAAATATCTCTGTTTGCACCTGGAAACAAAACACTTTTGGACGAGAGGAGGTGGAAATACAAAAGAAAGAAGCAGACTACTTTCCATAGCATTTCATGTGTTTTGACGTAAACCGTTGTTACCAATGTTTGTAGTGCTGCAACTGTGAGCCGTAAGATTTCTCTCCTTTGCCCCATGAGAAGCAGACAGTCTCCAGGATGAACACTGGCTGCTTTGCTTGCTTCATACCAGGACAAGACACAGGACACAGCGTAGCAGGATTATTAGGAGAGGGAAGAAAAGCAAATAGCCAAGAGCCCAGCATGATATGCTTTGATCATATCATGTGTTTGGCTCCGACTTTTTGCTCATTTCAACACAAGGAGATTTTTTCTTAACAGGAGCAGCAACTCAAAAAACCTACTTTGCTTTACTGTTCTCCTTTTAGGCTGTGAAAACACTCGTAAGGTGCTGCTTTGTTCTGCTGTCCTCTCCTTTCTATGGAAAAAGCAGCAGCTCCAACCAGGTTAGCCTCTCCTTAGCCCCCTGCCAAGAGTGGGGGCTGAGCTATTTAAGCCTCCCAAGACTGCTGTGCTCTATTCTCCCTCCATTCCCAAATCCCACTCGCCCAGCCTGGGAAAGTAGATGCGTGCAAGTTCTGACACACTTTGTTCCAGTATTTTGCATTTGCATTCTGCTCTCCCACTTGTAAGATAGATCTGCAGAATATTTTACTGCATTCCCAGAATAGGAACAACATTTAATAAAAGTTTCTTCTTACCAGAGCTAGGCATGTGGTTCACTCTAGGTGGATTCAACAGCTCTACTGGCTGGTCTCTGCCAGAAAGCCCATCTGGAAACAGAAAAAAAATATCACATCAACTCTTTGGTTAGCTGAGCTATTTTAGGCATTCCAAGCAGAAAAAAAAAATCACTAACCAATTATCAATGCAAACCAGAAATACACAAGTAGCACAAATCAATAGAAACAAGAACATTAACAGGACAGCAGCTGCCTAACAACTGCTTACGCTAAAGCGGAAAATAAAAGATACTGTAGCCCAAATTGTGCTCAGGTTTTCCTGGTCTTTAGATCCAACTGGAACTGATCCCCATCCAAGAAAACAGGCACATCAGCTTATAAAACTTACCATACAATACCTAAACAGCAATTCATTCCTTCTTCAGAAGAACTGAGCAGAGTTAAGAGAGAAACACATCCCTGTGAAGCGAAGTGAAGAATGGCTGTAATATGCCAGGGAGATGCTAAGGAAAACTGACAAATCACTGCAGGAGATTAAAATGCATAGACATGCATAACAAGCCCCATTTTGCATAAGTTTGGATTTCAGAAAGGCATTAAAAACATACTTTGTAAATGATATGCAGAAATCCATCTTGCTGAAGCAGTTCTCTATTTAAAATATTTCAAAGATTATATCTTGCATTCAAGTGGAGTTAAAACAGAAGAACATGATACCTACTGCTGTAGACTGCCAGACCAGATTTTCTAGTCATCCATTCCCCTCCCATCCTCTCCCCCAATAAAAGTTGAAGCAAAAAAAAAAAAAAAAAAGCTAAATTCAAGTGAGTGACATCTCACTACAGTATGTTTTCCTTACTTAGGTTATGAATACTTGACTACAGAAAATTTCATCTCAAATCCATTTGTTCCACTGTAAATATCCACACCTTTGGCAGTTCTGTCTCACTTTTCTCTAACATGTTGCTGTATTCTGCGCTGCAGCACAGATACGATCAAGCCAAACCCTGTCTGGAGACATCAAAGAAGCCATCCCATCCCTCAGTCAAAGCGAAGGACAGTTCAGTACTATAAAAATGTTACAATGCCAGTAAAACACACAAATCATACTTTGTTTTCTTCTCCCTATATTCCCTATTTCAGGTTCCTGGAGAGAACGCATGGTTGGGTCTCTTCTCCATCACTTGCTTTGCCTCCACCGACAATATCCCAGCATCAGTGCAGCCTCAGGCAGTGTGTCAATAAACCCAACTACAGCCACGCTGGCTTTTCCTTCTCAAGCAAGTTAATTATTGTCCTGCAGATGAAACAGGTTGTTCACCTTATACATTATTTGCTTTCGGATTGCTATTGCAAGAGCCAGGAGTGGCTGGCCTCGCTGCACTGGAGCAGACATCCTAGCATCTACCAGTGTTGGGACGGCTCTTGGCCAGCTGAGCTTCACCTGCACGAGCGGCAGCACATGGGATTGAAGGGCCAGAGCCAAACACCCCTGTTTTAAGCAACATTCAGCCGTCGACCTTCCCAAATTCACAACCCGGTGGTCACCGCAGATCAAAGACTGCGAACGGACAGCAGAAAAATAGGATCCACCCACGCCCCAGAGGCTGCGGCTCAGCCAGGGAGCGCGGCCAAGACGAGGGATCCCGCAGCAGGGAGATGGAGCCGCGGGGCGAGCGCAGCCCCGGGAGCCCGCGCCTCGTCTGGGCTGCGGAGACCTTTCTGCTCCGCCAGGAGGGCACGGCCTCAGCTGCCGAGCTGCTTCTGCTCCGCTCCCCTGCTCTGCGCTCTCCGCACAGCAAGCACCGCGCTGCCAGCACGAGCTGGTTACCCCAGGCAGGTGAACACCATGCGGTTTACTTGCTTTCTAGCAATCTAGAGGAGTTTTTGTGTTTGTTGTTTTTTTTTTCTTTTTAAAATGAACTACTTGCAAGCAAATACACTCTCGGCTCTATTATTACTCCCCGTTAATGCACGCTCTCTGTTACTACAAAGCACAACAGCAGCGAAAAAGCCAGTGCTTTGGAGGTATTTCTAACTCGTTTTATACAGATACTATGCCAAAGCCCCTTACTCCTCTGTCCCAGGCTCAAAACTTTGCAGCATTCACAGTTAGCTCAGCCCATAGCTATCCATACGACAGCCATAAATTTGAGCCCCAAAACAAAGCCACAAAGAACAGAACACAAACCTCACCTCTCAGAGCAGTTAAACGCTCCTATTGTCTCCTCAGCTTCCTACAGCTAGCTGAAGATGCTACAAAAAGCAAAAAAGTCATTTAATTTCAAGAGACGAGGTGTTCAGTTTGTTCGGAAAGTCAAAATAACCCTGCATTTAATGAAGCATCAGAGCTGCTGCCAACATAATGCTGACCAAAACAACAAACCAAAACCAAAAAACCTTAAACCTTCCAAGAAGAAGTGGAAGAGTTCCTCACACTGGTCTGAAGGAAGATTTTAAAACCATAATTGCACTAAATTGGTCTTGAATTCTTAAAGAATTATTTGTTTATTAAAAAAAACTGAGAACTGACCAATGAGAGAGGGAAGGTTTGGGAGTCCTAGGCTGTGACTATATGCTCTGTGTATCTTCAAAAGGGAAAAAAAATCCTTATTTTACACATTCGGCCACGTAGCTTCACAGATCATGGTGTATCATCACATTGGAGACAAACCGATCGTCTGGGGGTGCCTAAGCCTCAAGAAAAGCGTGTTTGCTGCCACTGCTACACTGTGTTTTCTTCTTACCACCATTACTGGGGCCTCCCTCCTAAATCAATTGCTGTATAACTGACCTTTGTGCAACAAGAGAAACGCATGATGTTTTATGCCAACGCTTATAAAAAAGCAGTAAGATGAAGACTGGTCTGGGTCTGCAAATGCCAAAACGATTACAATCAGTTTCCATCGCAAAAATAAAAAGTTTTACCCCCACCTCCTTCCTTTACAAAGTATTCAGCTCCAACCCTCTAGAAGCTTCAGCATGCATTTATAGAGACAGCTTTGGCAATTACAGAACAAAAAACACACAGAAGATGCTAAAAATATCTGTGCCACACACAGATCTACAGTTTTGTCCTTGTTATTGCCTAGAAGGGATCACAGGGTGCTTCTGCAATCCTGAAAACCTGGGCAGGGATGGGAAGCAGCTTGCCTTGCTGCTGCGGGCAGGCAGCGATGGATGCGCAGAGGTCGAATCACGCCATCGCCCTTTGCCATTTCTACTAGCCACAGCCCTGGGTTTGAACAGCACCGAGACAAAGCAGATTACCTTCAAAACACTTCCAAGCTCTCCACTAGACAAGTGCTTCCTAAGATACTAAAAATAAACAGCAAGAAAACGCCCCCGTGAATTGGTTACGGGTGGATCCACGCAGCGATCTCCCCGCCGCGGGGGCGAGCTGTCCCACCCGGGGCAGGGATGGAACCGCGAGACGCGGCCAGGCCGGCGTGGAAGGGACGAACCGCAACGTCCGCCCAGTCTGGAAGGAGCTTCGTTTTCAGATGGGTGTTTCTGCTCCTTAATTAATGAGAGGAAGCTCCTATTCATTGACGGGAACTTGAACATTTTGTTTTTATCCCAGTCCGTACCAAAGCATTCCAAAGAGTTGTTTAAGTTACTTTAAAAATATATCCAGGACACTTCGTGCAGTAGCTGGGCTTGCAGGATTTAATCGTGTTGAAAATAGCGAAACAAAGACAAGATGGCTGCAGTACGCGACAGTAACACAGAGAAACATGCAAGGATAAAAGAACAGAAAAGATGAAGGAAAATGAACTAGAACAACATCCGAGGCAAGAACAAATTAGACAAGGGCAGGGAAGTACAGCTTTATTCCCTTCCTCCCCCCACAAAGGACAGATAATGAACGAAACAGAAGGCTGAAGCATTCAGCGAGCTCTTAGCTTGTTTCCAACAGAAAACTGTAAGCTGCCTTCCTATAATTAACTCTGATGAGTTTAAAAATGCAGGGCAGAACTGGAAAAGAAGAGGTTATTTCAATAGTTTTTCACGTATTCAGATCTTTAGACCTGCTGCAAATCACGATGGTCTACTCGAACTCCCTGAGCCAAGCGATGACCAACCAACAGTCGTCTTCAAAGGACACCCAGAGCACAGGGAACGTCCTGAAGAGCCACAGAAACCAAAATTTCAAGGGAAGGAGAGGAGAAAGGCAGGAGAAGAGGTACAGTAAATAGGCATTATTTCTTTCTTCCAGAAAAAAAAAGAAAGGGCAGTTCTGAGAGGCAGCACAAAAATAAGATAACAGGAAAAGCAATGTGGATGGACCAAGGTGAAATTGAAAGCAGGCAACCAAGTTGTTTCTTTGACAGTGTGTCAGATTATTTTTTTAATTATTTTGTTGTTGTTTTTATCCAATTCTTATACAAAACGTTGAAAGGTTTCAAGGGGCACATCAATAAGAAAGCCAACACGAATCACCCTAAGCCAAGCACGCACCTGGTTAAAAAGCCCACTCAGTCACCAGCTGCTTTTAGATAGATTATACCCAGCATCTTGCAGTAGTTCCCAATTTCCTGACAAAGCATTAAAGATGCATTTAAAACTCCGATGTGACATCACACCACAGAGGTCACACTTTGGAGCACGAGAAGCAGAATTCAGTGACAAGCTGGCAAATGGATGCGAGGTTCAATCACAAAAGAGTAGATCCCTCCTGCCTAAATAATAACAGTAACAACGGTTAAACGTACAATTATGGGATGAGAAATACCCAGCAAACCAACAAGAAAAGGAAAGCCGAAGCACTTTGCAAACTGAGAATCCACCGTTTGGCAATGGTGCAGCAGACAAGTTCATTCCAGGATGCATTAGCAGGCACATATGCAAGACACGGGAGGTAATTACTCAGGGATGTGACAGCCTCCTTGGCCAAAGCGCTGCCCTTGGTTTTAGATTCAACTCTAGAAGATGAATTGCAGGCAATCAAGGAGAAACCTCTGAGAAAAGACTTCAGAAAATGAGATGGGCAGTCTGCAGAACTTGGTAATTTTTACATTAGCCTGTTTGCATTTGAGGAAAGACAACAGAGTAGCCCCAAGGCTTTTTCATACAATCAGTGAATGGTTTCGGTCGGAAGGGACCTTAAAAACTCTCTGGATCAACCCCCGTGCCATGGGCAGGGGCCCCAGAGCTGAACGCGGTGCTGCAGGTGGGTGCTCACGGGAGCGGGGCAGAGGGGGAGCATCCCCTCCCTTGCCCTGCTGGCCACACCACTCACTGCTGGTTTCCACTTGGACGTTGAGGTGTTGACTGTAACTCTCTGGACACTGCCACCCAGACAATTCTTTATTCATTTGGTAGTCCATCCATCACACCCATATCTCTTCAATGTAGAGGCAAGCACGTTGTGGGGACCGTATCAAAGGCCTCGCAGAAGCCCAGGCAGGTGACATCAGTAGCTCTTCCCTTGTCCACTGATGCAGTCACTCCATCGCAGGCCACCAGATCGGTCAGGCACGATTTGCCCTTGGTGAAGCCATGTTAGTACACAAATTGCAGGACCTCTCATGGACTCTGCCATTCTCAGCAATACGGTCGGAACTAGAGCTTTTTGTTTACATATTTCTAGCTCCTAGATAAGAAAAAGGAAAGCACAGGAAAACTGTTGAGCAATCAGACGAACCAATAACACATCCGCAATGCTCCAAGTGACTGGGGATGAATTTGATAATTGCTTCTTTGCGTTAAACGCCTCACAAGGCAGTTACCAAATTTTGACTAATTTTTTCCCCAGGTGGATGTAGGTCAAAAGCTTGCCTCCACACCTTTCACGCCAAAATAGAAAGAAGCTCTCATTTCTCTGTGCCTAATCGATAACAAGCCTCAGGCAAAACAAGAAGGCTGATAGTAAGCTCAGGATAAACAGCCACCAGTTGGCATCTAAGCGAATATCCCAACCACATCCTTTCAAGAGTGTGCATCCGTATTGAAAATTAAGCATTTGCTAAGGACTGTACAGAGAAAGGGGGTGTTTCTGGATCAACGATTCTTGAATTTGTATTTGTCATCAAGCAAACAACTACCTTGTTCTCAAAAACAAAACAAAACCCACAGGCTGTCTACAACCTCCTCAGTGTAACTCTCCAGAGCTGATCCTTCGCACAGTGCTTGCTCCCCCAGCCACAAGCTGTTTTCCCCCCCGATTTCCCCCAGCCCCTTCCCTCCGCCCAAGGCTGGCCGCGGGTCTGCAAGGCAGGGCAAACCCCGTCCCCTGCAACCAGGCTGCTGCCAGGAGCTGACGGCGAGGTGCGCCCCGTGAAAGCGAGAGCTCCTCGCTCCTACTGGCACCGCTCGGCGAGTTATGTGCCGTCTCGGTTACACGTCTCGGCCCACGGCTATGTCATGGACCCGCTCCAGGCCTCAGAACATCCAGTTTCTTCCTGCTATCGGTGTACACGTACCACAGTCGCATTATGAAACGTTTCGCGTTTTACACGCAGGTTTGGGGGTTGTTTTGCCGCGCAATGTGCCAACAGTGTTTTATCTCCGTTACTTCTCGGAAGGTTTTGCTGGGGACGGGTCTGCTCAGATCCATTGCTATTTCTAAAAACAGCCCATGCACTAACCTCGCAGCCTTGGGATACCAGGTGGGTAAAATAGGATCGCTTAGGAATAAGAGTCTGTCCCTGACCATTAAGCACGGTCCACCAGAACATCCTGACTTGCATATTAATGGCTTTGGTGTATAACAACAAGTTAAA
Organism: Anseranas semipalmata; assembly: GCA_013399115.1. NCBI lineage: Eukaryota > Metazoa > Chordata > Aves > Anseriformes > Anseranatidae > Anseranas > Anseranas semipalmata. The sequence goes on from VXAA01001618.1 coordinate 545,611, forward strand.
ATATTAGTAATGAGAATAGTAATTATCATGGATGTATTATTTATTTGTCTACTCATTCGAAATTTACAGAGAAAAAAAAGTCTTCAACATTTACAAGAAAGCAATTAAGGCAGCAAATGGATTATTTCTCTTTAAACCTATGAGAAAATGCTCAGTGCATATTTCCTCTCTAATTTGTCTGCACTCAAGAATCTATTTTTGGAAGTCTCCCTAGACTGTATTGTAGCACCACATGTACTGTAATGGCATTTTAATTAGCCCAGAGAGCTGGAAGATGCACTATGCATCCGAAAGAGAAGCAGCCTAACAAAATGAGAGCATCCTTCTCTTCCTTTCTTTGAGATTTACAGCAGCTATCAAGTAGAAATACCAATTATGGTTTCAATTGGAATCGACTGTGACTACTATAAAAATCCAGTGCATCGCAACAGCATTGAACAAACCAGAACTGAACAAAAATAAATGTAGTATTTAAGCGCTATTTACTCATACTTTAAGGGTGGATGGTAAAAATAAAACGCTGCAGATACCTACAAGAACAAGGGATTAGCGTAGAGGAGACAATTAAAAAAGTATATTAGAGTTGGGCTCTAAATATGTTAGTGTGTGGCCTGCAAGCATAATCAAGAAGCCACCTATACAGATGAAAGCTAATCCAATCCTGTTTATGCGGGGTTGTTTCTGTTTCAGTATTGTTGTTATCAGATCTAATGCCCAAGTTACCCACCTTTCACTGCCAGTGAGTGGCATAATGCATAAACACCATCAGCAAGGTCTCGTATTTATTTCATCTGCCATAATTCAGTCTTCTTACTTTCGACTCAGTAGAAACTAGGTCAGGCTGATGTCCGTCCTGCTTACAGAAGAGGCTGACGTGGATGGGATGACAAGCCTCGGGTCGTTGACCACCTTGACATCGGTACATCCAGGCGCCACGTGGAAGATGCTCACCATTCCACTGAAGCCAGCAGCAGGCCACAGCACTCGGCACCTCACGAGCAAGAACTATGATGGTTTTTTAAGCTTTCTTTTGCATTATAATCCACACGAATATTGCACAAGAGTCAGAAGACACCTGCGCATAATGTCTACAACAGTTTCGCGCTGCTTTCCTCCCCAGAACCCAGCAAAGAGAGATCCAACAGATCTCACTTCACTTAACATCAAAGTAAAAGTAACGCTCGGAAACAGCTAGCAAGAAAAACAACCTTGAAAATATTACTAGGAAGTTATCCTGGAAGCCAAATACTGCAGATGTGATAGAACAGGAAGTGCTGTGGTCCTCAAGGTGTTTACAGATCAATACCGAAATGACAATACACTACTTTTCAAACGCCAAATTGTAAAACTATTGTGTTCTACTTCCTACACCATTATTTTCCTTAATCCCTTGCAGTGGGAGGATAGCAACTCCTACAAAACATGACAATCTGCAGTCTCTGATGGCTTGATCTGCACAGAATTTGAAAGAAGTGTAGTTCTGGAAATCGACTGCAATAAAACTATTCTTTACATGTAAATGCAAGTGATTTAAGCAATGTGGTAACCTGTCCATGAGGCCAAAGAGACCCAACTGCAGCAAAAAGGAACATTTAGCCATTCCAGTAGGCTTGCTTCCCCTGGTGGGAGGAAATGTCAGACCTCCACCTCGCCGAGCCAGCTGTTCCCCATCCCCTAAACAGATGCAGCATTAAGCGAAGAAAAAATATCAGTGAAAGAATCACCACACAAAAGGAATGGCATTTAGAGTTTTGATACATATTTTTCCTTTTGAGCAAAAAATATCCATATTTAATATTGTTTTTCACTCCATTCTCCTGTAACAAGTTTCAGAACCAATTGGTGCACAGTAATGAAGCACAAAGTCCAATTTTGGACGAGATCAAGCATGCCCTCGCACTAGAACAGGCCTACCCCGTCCCGCCTGCTCGTCGCACACCGGTAGGCCTCACAGGCCAAAAGGCAAGATGGAAAACCAAGAGAAGAAAGCCACCAGCTGCTGTTCGACACCAAGCACTCACCTGGGCAATGCAGCCTACCTTGAAGCTGCAAACACCGGCGTTTCGTCCGTTCACGAACGCCCTTCTGATCCCTAAGGTACGAGCGGCCTGGCTTCCCCGTGCGCACAGCAGATCTCCTCCTGCACGTGGTCAGCCTGAACGCCCATCAGCTTAGGTCTTCAGTTACGGGCAGAAGAGCCGATATCACATTGCACACACACGGTCACTGCCAAGCACGCGATACCAGGAAAGCACAACGCCGGAGATTCGGCTCTATTTTAGGCTTCTTTCCCAACCGCTTCCCGCAGGCTCTGCTCTGCGGCCAGCCCCACAAGGCTGGCGTCTCTGGCTCCCCGTGCAGCATCTCCCCTACCTGGTGCCTTGGCACAGCACTCCCCCCTCATCCCAGCCCTATCTGATAGGAAGCCAACTACCACCAACTCCAGACATCAGGAAAATCGTCCCAATATACCTGTTCCCGAACACGCCGTACTGTTCCCTACCAGCTTTAGGCTGTCCATATACAATATCTTAATGTAAATTAACGTACAGATTTCTAAAATTTGCACTTCGGATATTTTTAAATCCCAGAGGGAAGGGAAAGAAAAAAAAGACTACCATTTCAAAGTATCTAAAAGTAGATTTCACTTTCGCAGACTTGGTGGAACAGCAATTTCCCTGCTTGCAACGAAGGAGCTGAGACTACGCTGTTTATTACTATAAATATATTCATAGATATTTTCCCTGGCACGAAGCACTTCAGTTTTAAAGGCAAGAGATTCATCAGCTCTTATGGATAGCTTCATCCCTACCGCTTTTATTCTGTCAGCGAGCGCACACGCCTGGCAGGAGTGGAGGAGGGCGCAATCTGCCACCATCTGCAGGGTGCTATCCATCTGAAAAGGTGACTGTCCTCAAGAAATTAGCACGGTCCAAGTATTAAACTTCACTGGGGAATAGTATGTTCAACCAAACGTCTCTCTCAAAGGCCGTTCTGCAAAATGTTCCCATTCCCTGTTAACTGCATGGTGGTTTTTTATTTTTTTAATGTTTCAATGTAGCTTTTTACCGAAAGTGAATAATATTTTCCATTCTTCTAGATACGGGAAGGAGGTAAAGCCAATATTCCATCATCACAGATAAATATTCCTACAGGAGATCCCTATTATCAATGCAAGGTGCTTAATCTACCCAGACAGATGCCACGAACTTCAGCATACTAGAAAAAGCAAACCCCACAGGACTTCCCTCGCCTTCAGCAGGAGAGGTGCTGATGGCACCCAGCCATTTCGCAATCACAGACTATTCAGAGCCTAAGAATTCACGTTTGATAGCTACAAATTCACAGATATAATGCCACCTTAATCAAAACTAATATTTAAGCAGGTTTTAAAAATGAAGTGAGGAAAAAAAAAACCTTGAAATTATCTCCAATTGTCACCAGAAGGAGACCTACGAAGCACATTTTAAAGACGGGAGAGAAGGTTGAATAACCAGCTTAATTTTCCCTTCTCTCCGGTTGAATAAACTGTCAAGACGACATCCAGCTGAAGGACAGCCTGGGTCTTCTGCGGGTTCCAACGGGACTCCAGCTCCTACCCATGCGCTCCCAGGACAGCATCACGTACTCATACTGGTCCTGAAAGAAAACCTGCAACGAGCTGAATGCTCCTGCACATTCAGACAATGCTGGGTGCTGGGGACGTTCATACACCATTTCATTTAGGCCACTGTCAGAATCGTTTCAAAACACAGCTTCGTATCCGCAAGTCCCAAAGCCAAACTACAAAACCAGGAAGAGCAAGACACATCCCGAAGTTCAGCTCACCTGTTTAACTGCTTGCTTTATTTCTATTTTGGCCAGCATAAATTTGCTCACCTAAAGAAGTGAACTAACGAGTTGTGTTGCATTCACTATATTCAAGCTAATGAGCTACCAGGTGGGGAAAAGGCCTGCCTCTTTAGAGAGGGAACAAACTGCATTTTACTCACACAACATGGCACGGGTTTCCTTCCTTATCCCAGCCCTGTATTTTGTTAGTGCACGCACCACATAAGACTCGTCCACGAAACTATTTCCATGGCAGTCTGCGTCCAAAGGCTCTGATCATTTCCACAGCAGAAAAGGGAAGCAATAATAATTACCCAGCAACCCATTACACTAATGCTTTCAGAAAGCAGACTAACCTGGGGAAAATTCCTGGATGAAGCAGAGGGCAGGGAGAAAAGAGGCAAAGGAAACTGATGCTCGGGCCCCTCCCTGGACGCTGCTGGCAAGGGGACCCACCTAGCATTGCGCTGCGAACCAGAGGCTTTCTTGCCTTACAAGTTGCAGCTCCTTGAGTGGACGGCAGAATTGGAAAGGGCAGAGGAAAAAAAGGAGAATTTTTCGTTAAGGAAAATAAATACGGAGCCACAGAAACAGACCGGCCAGCAAACAGAGGAGGACTTTGGTTCAATAGCGCTGCTGGGTCCCAGGTGGCTGTCAGCATGCCCAGGAACTGAGGCTTCAAGTTTCAACCTTTCAAGTGCTCCATCAAGCCTCTCTTCCGCAAAACAAGAGCTAAAATACTGGGGAAGACCCTGACACAAGGAAAAATATCACTCAGGGGTCTGAAAGCTTCCAATCAAAGGCAAAAAAAAAGAAAATAAACAAGCTCAGGGTGGCTGGACTGGCCACGCCTGCTTTACGTGCAGCTTGCTGGAGACCAACTATTTCAGAAGCCAGAGGGACCCCGAGTGGGGTCAAATATTTCAACCTAAGAGCTCGTAATTAAGTAAAGATTTAAACTACAGCAGACAGGGACTCAGCTTGCAGCAGAGGCCGGCCCGCAAGCACCGTCCCTGGGCATATGCACAGGCTCTTGCGACCCGACCTTCCCAAAAAAGAGACCTTACCATCCGCGATACATCCTCCACATTTACATCTGTTATTACAGAGTGAAATCTGGCCCTCACCAGTGAAAAATCCTCTTGGTCAAACATTAAGGATCAGACACGAGCTGACGACGCTTATTAGCAGCCGAAACTGCAATTCACGCTAAGCGGGTTGAACACAAGGACCTTGTTCACATGTTCCAAATGCAATCCCCTCTCTCAGAAGGGGAAAAGGACAAGTTTGGTTTGCTTGCTGTGCTCGTACTTCCAAGAGGTGCACATAAAAATTTAAGAAATTGGTGTACAAAGTTGAGATGGTTACTTCTGTTCACTCATATAACAGATCAAAGCAGCCTCCACCAGAAATACTCCAGCGAGGAGGAGCCGCAGCATCACAAACACGTAAAGCAATAGTCCACGTAAAAGCAGCAAACGTTGATCTCTGGGTTTTTGCCACTAAGAACAACAGAACAGGGCGACACACTGTCACCTGCTATTCCGTTCCGCCCCAGGATTAGGAAGTAGGACATCAGTGACCAAGACTTTCTGAAACCAGGGCTCCTACTTTGCCGTTTTGCAGCCCACGTCCTGAATTCACGGCGCTGCTCTGGGTGGAGCTGCTGCATGGCACCCCAAAAGTCACCAAGGTGCAAAATCCTTTCCAACCGTGCTGAGCCGGGACAAAAGAGCCAACAGAGACCGTGTCCAGTGTGTTTAAACAAAGTCACCGGTTGAACTCCGAGATGATCCCAGAAGCACGTGAATAAGCTGCAAACAAGACGAAACGCACTCAGCGGAGAACAGCTGTGCCCCGAGTGACCACGCTCCTCACTGCAGAACTGCGCTGGCTCTTCACTCTAAAAATAAACAAACCAACCCAAGAAAAGCACCAAAGAAGAGAGCTTATTTTTATCGGAAGGTAAGAGCGTGGCAATCAGATCCATCCATCAGAAGACCGCTTCGCTTTAAAATACTCAAGCTAAGCTATGTCTGTGGAAATTACCATCTTTATTTTAGAGCCATGAGGACACGGACTTTGTGCGGAGAGCACTGGATGGAGGTGGAGAAAGCCAAGTAGGGTTGTAAGGTTGCATAGCAAGAACAAGCCTTTTGCTTATTGCCAGAAAGGCAGAAACCCCAAAGACATTAATGCAAGTGCTCACGACTGAATTTCGGCATGGCTTCACCCATGGAGCTCACAGAGGAGCTACTCGCAGCTGGCTCCCGGCTCACACCAGCACCGCTCCCCAGAGCCACAGCGCATCTTCCCCACGGTCAGGATTACAGCTTGAAAACCAGCCCCAGAGCAAAGGCAGGGTCCCTGGAATGAGGGGACCTGCTTGCTTGCTCCATCTTGCTCGCAGATTTCCTTCTCCCAAGGGGATGCGCTATTTTAACTGCTGGCGGTACAGCTAGCTGTTGGAGAAGGTGCTGGGAATTACTCAACGACGCCTTGATGGGAAGGAAAGAACACACATAACCAGCTGAAATGGCACAAGCTCTCAGAAGCACAGCAAGAGATTTGTAGGAAGCAACAAGCAGCACGCTGGTACATGTTCCTCTACACTGCATTCTTAGCTCCTCTGGTTGTCATCCACAAGGTTACCATCGGCTTCATCCTGCACGCTTCCAGCTCTGACTCGCTGCCAAATTCAGGCCCTTCTGCTGCCACAATTCCCGCTGCTCTCCGCGTTCTCCACAAGGAAAGCCTCTCCTCCCACCCCGCCGAGGTCGGGCGATTCAGCACTCACATTGCTGGGACCCAGGATGCTGGGACACAGGTTTGCGTTCGGATAAACAGAGTGCATTTCCAGCTGTGCAAAGTGTTCATCCGTGATTTGCCACTGTGAAAACTACTTTACACTGTATTAAACAGAGCAACATGAGAAGAGCAGGGTTTGAAGGAGAAATTTCTAACCCCGGTCTGTTCAGGAGCAACTGGCCAAGCCAAGAAGAAACGAGGCCATTTTACCACGGGGTCAACCCAAAACGCATATGTTCAAAACACGCTCCAGGGGTGCAAAGCTATTGTCGTCCCTCCCTTTTAGCTCCNGGGTCAACCCAAAACGCTGGGGCTTTGCATATGTTCAAAACACGGTCCAGGGGTGCAAAGCTGTTGTCGTCCCTCCCTTTTAGCTCCACGTTCACGTTCCCCAGCGGCCGCGCGCAGCCCAAACACACACCCGCCAGCTGACTACGGCGATGAGCAACCGGAGAAGCCACCTAATGTCGGCATCGTGCATCGATTTCTAGAAGAACTTCGTGGATGCTCAGGACTGTTCTTTCACAGCAGAACTCTGAGCCAACACCTCCTGTTCATCAGAGTTGTCCGAATGAGTGCAGAGGAGCACTCAATTGCAATTGCCAGAGGGCGGGGAGGGGGGCTGATGTAAATTAAAAACTGGCAACAAAGGCTGGGGATGTCTAGCCACCCTCTGCCCAAAGGACAGCGCCAGTATCACTCCCTGTTCCAAAGGGAGGACTTTTGAGAGCTGCAGAAGAACGGCAAAGGAGGAGTCAGAGACAGTTCTATTCTGTGCCGAAGTTTCCGGGACAAATAGGACAAAAAGAAATGAAAAAGCCTATCAGCAAGTATTACTTGGCCATTGCTTTTGAGCCCATAAGCTTTTACTTGCAACGTAAAGTCTCACAGGGGACTAAAGCAAGAGAGCCAAACAACCCCACGGACTGCATTTGCGTAAATGCCAGAAGCACCTGGATGCGCACAGAGCACGAGGTCTGTCCAGAGACCTGATAACGACATCATAAGAAAACTCGGGAGATTGCTGACGTCTAGGTGAGGTCTGAAACCCGTGAGGATTTCTTTGAATGCAGAACAGGTGACTGCATGATGAAATAGTTTTCATGTGTTACAAAAGAAAAAAAAATGTTTAGAAAATACTCCGTACAGGTCTACAAATGTTACAGCAGGAAGATATCTGCTGTGTGCTTGAATATCTGATCCCCTTTTCATCCAAAGGCACTACCCAGCTTGCTCAAATCGAGTTGCCAGGATTCACCTTCGTAAGCAGGGAAACTCCGCGGTGCAGGTCCAGAGGAGCAGCTACAGAATCAACCTGCCGACGGCGAGGCATCAACAACGTCGCAGTTCTCATTTAAAATCTCACCCCGAGCCGAAGCGAAACGAAACACTGATTTACGACCGCTGAAAATACCCGGCTCCGGGCCGCGCGCGAGCCGAGGGGATGCTGCAGGCGAGGCCGAGCGCGGCCGTGAGCCGATAACTGCAGGCGGAAAGGCGAGCCGCGCTATCGCGGCGGCGGAGAGCTCAACAAACACGCGCCCCGCCACAGGCAGGAAATTAAAAGCCACAGCTAAATAAAACAAAGAGTGAGAGTTGCGAGCACGGCAGCGAGCCTGCTTGTAAAAACAGCAACGCCGAGAAGTGTCAGCGTGCTTAGTAATCAAAAAAGAGCTGAAAAAATCAAGGCTTTTTTTTTTTTTGTAAAGTCATTCCTGTTTTCTTATATTGGTTTTTATTTGATGTCTGCAAGTAGAAAAATCTAAATCAAGCTTCTCCTTTTTAATGCTGAAGATACTCCTCGTGGCACCATTTGGTCAGGATTAATCAGAAAAAAATGCGTTTCAGTTGGTTTTGTTTGGTCTTGATTTTCATTTATATTTTATTTAATTTTTTAACTTATCTCCCATTTCTCAGGTTAAAGCCAGGCCCGCAGCAGCTCGCCGTGCCCCCTACAAAAGCCGAGCTGCGCCCCCCAGAAAGCCGACACGTGCCTTGGAGCTTGTCCCCAGCCAAGGGGTCCTCTTTGCACGGAAGGGAAAGGCATTGAAAAAAAACTTCAGCAAATGGGGGAGCGGGGAAATCAAAACGAACCGCTCGCAGACAGAGCAAAGGCTGCTCCCGGGGCTGCAGGGGGCCAGCGCCTTCGCTGCCGATCCCGCGGACCCAGCAGCGCGCGGAACAGGCCAGGCCACCAAAAGCTGCTCCAAAGCTCCGCGGGCAGTAAAGAGGCCTGAGAGCGATTTCACGTTTCGGAAAGCCACAAAACAGATTCCAGGCTTCTCGGGGCAGGAGGGAAGCGTGTAGGAAGACAGCAGCCTGAAACCAGCATGTTACAAGCCGGGAGATGCTATAAAAAGCATCCAGAAACCCCACGCTGGTGCAACCAGAAACGCCGGTGCCAAGTCCTAACGCTAATTCCTCCCCATGCTGCGGGGACCCCACCTTCCGCATTTACCTCTGACAACAGGATCTGTCTGCGAAAAAGCCAGATAAGAGTCTCTGTGTTACGCGTCTGGCTCTGCTCACCGGCCACCAAGATGAAAAGGCTCTGAAGTAGGACAGAGCGGATAAAATAACCCGGCCTTTGTAAAGGCAGCGATTCTCTCCCCCACAAGCGATGCAGGAGCCTTTGGAGAGGAGACATACGCTGCCTGGAGTTATGATCTAGGATTTTGAAAGCATAGTTTTGATTAATGCAAAACCGGCCTTGAACTCGCGCCCTCCGGTAAGATACAAGTAAACTTAAAAGTAACACCTCGTCCTTTATACTTGTTTTTTAAGGTCTGTAGCTACAGCAAATCGATAGCGTACACAGCTGCTGTTCACTTTCGGTCTATGTGAAAGAGCAGATCTCCAGAAGAGGATGTTGGGTGTTGCAAACTGTAAGAATGTAAAACAGAAGGCTTATGATATAGAAGGCAATGCTGTCACACCAGTTAATACAACGCACGACGCATGCGTGTGTATCAACTGTGTGCCTGTACATATACAATCATCGTGGTATAAAGACGACTTGAATTTATCTGGAGATGTTTGACTCTGAAATATGTTTCTGTGAGCTTCATCATCCTCTCTTTTGTGGGGGAAAAGCGCCTGCAACTTGGCAGTTTGCTTACCTGGCGGGTCCCGGGCTGCCCCCCGCACACCTGCCCTCCGGGCAGCAGCAAGAGCCCGCAGGGTACGGGTCACTGCGTAATGCAGGAGAAACCCTCGCTGCTTTACCACAAATTACTCCTCGGTACCCATGGCATATACACGGACAGCTTTCTCCGAACATATTGTTCTCGATCTACAGTTTAAAATTCATCTGTGCCCCTGCATTGTTGTCCTCCTGTATTCCCGTCTCCGGAATACACGGGGCTTGACCTTTTCAGATTTACATTTGCAACATTCAGAGGCTCTGTGAGCTCTGTTAGGGAGAAAAATGAACCAAGAGGAATTTCTGGAATGGTGACTGGACTGCTGATGTTTCCTAGGGCAAAACACTTACTGCTTGTATTCCAGCTCACTAATACCCTGGTAAACAAGAGAAAATGGAATGACAAAAGCAACCTAACTAGCTGGAATCTTCTGAAAGATGGGAAACAGGCTTCCATGTCCACCACACGATGTAAACATGCTTCAGCGGTCCGTGTTCAAGGGGAACACAAACAATGCTCCAAATTAAGAATGCAAAAAACAAAACAATAATGCAGACCAGCAATTGTATTTCCAAATGGAAAAAAGGCCGGGCACTTCCAAAAGTGTTCCATCGCGTATCGAGCCTCACATTTCTTCTTTACTTTCCTCCTGCAGGTGCCACGTCTATTCCCATGGGGCACCCAGTTTGTATAGACACCTCCTATGCCCCTGCCTCAGCACCTCCCCGCGCCTGGAGCTGACCCTTCTCTTCACCGCATGCTTGCTTTTCTTAAAACATCAACGACTCACAATGCGCACTCAGACCCCAAAACGCTGGATTTACCAGCACAGCCATGCTACCTGACCTTGTCTGTACAGTCGCCCAGGACCGCAGAACCAAATTCTATTAAACTATTAAACATAACTATTAAGGTTATGGCACGATGGAGTTGTCTCCTCCGTGGAAAAGATCCTCTTGGCCAGTAATCTTACTAATCGCAAGTTAAAGCTTTTGTTATGCACTTTAGTTTTTGGATGTTGATCATTGCAAATAAGGAGCACGAAGAAGAGATGGCGTAAGTTCAAGGAACAGTAGCATCCCCGAGCATCTTCTCCACAGATTCCCTAACCCAGGTCTGTCACCTCACTCCATATCTTGCCACTCTGCAAATCATCAGTCTCCTATAAAATACGCAACTTCACGTTATTCTCCCTTCCAAAAAGTTCATCTGCAATGCATGATGAATCGGTGACTTTTTAAATATTTTTATCTAATTACCAGCACCGTACACTGCGCAGTACATGTACAGCGCTTTCATACAAGTCACAAACACTTGCCCCTGTTCTTCGCAATTTTTTCTAAACTACTGCAACATACAGTCTGTTCATCTTGTCCTCCATCGATAACATCTATTGGTCAGTATTAGCCATAAGAATCCAGCAAAAAGGTAAAGGGAGAGATAAGAAATTGATAGCTGACTGCAGAGGAGACAGCTCAGTGCCCTCACAGGGCAGAGAATATCGGCAAGTACGGTGAGAAGGGAGACGAGGAGCAGGGGACAACGCGGGGCTCAGGAAAGGTGCAAAGAGCTAGGGGAAGGGGACACAGCCAGTAAAAGCACACCTTGACCGTGCTGCCTGGGGCTACAAGCCTGCTCGCTTTTAGCATTTCCCTGGAAGCTTTACCTGTGAAAGGGAGAGGAAGGGCAGGTTTACCATATCTACAAGCTTTTGAGCAAATTAGCTAAGCAAGTGAGAGCCATCAGCACAGCTTTGCTGCGCTGGGGAGGTGACAACTCAGGTACCAGTTGGTACTACAGTCCTCTGCCCTCCCAAAATCAAGCAGTAAGACGGGGTCTGAGCGTTTTTCTGGAGGTTCAGGACATGCACAGTTCTCGTAACGTGAGCGGCATGCCCTGAAAAAACAACCTGGGGAAGAAGACGCGTTTAAAGCCTGGCTGATCTCTCCCAGAGAAATGAGAAACGGTAGTGCGCCAAAAAGAAAACCAATTATCGATGGGCTGCAAAGTTATTTCACTCACTCTTGGATTGTAATTACCACCACAAAGCCATATTCGATCATCTCTGGCTAACAGGAGCAAACAGAAGCATTTGACATATGGGAATCCCATTGAAAACAAACCACGGCAAGCCTACACAGCTGGTTAACTACAAAAAAAGCGCAGCGAGAGATACCTGGAGATACCAAGGAGAATGCAAGATGCTCTCTGCAAGCAAGAGAAACCCATTCTGGGATGTCTAGAGAAAAAAAAAGCAAAAAAAACCAACACTGTCTAGGCCACCATAGACTTAAACCCATACAAGTCGTATTTGGAAGAGTTAAAAAGCACCCACAAAAATATTTGCTCATTTTCCTTCTGGCTGAAGCTGCATCTCATGTTGCAATGTATGTGACCTGAAACAAAGTCACTGACTCTCAGACAGGGGCCTTGAGATCACACCAAAAACAGCTTAATACCAAGCAGACGGTTCAGTTCAGGGGGTTGGGATTTCCAGAAGTTATAGGACTGTAAGTTTTCTGCAGAAAGCCTGCACAGTTCATGTTGTAATTTACACTGGAAATCATCATTCATGATGTTTTCGTAAGGCCTTGGGAAAACACCCATCGCCGAGAAACTCAGGACAAAACAATTTGCAAAGAGTATTAGAAACACCACACGCGTGCCCACTTTTTGCTAAATGCTTAGAAAAACAAAGTCACCTAATAGCAAGCACACAGTTTCATGCCTGTTTTATATTTAAAAATTATATAGGTACCTGTGTAGGTCTAGGCATTTCAATGATTCACCCAGATGCTCTGAGCAGACTTCAGAAGAGAGGTGTTTTTTTTTAATTAAGCGTTACCTGTTGGATACGTGATGAATGGCAGAGCAGAAGTGCGGAGAAGGGTTAAGTCACACAAACTCTGATTTCACCCAAAGGAGTAAACAGCAATGCAAATACTGTGACCTGAAGCCAACAAGAAACCCCAGGACATTTGTGCTGTAGGACATTGGGTCAGGACCTACAGTGATGCCTGCAAGAAGACACATTTGAGAAGCGCAAACCATTTCCAATCACAAACGAGTCAGCAACGAACAGCTTCTGCACCCCAGTCATAGGTGGAAATCAAGTCAAAGGACGAGTTAATAAAACACAGCTCTGATCGCAAGCAAGCACCGGTAGCAGAAGAGCTGGGGGGTTCTCTAGGAGCTCCCTGTCCTCAGATGGGGCCCGTCGTTCCGGTGTCTCCTTAGTTCACTTCAGCTGGACTGAAGCACACCACAACCATCTCTTCCTCACTTTGGACTTGGTGTCTGCAGCTGAAACCTGCAGTTATGGGAGAAGATCTGAAGCCTGGAACGAGCAAAAGCTTTAGCGAGGTCACGAGCTGAACTACTGCAATGAAAATCCTTCAGTAGTAACGCGGGATCAATTAAAAACAGAAAAACTTGTGTTTTTTTCTTCTGTAGCTGTCTACGCCTCCACACCCAAGGAACTAAAGCGCCTATCAAACCCACCGCGTCAAGCACACCTAATATCTGAAGCTGGTTCAACGCTTCATTCGATGTACGAGGTGTAAAAGTGAGGCATAATTTGAAAGTGCAAACTCCGCTTCGCACTTAGGTTGTAAAGCACACGGCTCACTGCTGTGGGCACACGGATTAAATTCACAGCTCAAACACAACAGAAAATTAACTCACGCGAGGAGCTGGAAGGCAGGAAAAGTTAAAAAGCTGGACCGTAGTAAAACACTGATGTATTTATTGTCAGTCTTTAAGAGAATGCCTACAATTAAGCTGCGTTAATAATTAAAGTAGACTAAAAAAGCATATAGTTCTATCATTTTTGATGTTATTCCCAGACTCTGAGGCAATCACCTCAGCTATCGACGCTGGAAAGCAGGCTGTTTACTCTAGTACTATTTACTTTTGAATAGAAGCAGTTTACCTGAGCTAGGAGGGGACCGACGAAGCAAAGAAACACAAGAACAAGCGCGCGTGACACGGGCTCCTCGGAGCAGCAATCCCCAAAAGCCACAACCTCCACGTGCGACTTTGTTAGGACTCGTTTCTTCTTCTGGGCTTTGCGCAGATGCACAAACAGAGCAGAAGAGGACAAACGTTGAAAACTGGTTATTTGCTGGGGATGAACTGGACAGAAAGCTTCCTGCTGGCAGACCTTTGCTGGCCCGGCAGCGCTCGGAGTGGGCAGGAGCGGTCGGCCCGCTCTTGCTGCGCCGGCAGCACGTTACGCCGGCTTGCCGACGCGCACGCCGAATGAATAATGAAGCCACGTAAGACAAGTCTATTTTTACTCCTGTGGACACCACTAGAAATGCAAGCAATCCCTTACAATATGGTGTTTTTATTATGCACAGAGAATTATCTGTCCTCGAAAGTAGATGCTATGTATGAGACAGAAGAAAGGACTTTGAACGTGCAGTTCAGAAACACACGGATCAATGGGGTTCTTGTTTACCCGCGCTTCAGGAATCTCCCCTGTTAAGGAGGCACCGCGCTAAGCGGGCGCAGGAACGGCGCGGCCGAGCCGTCCCCACGCGCATCCGGGCCCCGCCACGCCAGGCACCGCGCGCTCGCTACCCGCGGCCGGCACGGAAAGCACGCGCCCTGCGTGTGCGTGATGTGGGATGAGACTTAGGGCTGATCCAAAAAAATGCAGCATGCACAGCGTGACTGACCATTTGCAGCTGCGTCTCCACAGCAAGTCTGAATGCAAAGCGTGAATGCCTCGAAGGTGTGAATTCCTTGAAGGCAGGTGAATTTCTGAAGACATGGGGCTTTGAGAGCAACGAGTGGTGTGGAAGAAAGTAAAGTTGTTTTCATTTCTGTCACCAAGTGTTTCCTCAGAAGATGACTCCCACAGAAAGGAAAAGGGCAGAGGCAAGGCACATGGATATGGGCAGGGACTGAAGGAAAAGTTGCTCTCCCTTTAGTTTGAAAGTAATAAATAATCCTACAAGGGAAAACTCAAGTTCCTAGTAAGACTCAGGGAAAGATGTTATTGTCATTAACTAATAAGAAAAATGAAATAATTCCTTTCAAGCCAGAATGAGAGCAATCCCACTGCAAGCCCTTTCTACTCTAGGGTCCCAGCCAGCAAGACAACCTCCTCTCCTCCCCAGGACAGCCACCTCCAGCTAAGGGCACCACGTACCAAAATTCAAAGCATGTGTGGAGGTCTCGTGGCTCTGGAGCAGAATGCTCGCAGGTTGCCAGACCAGCTTCAGTACCAGCATTTCCTCTGCCACGAGCTCTCCCTTTGGCAGGTCCTGCTTCCTTCCCGGTTTGCTCCTGCACCTCATTCCTGCCTCTGCACTACCTTTTCAGCTGAAGCACAGCAACTGTCCGTGCAGACATACAGTGAGCCAGACCAGAAAGTAGATATTTAAAAACCAAACAAAAACACACTAACGAAATAAAACACATACTATGGTACTGCTAACTGAGAACAAGTCTATCAAGGGTAGTGTTTAGATTCCCAAAAGACCAAGCCTCTGAAGAACTTTTCAAAAATAAAAAAATAAAAAAAAACCCTTCACCTGAAGTCAAAACCTCAGGCAGAAGTTCACATCATGTACACACATACACTTTCCAGCAGTATCTGTCTGCATAATCCATGGGGAGATCAAAGATCCAGACTGAAGACTCATCTCTGAAAGCACTTCAGCGGCTACACTGCCAACACAAAAACATTTTAGAAACATATGTAGTTATCTAATAAAATCTAACTTCACCCAGTAAAACATCGTAGAACAGGTGGCAGTGGCCTATGGATTTCATGTTAACTTAGTATTGATGGTTTCAAGCCCAGGAGTACTACTTACAAAAAGTTTAAATAAAAAAAAGAAAAACAACTGAACATGAAGATTTTTTCATCGCAAAAACATCGTTGAACAACCCAAGGACTCGGAGAGCTAGTGAAGAGGAGAGAAAACATCCTGAAGAACTTCAAACTGCAGTCTTGGGTTACAGCATGACAACATGCTGGAGTATTTAGCAATTTCCACTTAAGTCAAGCTAATAGAAAGATTTAACTTTAATTTCCACTGAATTACTACCAAAAGCTTTCCTTTAGTTTAGGATGGAAAAAGTATTTCCCCTCCTACTTTTTCAGCTTGCTGAGAATACAGTTAGGAAAGGAGATGAGGCATGAAGAAGGTGCCAAAAATTAAGCATGGTTTGACTGATTACAGCTTTCCCCTTGCGTTTGGCTCTGGCTGAGGCGGCTGATTCCTTCCTCGGCACAGCTTTCCGCTTCTCCCATCTGCCGGGCCACACACTACCACAAAAGCAACGCAAACCTAAAACACGCCTCGCTGACAGCGTGCAAACGCCGAGCGGGGCAAGGCCTTTTATGAAACACCTCCCCTCTCCCCTGCTCTAGATGTTCCTCACACAGAGGCAAAGTCCCACCCGTGTCCCCAGGGCCCCCGCTCCACACACACATGTGGGGACACGGCAGCCCGGCCCCCTCCTCTGGCCGAGCGGGAGCCGCCGGCCCCGGCCTGCGCCGCAGAGCTCGGCCTGAGGGAGAGGGCCTGAGGGAGAGGGCCAAAGGCGCGCGGGAGGGGATGGGCGCTGTGCAGCCGCGCCTCTCGTTTGCCAGACCAGGAACACACTTCGTTAAAAAGCAGCTGCTGGATTAAGACCTGCACTCAAACATTTTAAAGCTTGCGTGGGTATAAGAAATTTGGAGATGGACCGTTAAACTGGTCACAGGCAGCCTTAAAAAAACAACCCAGCACTATGCTGTTTTTGTAAGTCTTCCCTTTCCTAAGTCCAAGAACGGTCTCGGTTTCTTCAAAGCCTTTTGTAACGCGCTGCCCTTTTACTCACCCATTAGCCTTAAGCGCAGCCATTTGCTAATTTCGAAATGCAGTTGTTCATAAATCAAAGTTCAAAAAGTGCTTAAAAACAATTTAGTCACTGCAGCTGGTGACCGTTGATCTTTACAACTTCAGTAACTTCTTAGCATGGAAATACCCTTCTAACAGCAGCATCATTCTAGGCGTATTACCAAGTAATCTTTGGTTTTGGGCAATATTCTTTGTTTTTTATTAGCCTGCAAAAGCAGGGTGAGGTGGCAAAGTATCAGTGAAAGCACTGGAGACCAAGCAGCCGCCGGGCAGCCAGCGAGTGCTCCGCCAGCAAGACAAGGGCTGCAGTGGGACTCGGAAGGTGCTCGGCTTAGTAAAATTCAGAGGCAAGGACGTTTCCCATATCCAACCAAAAGGAATCCAACATGTGTATGTCATTAAACAACTGGAATTTGACAAATATCCCACACATCAGAGGAGAATTTCTGCTCTAGGGAGCTACCTGACAAAGCAGGTTCCATCTTAAAGTTCTCCTTAAGCGTACGAAAACAGGAAGTTTTCACTTAGAAACCTCAAGAAAAGAAAGATACGTTCCCCACACACACCCCAAACACCTCCTCCAACACATCTTTAACAAAACAGAAGGAACAGCATGGCCAGAAGTGCTAGAGAAGTGATTGTCCCCTTGTATGCAGCACTGGTGAGACCACACCTTGAACACTGTGTTCAGTTTTGGGCCCCTCGCTACAGGAAGGATTCTGAGTTGCTGGAGCATGTGCAGAGAAGAGCAGCAAAGCTGGTGAAGGGACTGGAAAACGAGGCGTGCGAGGAGCCCCCATCACTCCCTGCAGCCACCTGAAAGGAGCCTGCAGCCAGGAGGTGCTGGTTTCTTTCCTCAGGGGACAAGGATGGGATGCGAGGACATGGCCTCAAGTTGTACCAGGGGAGGTTTAGGTTGGATGTCAGGAAGAATTTCTTCACAGAGAAGGCAGTCAAGCGTTGGAGCGGGCTGCCCAGGGAAGTGGTCGAGTCCCTATCCCTGGAGGTATTTAAGAGACATGAGGACATGGCACTAAGGGACATGGTTCAGTGATGGGACTCAGTAGGTCAGGTTGATGGTTGGACTTGACAATCCTTAAGGTATTCTCTGATCTAAATGATCCTGTGAATCAATGCAACATTTCAAAGGTAAGTAGGACCTATTTTCACACTTTCAAGGGATTTTTTTTAATCTATTTCACATTCATATTTTCTACATACAACAATTGAGTTTGATTCCTCTCCACTGCAGAGAAATCAAGTACCTAGACAGTAGTACCATGGTAAGCACAAGCATTGTCCATATCATATCTCTGCCATCACATGATAAGAAGGGCCAAAAGACAGAATAGTGTGACCAGGATCTTCAACTAAACTACCGCTGTCTTTATTAATAGTATATAAAGGAAAAACAGTTTTTCAGTCATATAATCCACAAGCATGAGCAAATGCATGGAACAGTCCTCTACCACCACACTGAACATGGGCTAGAAGAGTCCATCAGGTTGACCATTATAAGGATAATGAAGAGGGATGCAAATGGCCATTGTAACCACGCAAAAAGGGGATTTGTTTAAGGAAAAAGTGGTAATGGTCAGGTACGTGAGGGTTCTCTGCAACATTCAGGAAGACTATTTCCTCTCTATCTTCAAGTAGTTTTATAGATGCTAAGAAGTAGCATGCTGTAAATACATGATGCAATGAACTGAGAAAGCAGGTTTGAAAGTACAAGATCACAGAGAATCACAGAGAATCATTTAGGTTGGAAAAGACTTCCAAAATCATCAAGTCCAACTGTTATCCTAGCACTGCCAAGTCTGCCACTAAACCATGTCACTAAGCTCTACATCTACACGTCTTTTAAACACCTCCAGGGATGGTGACTCAACCACTTCCCTGGGCAGCCTGTTCCAATGCCTCACAACCCTTTCAGTGAAGAAATTTTTCCTAATATCCAACCTAAACCTTCCCTCGTGCAACATAAGCCTATTTCCTCTTGTCCTGTCGCTTGTTGCTTGGGAGAAGAGACCAATCCCCACCTCGCTACAGCCTCCTTTAAGGCCACTGTAGAGAGCAATAAGGTCACCCCTGAGCCTCCTCTTCTCCAGGCTAAACAACCCCAGCTCCCTCAGCCGCTCCTTGTAGGACTTGTTCTCCAGACCCCTCACCAGCTTCGTTGCCCTCCTCTGGACACGCTCCAGCACCTCGATGTCCTTCCTATAGTGAGGGGCCCAAAACTGAACAGTGATCAAGATGTAGCCTCACCAGATAGATTTAAAAGTGATGGGTTTGAGGTTTTTTTGTTTTGTTTTCTGGTTGGTGGGTTCTTTTTGTTGTTGATTGTGGGTTTTTTTTGTTTGTTTTGGTGTGTTTTTTTTCAGGGGGGGGGGCAGGAGGTGTTAAAATAAACTGCTAACTTGCACCATTTTTTGGGTCTCAGCTTTTGTTAACTATTTCTCATTAGTCCTCTCTCCAGCCAGCCATCTCCACACTTTACCCATCTCCTCGCTAGTCTGCTTCAGAGAATTAAAAGCAGATAGCTATGAGATCCACAAGTCCAGAGAAAGAGGCAAGCGGGTCTGTTAGTGTTTATTTCCACAGGGAGGCACTAAGCTTTTCCAAAAATGGGACAGTTAAAACCAGCCAAAAGTTACAATTTGCAAGTCCAGAGGAGTCAAATGGAGATGGGAAAAAAAAAAGAAACCCTGCACGCTCTCTAGTGTTTTATCAACATTTATTGATTTATTTTAAAAGTTGGGTGGAATATGAGTAATTGACTGCCATATGCCCATGTGCTGCATCTGCTACAGCAATTTATTCTTATAGTCATTTTATTACTTTCTTTGGGAACCGAATGAGATAAGGATCAGCATCCTGACACTTGGAAATAAGCTCATTTCCATGACTGTCAGCAGGAAAGCAGGAATTAATCCTCTAATTTCATCCTGAAAAAACAGTGAAAGCAAGTCCAATGAAGAAAAAAATGTCTGTTTGTAAGAGGGGGAAAAAAAGTGTTTGGAAGAGCCTTATTATGCTGGCAAGCATACAGCCCATGAGATCAATGTTTTGATGAGCACAAGGACTGGTGCCAGAGGGGGACGGGAAGGAGTAGAAGAGCCTTCAATGAGCTGAAAGCGTGGAGAAGGGAAGAGGCAGGGAAGTGGTTTGAGGATGAACTAGGTCAAGGGTGGGTTTAGGACAAGGGGAAGCAGAGCGTGCTTGTACAGGACGATCAGAGCTAGCGAGGAGCAGGGGACCTCAAACAGGGTTCTGAAGGCTGGGAGAAGCAATGAAAGGAGGAAAGCGGCTGCTCTCATCTGCAAGTGAAACAAGGATACCATGAGGTTAAAAAAGGAAAAGGAGTTACACTCGACCTTGCATACAACCAAGCATAGACCTTAGTTTGCCAAACTGCTAGGCATACCTTCATCAAGAGGGTTTCAAAGGAAACAAAAAAAACTCAGTGCATGTTCAGGAATGGCTCAGTAACTATTTATAAGATCTCTAGCTAGGTACACCAGCAATCTTAAGTGAAGGGCAGAGAAGACTTGAGGGTTTGAGTACTGCCTTTTTTTTTTTTTTTGGTAGCACCTCTCCAAAAGGCTTTCTGCACATCAGCAGCATGAAGTTGTGTCCCACCCTACGGCTGAGTTTGCCAAAGTGATTTATTTCTGGGCTTGCAATCCACTTCGAGGTGGGAGCTCTGTTTCGGCACTGACATCGCCTGGCTCACGATCCTGCCGCAGTCCCAGTTTCTAGGTCAGGAAGTACAGGCTTGCTGTCTAAAAGTATAGATAGTTCTGGAAGAAAGGAATCCCATGTTTGGAGATGTGGAAGGATAATTCTAACGACTTTGATTTGATTGAAGCCCTTCTTCTTTAAAAATAATAATAATTGAATGTAAAGACAAATCTGTATCCCTTTAGATAAAACACTCAGCCTAGCAACCTTGGGGGGGGGAGGGGCGAGNNGGGGGGGACAAGACAAAAACATGCTTACACAAAGAAACTTGAATATATACATGCCTCTGCAATATAAGCCCAAACTGATAGATTGAATGAGTTCAGTGACAACCCGGCGTACCAGCAGGAGGGTGCCAGGGGACTGGAAGAAAGAACGGCAACTTCACATCTCCCACGCCAACCACAGGCTTTTTCCCCCAGAGTCTGAGCCTGGACCATTGAACCCCGTTCCAAGAGAATCTGCTCGAAGCCACCGCTCGCACACTTGCCTGGGTCTCGTGTTCCAAACTGTGAACAAAGCCTCTCTTAAATGTGGTTTGATTGACGCAAATCAAGAGCTGAGCGGGTGATTCATAGTTGTCAGACCGTAGCACTTGCATAAAAACAGCATGTGGACAAACTTGCTGATGCACTCAAATGCTCAGCACATATCATGAAAGGCAAAGTCAAATGCAGACCACTGACGATAACGTCATCTTTATTCCCCCTCCTCCCTCCCAAAAGGCAATTTGGATTTTCCTAGGTAACAGATAGTGTCGTAATAAATCTTCAGGCATAAGTGTGTAATAAGCATTTTGCTGTACTTCCCTACAGCTTGGCAGAAAATATTAATATGTCAGATAGAGTAAAGGCATCATGCAAGTGGCTTTCAGGGATAACCCTGAACCAATTTTCTGCAGTTTGACAGAAGGGCTGCCACAGTGCCAGCCGTGTATTTTGACCTTTCTATTCCCAGTTTGAGTCTACTCCCTCTTCCTTCATGGGAGACATTTTTCCTTCCTTTGCCTTTCCTGTCCTGTCCTTTCCTTTCCTTACACTCGAGCTTCCCAGGAGTACAAAGAGCAGGACCAGACACATCTGTGCCTGAGGACAGGACCATTTTGCCCCGTTCCATACAGGAGCCTTCAGGAAGGAGCCACAAGCAGCGCCTGACCCAGCTTCAAGCCACAGCTCTTCATCCCATGCCCTGAACTGGTCCCACAAAGAGGGCTCTCTACTTGCCCTGTGCTTCGCACCAGCTCTGCAGAGAGAGTTCACGAATGTAGATAAAATGTACAAAAAGCAGGGATCTTTCTGTACACTCCATGCACCTCAGTCCAATGTAGCTCAAAGAGACACCACGAAAAGCAAGCACGATGCGACTTCATGCCTTCACCCACACAGCAGCCTAAAGGGAAAGTCTGCAGCGTAGAGCCATGCCATGAGGCCACCGCAGCCTCCTCCTGAAGGAGCTGACACATTGCACAGGAAGATGGTCAAGTCAGAAGCATGCCTCCTACTTCAGGAATGCCACATCTGCCCAGAATTAGAGACGGGAATCCTACCACCATACCCCCAGGGCTTACGAAAGCACTCAAGGAAGTCAAACTACACTATACTCTGTGTTGCAAATTGAGTAGAAACAGCACAGATCGCAATGATCTCAGTTCTCCTCCTGGATGCAAGAGGGGAGGAATATAGGGAACGAGCTTCTGGCTCTCAGAAGGGTACCTGCGGTGCTGTGCTGCCATAGTGCTACCACCACACAGAGCGCAGACAAACTTCTACCACAACAACTCATAAAAATGACACCATTATGTTCCTGCAAACAATTAGGAAACAAAAGAATATACAAAAATCCTACCATTAACACAAAAGAAACTGAAGATATTGTTCCATCCTAACTTTTTCGTAAATCGTTTCAAGACAAACACAAATGTAGGTAAGAAGATTCAAACAAGAGTGACTTCTGAACCAACTCTCAAATCCAAGAGGCACTTCGATGATGCTCAGGTTCCAAGGTACCTGGAACAACACACATCGTTCCTCCAACAGCCTGCCTACACAAGACACCACCTTCTCCTCTGAGGGGCTGGAAAGTGCCGAGATCTGCCCTGTGGCCTGTACCAAACCCATGCTCTCCAACCTCCAGCCCTACCATGGTGACAGCCCACATCCCTCCTCAAACCTCTGGATCCTGAGCTGGCTTTGCTGGAGCAAAGCCGTGTCCTACGCCCCCGGCCCTGCCGCTCCCGGTGCTTCCAGGCCTCCCCCTCGCCTCTCCCTCTGGCTGGGCCTTGGGCCCAGCTGCCGTGCGACGACCCCAGAAAAGGGGCTCGAAGGGAAGCGCGGCCACCACAGCCCTTCCCCAGCTCCATCCAGGATCCCAGGAGAAAACAGAATCAAAACAGAAGTACCTTAGATGCAGGGTACGGCCATGTCCAAATTTCACAGTTAGGGCTAGTGGGCACCTCAGAAGGTCATCTCCTGGGCCACACCACTTACATCGTGTCCTGGTTCGTACCTCAGAACCATTTCAGCACACAAACCACATTTCTTTGTGGAAAAAGCAACCCAGGAAAGGTACTCCAGGAGCACACCTGATGTGAGTTACAGTGAGTTACAGCACATTTAACACCGCATCACCGGAGTGGCCACCCCTCCTCAGTTTCTGGTTTAGTCATCATTAAAACAAAACAAAGTACAAAACCCTTATGAAATTAGCTGATGAAGCACTGAAGCATGTCACTGAGAAGGAAATTAAAAAGCTAATTTGACTCGATATTTCTCAGTATAAACATATGCAGTCCCATGTTGGCTTTAAGCACTCTGTCAAATGTACAAGCCGCTGGAGCTGAACACACTCTAGATCTCCAGGTAGTACAAGTCGCTAAAATAACTGATGCCCAAAAACCTACTGGCATCTCATGCTTAAAAGTAGGTAAAAAAGCAAGTAAGGCTGCAGACAGTGAGGTGCCATGAAAGGAACAGCACTAGAGCAAATCGTTTAACCTGGGATTCAAAAACCTAAGAGCTGGTATTTTTTTTTTTATATTTAGGGCCTCCCATCTAAGCTCCCACAAAACTCCCCTTTCTCTGTAAGTAAATAATCTGGTTGGAAGACTTTAAGTAGTGTTGAGTTCTCGATTGCTCCGAGCAACCAGTAAGTGCCCATGCACTTATGGCAGGATTTTCCCCCCGTTACATTGCTGCCCAAGAATGGCAGGATGCAGCTTCAGCTGTGCTCTCCAAACAACAGATCGCTTCTTATTTCGCTGGCCAAATGAAGAGAGGAAGGGATTTTCAGGCAGGACACTGCAAGCAGCTGTCTGCAAGTGTCAACAGCTGGAAGCTGAAGCACATTCTCTTAAAATAGAGGAGAGGGCAGCAGAAGATCAACACGTGAAGCATGACAAGGTGACAGACAAGAACAAATAAGTACTTTCACATATAGTCCCTATGGTAGATTTCTATAGCTCTCAGGGCCTGGGTTTTAAGAAAACATCAGTGTGACTAACATATTTAGGAAGTCCAGAAACTAAATCTGGTGTTGTTTTTGGCTTAATGCAGGGAATCAGCTTTAATGACAACCTACAGTTAGCTCTCGTAATTTTCTTTCTTCTTCACTGACATACTTGACAAGACTATATTAGCAGGGCTAAAATTAAAAACAAAACATTTTCCCTGCTGCAAAGAATGCTTAAGCATCCATTGACACCTTGTGAAAAGAGACAAAAAAAACAATTTCAAAGCAATTCCATCACCTTTTCGTATTTCAGTTTTCCCTAATATTTTACATCTGAAGTTTTGTACTTTGTACATCCATGACCACAGATTTTTCATAACCAAGATTAACAGCTGTGGAAAATGACTGTCATAAGAGGCAATATGTATTGTTATATCACAAAAAATTATGACTTCTAGCTTAGGATAACAGCAAGAACACACTCGAAAGGAACACTGTTGGGCAATGTGGTTTCCGATTTTTCTCAACGTTTTTAGGATTTAACACAATGCAATTACCAACATGAGAAGCATCTGAATAGATTCAGGATTTTTATAAGGTGGGAAGTGATTTTGATCTAAACATCCTCCCATTTAAGCTTATGCATGGGGTGCGGGGGAACCCCCAGATAATGAAGTTCATTAAACTGTTTGAAGACTTCAAGTCCTGCCTCCCGAGTCTGAAACAAAGTCTGCACCCAGCGTCACCCCCCCCCAGTGGCTTTGCCCCTCATTCTCTCCAAATCAAGATGGTTATCATTGCACC
This sequence comes from Anseranas semipalmata, assembly GCA_013399115.1. Taxonomy (NCBI): domain Eukaryota; kingdom Metazoa; phylum Chordata; class Aves; order Anseriformes; family Anseranatidae; genus Anseranas; species Anseranas semipalmata. The sequence goes on from VXAA01001618.1 coordinate 570,245, forward strand.
GTTTGTTTGCTCCTATGTCCGATGGTCCATTTTAAAGATTTTTTTCAGAGGCTTACTGCTCCCCTGAGCTACCCTGAACTGCCTCTGAGAAGCCAAAGGCTTTCAGAATCCCCAATAACATCCAGTTCAGGAACTTTGTATAGGACAGAGCTAAACCATAAGCAGCACTCAAGAATCTCCGAAACACTGTGATGGGGACCCCACTCCGCAGCCCCCCATAAAGCCTCCTACCCCACTGATTTATCCACTGCATTCTGTTCAAGAACACCATGCCTCCCAGTTCCCCCAACAGTCTTCTGGACAGGACTAGCAACCTGGTACTCTTATCAGGAAAGCATCTACACCCACTAAAAAGGCTCTAAAAGCAGCGTTCGCAACCAAAACCAGCTTACCGTCAGTAATTAGCTTACGGCAATGAGACCAGTTGACAAGTGGGAAAAAAGCTGTCTTGTTTATTTAGAAAAGGTTTCATTTCTAGCGGAGCTTTTCCTGTCTTTAAATGCTGTACAGTAATAATCTACCTTCATCTCTCCTAAGCACCTGCCCTTTTTCAGTCTCAACTTTTTTTTAAAAAAAAAAAAGACAGCAAATTACAGCATACAGAGCGTAATGTGGTTGGAGGTTTTATTGACACTTGTTTGGAATGACCAGGATAGCTCTTACAGCTTTACCACTTGTGAATAATGGAGACATTTAAAAACTGAAGTCAATAAAACGCGTGCTACATAAATCTGAGAAGTATAGTCAGAGTGCAGATCTTTTTTAGGGTGTTCCCCCTGCAACCCCCACTAATTAACGCTAAGAGCTGGTGAGAACTTATTAAGCAGCAAGGGCAGAACGAGGCAATTTACCGCCACGTTAGGTACCTCAGGGCAACAAATAAGACGACAGATGGAAGGGACAGCAGTATACGGGACTGTGCTCGCACCTCTGGAAGAGTTCCACATCGGTAACTATGAATGACCAAACCCAAAGCAGAAGTAGATGGTTTGGTTGGTTGGTTCAGAAACCTAAAGCAAGAGTAATGTTTGAATACCCTCAGAGATCTTGAAAAAACAAATCAAAACCTGTAACAGATTGTTTGATCTCTCTGACATCACAGAACCTCTGCTTCAGGAACACCTCAAGATGTGAGGAAAAATAAAGGACTAAGAAATGATGACTGTGGAAAGGAAGCTTGTTTCTCCTAAATCACCAGAGTCCTGTTCGGAAGGGAAGTACGCAAACAGTCGAACCTGCAGCACAGCAGAGACCTCCCAGAACTTCCCAATCCAATGGGAACACTCATTTAAGAACTTCCCAAACTGTGATTACGGGAAATAAAACATCCCAATTTACTGGAAGTAAGCAAACACAGAGGCCTTGACATGGTCATCGGCATCTCCATCTGGCTGCAAAAAGCTTACCATGGAAGTACGGCTCACAGCACGATCTAGAAAAAAGAAAGCCTTACCACCTGCGTAAGGAGTTACTGGACTATAAGGAAAACTGGGATGAGGCAATTAAAAATCAGGGATCACCCCAAATGCCATGGCTCAAGGTGGCAATACCTCGACTCCTCTGTACTCTGTGTAGCTGAAACTCTTAGTACTAGTTAATTTTGGGCATGCTGCTCGTCAACAAATCCATCTTGGATAAAAATACGTCAGCCACTCAAAGTATTGTGACTGCCATGTCTATATCCGTCTCTAGAGCTGACCTCAAGCATGTTTCTGATACATGCGGCTTTAATCATGACAAAGAATCACCAGCTCTGAATACTTAACATAAAACTGGTAAGAATTTTCTAGATGCACCAGGAATCTGAGTTGCTACAAGAGTCCCAGAGGAGCTCTGGCTGATAAATCATTTTTATTGCTGGAATACCAATTTGGCAATTAGGGTAAGAAAGGGGAAGGAAGCTTTACTTTACACATACCACTGTTAGGAAGGGGCACCGTCCAAACCAAAAAAACCGAACACGAGCAGCGAGACTCGTGACACTTGCTTTCAGCGCTGTGGGAACCATTCTCACTTAAAAGAGCAGCTTACCATTTCCCTGCTTCCACCAGGAGAACACAAAGGCACTCAGTTTGCACTTCTTGGAAGACGCTGCTGCTCGGCGTTGCAGCTATTTATAGCGTGAACAGTTCAAGGTGCGCGCTGCTGCAGACAAGTGAATGACTTGTTTTCACGGTAATTGATCTATACAGCACGGATTATATAAACAGTTGTTTCTTGCTCATTTCCACTCCCCCAGCATCTCCCATGATAAAAATGTACTTGTCAATACAGCAGCTGCTATCAGGCGGCAGAACTGTTAGCAGCTGCAAGGTCTGTAGCTCGGAACTCTAGGTGAGTTTTGTAAAGACGTGCAGAAAATACAGCTGTGAAGCTTTCGCGTGCAGCTGTATACAGAAACAGGAGAGAGCGGTAATCTCTTTCCAGGCTATTCTTCTGCAGTTTAAACAAAACACAAAGGCAATTTTCTCAATTTTACTTGCTGTAAATCCTGGTTTAAGTATATGTACACTACTCTGCTGGAGTTGTTCTATGGCAAACTTGGTATCCATATTCTGCTTTGGAAAAGACAGTCCAATTTCTTTTAAAGCCATTACTTCTACTTCAATAGATTATTATTTCTGTAAATTCTCCTTACCTTTCTGCATCTCTGCATAGAAGATACGGCTATATTGTGCCCTCGAAGCAAACGCAGCGTGTCCAAAGCTACCGACCTCTCTCTTTTCAGCGCTGTAGGATTGTATCATATCGCTCCGCAGGGCTGCGAACCAGTCTGCCTCAAACAGCCCTGCACAGAAGCAATCCCCGAATGTCAGGAGAAGCATTCACTCCTTAAGACGGTGAGAAATTCACGCCATCAGTGAGAAAATGAACCACTGCTGGAGACACAGCGTTCTGGCGAGTGCCACAGCTCCGGCTGGGAGCGCTGGAAAGAGCCCGCGAGCGGGCAGAGATCAGTGGGTGAGGTGGTCAAAGGTACGCAATAAACACAGCTCGCTATACAGCGAGAGCTCGCGTTTAGCGCCGGATACACGTGCACAGACCGGAGCTAAATTTGCCTTCGCAGTTGACACCAGTCCCCAAAGTGAAATGCAGACAACTGGCCTTGCCTCTCCAACCCCTCGGAGGAGGAAAAAGACCTTTTTTCTGCACCTCTTTATTCCAACAGGCTCGGCACAGAGCTGGGAGCTGCCTCCACCACCAGTGCCGTCCTCACGCGAGGAGCTCCTGCTCCACGGGGCTGGGGCTCTGCACCGCTGCGGCTGCTACCCTGCTCCGCTCTCTCCGGTGCTGGTATCAGAGCAAGTCTGGGAACCTGCTATAAACGGGCAGAGATGAAACAATTGAGCTGTTAAACACTTACGTGAGTGCTTTGCTTTATCTGGAATCAACCAGTGCGTACCTTGTATCGTTTGGGTTAATCAGATTATCAGAGCTTCATTGGAGCAGGACCCAAACAGCTGCAATTTAACTTTATGGCACAAGGAGTGTCCCCCTACATGCAAATTCCTTATCACTTCTCCATTTTAAAATTTAATTACAACTGGGAGAAACGAATCAGGGCTGGAACCTGGTCAGCATCCATTCTGAGCTGAAACTCACTTTCACCCACAGATAGAAGCCACTGGAAAAAAGAAAAAAACAACTTTGTTTTCCCATCAGTGATTTACCCAGCTTAATTCTGCTAGCTGTGCATTGCAAAACCAATGCTTACCTAGAGAGCTGCCTGTTGAGCAACATGGCCTGTAGCTCTGTTGCAACTGAAGCCCAGAGCTGGACGATGCGCTCGGGAATACCCCTCTGCTCGCACGTTCCCTCCGGCTCAGCTCATTTCTGCAGCCGGGATAACTCCACTCTGCTTTTCAAGACTTCAGAAGGCAAGCGCAGAACACACCCACTGCAGAGCAGATTGCAATAAATGCAGCCACCTGACATCAGCTTTCGGCTCTGCTTTGACCAATTCATTTTTCTACCTTACGGACTAGGCTTTGAGGTCTTGAACCGCGCGTGTTCGTTCTGCGATAGGCACGCACGCGGCTGCCTGTCCCAGGCGGCAGGTCAGCAGAAAGCACAACTGAATTGCACGACCAGAAGACAGGTCAGAGGTCTAACACTCGAACAAACCTTCAGTAACACCAGATCTACAAAGTGCCTTTGAACGGAAGAGTTAAGGATGCTGTTTTATAAGAACTGTGAAATCGCTTAGACGTCCGTAAAGCCCCCACAAAAGCTGGAAGCTATTTTTCACCAATTTCAAACTCCATAGCTAAACTAAGGGCATTGCATTAGTTGGGAACATACAAGCACTTTCCTAACATCTTTCAGGGTGCACAAGTGTCTCAGCAGAACATTCGCTTTAAAACCTAGCGGATCCCAGCTGACCAGCCAGCATTAAAGACAGCACAGAGACAAGGTGCTTGTTTCTGCACAGAAGACTCGTACATGCATTCGTATATATGTGCATAGGTTTAACAGCAGCAGTAATCCCCATTTCTCACGAAAACCCCATTAGTCACTGCTCCCGCTCCAGGTCAGACAGACCCTTCCATTCTGCACAAGCAGCTGGCGCAGACACCCACGGCTGTCACATTCCGCATCCTTCTCCGGGTACCTGCTCGGGGAGCTCCCGTCGCTCGTGCCCCAGAGACGACAGCCCCGTTTCGTGTTTGGAAGGCACTCTCGGCATCAATCACAGCAAGGTGGTGCTTGCCCCTGCCTCCCTTAAGTGATGAAAGGTTCATTTATTCAGGAACCGACTACAGTGGTTCTCTAGCTTACCTGGGAAAGCTTCCCATTCACCACAGGCAAGCGGAGTTTTCATGACATGAATGTCTGTTTTATGAACATCTGCACTCCATGAATGCTCAGAGTAAGAAATTTATAAATGCAAGGATTGTGCACACGGGCAATACATTATATCTCTTAGGAAAAAAACAGTAGATGCAAGATGGTATAAAAGCCTAAACCAGCACTGGTCAGAGATCAAACTACCTCGTCTTTAACATTCACACGCGAACATCCCTAGCTAGTCCCTTCCTTTGACGTCTCTACCCAGCTCTCTCCAATACGCTCTTTCACCGTACATCAGAGACGCTCCAAGAGTCATCGTAGCCCAAGTGTTCCCCGGATAGCCAAAACACAGACTACAGCCCCATCTTGTGCAAGCCCATCCCACGCAACGCTGAGTAACTTAACCACAGGGCAAAAAGATCCTCGAGTCAAAGACGGACAGTACGGGAAGCCACGCATCCTTAACAGCCAGCCAGAACGCATGGCCCCAATATCTTTAGCAAGACAATTTTCTCACAACAATAATCTGCCTAGCACCCCAAAATAGTGTACTACGGACTTATCTCACAGCCTTTGTCCAGCACAGCAGGCAAGACACTGGAAAAACAGGATTCTGGGAAGAAGGTAATGAGGGAACGAGGGCAAATCCCCTCCCTGGGACAGCAGCTTCTCTGAGTTCTCTTCTTTCCAGGTTTAGAAAACAGCAGCTGCCTTGGGGTAAGACATGAAGTGATCGGCTCAGCTCCGTGCCACGCTGCGGCTGACACAGAAAATGCATCATTTCTAGCGGTGACAGCAAGCCTGCAGGGGAGTGCAGGTTAAAGAATCGCTATTAAAAAATTCCACAGCCACGTAAGGGTCAGCAGTGGAGATAATGGACGTTTTACTCAGCAGGTTTCATCCACTATGAAATCTGGGGGAATTATTCTACAGGCATGTTATCAACGATCTGACACTGGCACCAAAATTTACCCCCTCTACCAGCAGACTTTGTTTACAGGATATTAGTTAGTATTCCTTTTCCTCCTGCCGAAGGATAAAAGCCAAGTAAAATCCATGCACAAGTCAGTGCCATTAATCTGCTGCATGTGCTTCCAGTGCACACAATGTCCAAGTGAAACAGCTAATTTCACAGCTTCAGAAAACAGCAACAAATTTCACATCTTCCCGAAGCAAATGGACATCAGCCACACGCTTCCCTGTAGGACTGAAAACGCTTACAGATTTAAACCCATGTTTCATCTGAAAACAGACTACAGTGCTGTAATGGTAGGATAAACTGACAAAGTCTGCAAGCTAATTGGTAGCAGCCTTTAATCAAGAGTTTCCAGACATTTTCCTTTATTATTGTTTTGGTGTCGAGGACAAATTAAAAGTTACTGCAAAGATGCCAAGTGCATCTCCACAATCAGCAAGCATTTCTGAGATTCACCACCACTGGTACCCATTTCCATAGTACAGCTCAAATACATCAGCAAAGGACACACGTGCAAGTCCAAATACTGCCATCATCTTTCAGTTATGCACGCAGGAAAGCTTTTCCTATCTATAGGATCTTCTAGCCGCTGCCAGTCAGCTTGGGCTTTCTCCTGATGCTGTCCAGAAGAGGGCAAGAGACCAACAGCCGGAGCTGGAGACTGGCTGCTGCAAGAATTAATGCTCTCCTTACAATCTGAGTAGGCAGAACCTGACAGCTCTTAAGTACCATCCACCAGAGACACCGGCTTTAAAAAAAATGCCTCTCTCAGCTCAGCAGTTTGAGTTAAGAGCTCTGTTCAATAGCAATCCTCAAAGCAGGCCCCCCTCGACTGTTTTCCAGTCCAGCTCCAATTTCCCTTTGAAGGCCAAGACTCAAAACCAGAAAAGAAATGTATGTCCTCATGATTATAGCAGCTGGTTTGACACTAAAGAAATAAAATTCTACGCATTTCCTTGAATTTTTAACAAATACTTTATTACTTTGTTATATTGCACAAGTTTAAGTCTCCTTTCATTCTGCAAAATTTCAGATCTTATACGATAAAACAGATGAGTGTGATAGAATAAATAAAAAGGACAGAAAACCAACTGGCTCTACTGGATCAAATGCATCCCCCAAACCTTTGGAGTTTTAAGCAAATTGTACTGTCTTGCCTGTCTTCACTAGAGGTCATGTGTTCTTGCACATGGTGTTGGCTGGTGTGGGATGGAAAAAATCCCTCTGCATGACAGTACAAGGCTGGGAGTTCACCATGCGTGGCTGAGCAGCAGAGATACGTTGAATCCTTCACCATACAGTTACCAGAAGGGTGATACAAAAAAAAACACACAAAAAAGAAAAATGAAAATAAAATCAAATCAACACTTCCAGTTGGAAAGAGTGATCAGCATTATACCAGCCAGACTTGGTTACAACGGCGTTGGTTTCTTGCAGGATCAACAGACATGGACCTGATGGACAGAGCTGATGCAGGGGCCGTACAGTCACTCGATGAACTGACTGACTATGGGCTGAGGGGTGGGAGCGATAAAAGAGGAGGTCAGCTTCCAAATTTGAAGTCTGGGAGATCAGAAAGCACACACACACACTCCCATATAAGCAAGTCCTTATACCAGAGGATGGAACTGGCGATGAACATTTTGGAGCCCAAATCACCAGTCTTGCACTTCTTGGGCTGAGCCTACATGAGAACTCAACCTAGGAGCTGTAGCCTAATGCAAACGCAGAGATGAAGTTCCACTTTTTCTCAGCTTCAACTAACCAGCCTGTCCCAAGTTTCCACACTGAGAGCACATTTTCCCTTTAGCTTTTCTTCCAGACAGAAAACAAAGTATTGATGTTTCCTCTCGATTTCCTACACATTTCAACAAGCCCCATGGGGCCCAATATTGCGTTCAGTTTGCAACAGCTCCTGCCTACAGATTTGCCACAGCAGCTAAACATGCTATGACATTAAGGTCAAGACACGTACATGGAAACTCACTGCGCTCTCCTTTAAGGAGGACCATCTGCTGGATCCGGGACCCGGCCATGAGGACACCAGGTTGGTGACAGCACAGCCCCCAGGCCATGCCTGCAAACTCCTCACCCCTCGGGAGGCATCGCGGCACCGGCTGAAGCCGCATCCTTTGGAGAACTGGCCCAGCTCCGAGCTAGGGAATTGCCAGAACAACTGAAGTAGCGACTCTGCAAAACAGCTAAAGCCATGGTTAAGACATCCCATGGCTCTCCAGCTAAAAGTTGTGGGTTAAGTATGTGGTAATGGGATAATCTGAGCATGAGAGCAGACTTTTTTTTAAATATCAGCAATTCAATCCTTTGGCATTAGCTGTTTGTTTAATCAGGTACTACAATACCAGAAGTGTTAACATTTCTAGCAGAAGCTTAAATTTTTCCATAAAAGTTGACTTAAGTACAAGACCACTATGAGGTTAAAAGGCAAACAAGTTCCAAGGTGGACTTTCCTCAATTTGTTCAACGCAAATCATTTACAACTGGTCTGAAAACATGATTTTGTGGTTGGGGGTAGGGTGTTTTGGTGCAAGAGTTTCTTTGTTGTTCAGACACGAACTGGTTTTTTGAAGAAAAATCTGAAAACCCCTAGCTCCCACGAGTTTGCTTATCAACATAGTCCCAGTAGATTTGACACTCCTCCTGTACACGAATCCATCCAGCATTTTGTTCAACTCACATTGATGCTTTGGTTGTGCTACACTTAAGAAATTATTAGGAAATGGTTAAGAAATCATAAAACACCTTTGCAATGCAGCAGCCTATCAGCCATGCTGCACGGTCAGCACCGTGGGGTAGGTTCTTTCTTATAGCCACAAGATTTTAAGCATCTTCCAGGCCATATTTAGGGTACATGGCATGATGTCTTGCAGCTTTAGTGCTGACCAAGTAAAGCATTTAAGGGCTTGGAGTCCAGTCGGTTTGATTTTATGAAGCAGCATCATTTTCACAGTAGCTTTACACCTCTTCTCCATGAGCTACTCCTGCTTGCACGAGTGCACACAGAAATCCCAAACCAGTAAGTTAAAAACAAAACCAGGAACTGAGCTGAACTCCTCTTGCTTCAAACAATCTGAATTCTCCCAGTAAAGGTTAGATCTTTAGAAAGGTTTTCGATTTAAGATCTGCCATGGGGGGAAAAGACTCAAAATTTCTTAGAGAGGTTTTTATATTTGTAAACCAAACAAAAACAACTCCAAAGCAAAAACCATAAACAAAAACCCACTTTGCTAGAAGGTCTGTGTATTGTGCTCATCAGTGAGGTTCTTCTAGGCTGCTCAGCAGGTAGAACAAGGATGTGAGAAGGGAGCATCCAAATGGTCATTCCACCTACTCGTGCGCAAGAGTCTGTCCATCTATCCATCTCCCTGCTCTTTCCCCACCCTCTGGTCAAAACTATTTCAAAAGGGATCACAGAAAGCTGCCTTTCTAATCAAAGAACGGTGAAGAAACCAAGAATGGAAGTATAAATAGAACAATTGCATTAAGACAGCACTGTCCAATTAGTCTTAAGTGCATGCACATCTGGCCCCAAAATGCTGTAAGGTACTCGCAGATCGGTCACTTATTTTATCTGACCTGCTGCACCACCCTATAGCAGCAGCACTTTGTTTTCTGAACGATTGTGATGGTACTGGAAAAAGCGATGGGACTTTATCTCGAGAGCAATGACATCCAAAGTCCTCCATCCAAAATCCTCAGCCAGCTGCAGTACCTCATTCCACAGAGCTCCTGCTCAAAGCACTGCCCCGTGCCACCGCAGCTTACAGCCCGAAGTCTGAAAAATGCAAACCAGCACTAATTTTCATGCAGAAGGATCTCTGATTTCAACTACTTGAAACATATTTCCCCCCCAAAATTTACTTTAGGGAAACCCCACGCTCTAGAAATCAGATTTTACATAAAGTGCTTAGAGGAAACTATCGGTCTGTTTCTGCTACAATCACAACAGTGGGATCTGGGGCTAGGGAAAAACCCTAAGTGTTACTTTGAGAAGCTGGGGAGCTCCAGCAGCTGAACATCCAAGTGATATTTGCCCCATGAACAGCTTTAGCTTCAACCTCCCTATAAAAAGCAATCTTCACTTTCCAATAATTCAAGCTACGAATCAGTGTGAATTACAGCAGCTACTCTGAACACAAACTGAAAGGATAAGTGGCAAATGCATTTTGATGCTATGCTCAAAACCATGCTGACCTAGAACTGCTCTCTGCTTTTCATGTGTATTTCACATCTGCAGCATGTATTTTCTGTAACTTGTAGCTGTAGAGTATCTGTTATCCCTTCATTAACGAAGCCATCCAGTGATGACTGATAGAGGCTCATACTTTTATTTTACACCCCTCCAAATCTGCAAGTTCAGCATTGCTGTACCAGCGTGCTTCTCCTCCAAGCTGGTATCCTCCTGCCAGGGCCTTCACGAAATAGACACCTAAAACTCTACCCTGTGACATGTAAAAAAAAAAAAATCTGCATAAGAAGAAATTCTGCTGCCATCCTAACATAAATCAAGCAGTGGGAGAGAAAGGCAAGCTTCGGGAATACTAAGGGCAAGGCCACAACTGGAGCCGAGATGTTCCTCATTCCCCTCACCGTGGACAGAAATATCCTCAATTGTGTAAATAAAGCCTTAGTCAACAGCACGACAAATCCGTACACAGATAAATATCACATGCTGACGTCAGTGCCAGCAACCTAATCAAAGTACAACCTTCAGCTATTTTTAAACCCTAGTTAAAGTATTTCAAATAAAAACCATTAAAACAAGTCTTAAAAAAAAAAAAGTCTCTTGCAATTCTATATACCAATGAAACAGGGCTGAAGTATTTACTTCTCTCTGGTGCTGGAGACATAAAAATGAAAACCCAGCCCTGAAACTGGCTGTTCCATCTGATGCGTCACTGCACTAGAAAGCAGAAGATAAGGATTTGGGAAAGCGTACACATCAGATTGGCACTAGCATTTGTATTGGAAATTTACCCAGACAGGTTAAAAATAACACCGCGAACATTCGCAGCCATTCTGAAGGTCGCTTTCCACAGAACTGCTGCTTTTATAGCACAAGCTCCTGGCGACATGTGACTACCTATTGCTAGTATTTTTGTCCCCAGAAAACACTCTGCACAATCAGGTTCCCTTGGCTCAGAATTAAGGTCACGGAGCCTGGTCACGACCAACATGACAGAGCCGCGGCACAGAAATCAAGCCTAACGGTTACCGGTTCGACTTGTTTTCCTTTTTAAAAACTCCTCCTTGTAAATCCTCCACTGACTTACACTGCAAAAAAAAAAGAAAGAAAAGGTCATTTCCCTCTACCGGCACTCTCAGGCTTACATGGCCGTTGCACATTTCCACGGTTTTAGGGGCTGTTGTCGCAGGGCTCGGTTTCAATGCCACACGGGGCAGCGCGGAGCAAGCAGCAGCGTTCGCAGGGATGAGGCAGGAGAGCCTCCCGGCCTCGCGGAGAGGAGCGACGTGACTTCCAGCAAGGCACCTCTATAGACGAGCTGCCTGGACGGCCGTGATGATCAATCCATCGGGATGCTCGCCGCAGCGGCCCCGAAGACGCACGCTCCACGTTCTCCATTTAGAAAGGCAGCGAGTCGTACAGAGAAATCTCTCCAGTAGTTCAGTCTCTAGTTTAGAGGAATAGGCTGTAACGTGAAGCCTCCCTCAGGGATTCCTTACTGGAGACAACAGCAGGAGACCACCACTAGCCAAAGAGCAGGAGAGAAAGGCCTGCAAGTTAGTATTTTAAGGTTGACTCTAAATATTCAGGTCAGATTCAAGTTACAGGATCCCATTTTTTCCTTTCCATCCCATCCAGCCTCCTTTCCTGATGTTCACCACGCTCCACACAAGACGTGCTTAGCACAGATCCAACAGGACAGAGCTCGAGTACGCATTTCTACACGGTGCTTGGGACTGAAGTGAAACCACGTCAGGTTCCCAGGTCTTCCGTCACTCCCTCTAGCAAGCCATTCATTACCATGGCTCGTTACCGCTTCACATGGTATCAGTCTAATTTCCAAAAGATCGCTTGCCTACCATCCAGCAACGCAGAGTGCCAGCTCCGAGAGCCTTGTGCCCTGGAACGAAGCCCACCGTGCACCTGGCTTTGCAGAACCGGAGGAATCCACTATTTATTTTGCTCTCTAAGGGCGGCTCGCTCACAAACGTGAAGAACTTCTGTGCACGTGAGCCTACATCCCACGTTACTGGAACCTGCAGAAGTCATTACTCGGTATTAGCAGAGGTTTCAGCAGCAACCATATATAATGAACTCCTTTCCAGGTGTTCCTGTCCGCTTTCCAGGTTGTCCTTGAGAGCAGCGGGAAGGACTGGATGCTATTTGCAGAGGCTGGCAGCAAAAGCTCGCATTGATCCCGCATCCTCCTCCTTCACTGCGTTTTAAAAAGAAGAAACCTGCTGTTTAAAAGAAGCAAGAAGCTTTCATTCACTGCCAGCACTTCCTTCAGCTGGAACATACAACTGATTTAACAGCTCCTTAAAGTTATCTGTGGAACGCAGATAAATGAAGATAGCAGATTCAGGAAAGATTTCCGACCTCTTATTCCTTACGCAGAGACAGAAAACGAAGGCCTGTTTAGCATCTGAGGTACGCCGAGCAGCAGCCACCCCGTAAGAAGCTGTCAGTGCACAGTAAGAAGATTTCTATTCGGGGGAACATGAAAGCTGCAGCCCTAACACACTCCACGGCTGTCAGGCACACGGAGCACCAAGAGGAACTGAACCCCGCGGTGCTGAGCCCGGCATGCCCAGCGCAGAGCGTGGCTCCTGGTCCCAGTTTCCACCCAAAACCGTCATTTCCAGCCCCCGTGGCCTCCGCCAAGCACGACCTCCCCCAGCAAGGTAGTGCTGTCCTCCGAGCTTAACCAGACAGAGCGATACAGAGGGAGGAGAATAAATCTTCAGCAACAACAACGACACAGAGGTTAGAAAACAGAGGAAAACGGGAAAATGAAAATCACTCGCCACTCTGAGATCTTATACATGCCTCAACTTGTGAAGATGCATATGAAGATAGATGGCATTGATTTCTCTCTCAGCCAAAGGGTTGCCTTATTTAATGGAAGACAGCAGAGATAAACCTCCTGGATAAACTATCAGTGGAAGAATCCATTTCCCCAACAGAAAGGATCAATGTTTATCCATTTTCCCTTTTATCCTCCTAGTCACACAGCGAATTTCGGAAAACAAGCTAACCGCGGCTTCCATCTGCTCTCTCCTAGACATTTCTTCAGCTAAAGAACCCATGGCAGAGTCTGCATCAAACCTGTTTGGACAGGATTTTCTTGGAAAACTTAATCAAGCATGATAAATAAAGCAGCTTCCCTTTGAATGCCAAGTTTAGTGCAAGCCTGCAACCTGACCGTATAACCTATACGGCTGGACATACAGAGGTGGTCCCCTGCGTATAAGCAGCTTCGTTCAGCTTGTTTTAAATGAGAAATAAACTAGCTAGTAGATCTGGAGTAGCACACAGACCTTAATTACATGAGAGAACATAAGTGCAGAATAACAAAGTCTTTAAGCAAGAATCACGCTGAGAGCCCTCAAGTCCCCTGCAGCACTTTCCCAATCCCCCAACAAATAAAACTCCACATTCAGGGGGGAAGGAATACAAAGTACATTTACTGTAATACTGGCAGATGAAAAATTGTAATTGCTCTGCCTTGACATCTGGTTTCTATTTCGCTTCCATTATATCAGATTACATAACAAACAGATGATGCACTAGATCTACTGAGTTCTTCTGCAAGTCTTGCGTGGATTTGGTGTTTACATTCTTGTTCACAAAAATTTAAGCTATGCCACACACACACAGGCATGTTTGAGGCAGACAAAGGCACCGAAGACAAATGAGCAGTTTTCAAAGGAGAAAAGTAAGACTGATTTTGAGGGGGGGGAGGAGGGAGGTGTGTTTAAATCCATACAGAAAAGATTCCATTCCATAATTCAGCTCAGAAATTTATTCTGCATATAACAGCCCCTGTAGCTGTGCTGACAAAAGTTTATATGAATAAGCCATGAGGAACACACAGGTTTACAGCCAGGTGAAACAGTTATGTAAGCAAATTACAAATTTACTGATGCAAACAAATTCCACTTTGCCCCCTCATGTTACTATTATCTACTGAAATGCAACTCCACACCATGTGGCCCCTCTCTATCTCCTCATTTTGGTCTGCATATATATAAAAATGTATAAATATATATATATATTTCCCCCAAACTGGTATTTCAAAGTCATTTCTGCTGTCATGGTGATTCATGGCCTCAAGAGCATATGGTAAATATGTAACTTTCAAAATCAGACATCTACTTTGCTGACCTTGTCCCTAGACACATATTATAAACCTTCTTCTGAGTCAACAGCACATCCTTCCTTTGCAGCAATTCAGGAAGTCATGCAGCAATTGTTGTAACGCTGATTCAGCTGAATACAGGTGATTCTCATATGCCAGCGAGGCTTCAGTTTTACTTCACTGGACAAAACGTGCAGTGTACCCCATCAGAAGAGATTACAGATTTCTTTCCAGAATGTGTCTGCATGTGCGTCCTTCCCCAGCACTGAAGGATTACAGGTAGGGGTGGGCTTGAAAGGGTCTCAAAGCCCCCCCAGCTCCAGCCCCTGCCATGGGCAGGGCCCCCTCCCACCAGCCCAGGCTGCCCAAAGCCCCATCCAGCCTGGCCTTGGGCACTGTCAGGGATGGGGCGTCCACAGCTTCTATGGGCAGCCTGGGCCAGGGCCCCACCGCCCTCTGAGTGAAGAATTTCTTCCTAATATTTAACCGAAATCTAACCTTTTTAGTTTAAAGCCATTACTCCTTGTCCTATCACTGCATCCGCTGACAAAGAGTCCCTCCCCAGCTTCCCTGCAGCCCCCTTCAGGCACTGGCAGGCCGCTGTAAGGTCTCCCCTCAGCCTCCTCTTCCCCAGGCTGAACCCCCCCAGCCCCCTCAGCCTGTCTCCACAGCAGAGCTGCTCCAGCCTCTGGGCATCCTCGTGGCCTCCTCTGGCCCCGCTCCAGCAGCTCCACGTCCTTCTGGTGCCGGGCCCAGAGCTGAACGCGGCGCTGCAGGTGGGGTCTCACGGGAGCGGAGCAGAGGCGGAGAATCCCCTCCCTCGCTCTGGTTGGCTTTCTGGGCTGCAAGTGCACATTGCTGGCTCATGTTCAGCTTTTCATCAACCAACAACCTCAAATCCTTCTCCTCTCAACCCACTCATCACCCAGCCTGTATTCATGCTTGGGATTGCCCTGACCCAGGTGCAGCACCCTGCACTTGGCCTTGTTGAACTTCATGAGGTTCTCACAGGCCCACCTCTCAGGCCTGTCCAGGTCCCTCTGGATGGCATCCCTGACCTCCAGCGTGTCGACCGCACCACTCAGCTTGGTGTCGTCCACAAACTTGCTGAGGGGGCACTCGGTCCCACTGTCCATGTCACTGACAAAGATATTAAACAGCACCTGCCCCAGCACTGATCCCTGAAGAACACCACTCATCACTGATCTCCACTTGGACATCAAGCCGTTGACCGCAACTCTTTGAGTACGACCATCCAGCCAATTCCTTACCCTCCAAGTGGCCCATGTCAAATCCATGTCTCTCCAATTCAGAGACAAGGATATCGTGTGGGGCAGTGTCAAATGCTTTGCACAAGTCCAGGTAGTGACGTCAGTTGCTGTTCCCCTCTCCACCAATGCTGTAACCCCGTTGTAGAAGGCCACCAGATTTGTCAGGCACGATCTGCCCTTAGTGAGGCCATGCTGGCTGTCACCAATCACCTCCCTGTTTGCAATGTGCCTTAGCATGGTTTCCAGGAGGATCTGCTCCAGGATCTTGCCAGGCACAGAGGTGAGAATGACTGGCCTGTAGAAGACATAACAAAACACTTGCATCGAAGTGTACCGCATTTCAGACACAGGACATAATAATGCAATTATGCAATTACCATATGTACAGCACCATCTCTAAGGCTTCTAAATCACGTGCTCAAACGTAATTTCATTCCCCACCCCCACAGTTATCAGGTAGAACGAATTCTCCCCTCAGACAACACATGGGAATGAAAACCCTTAGAGCTGCAAAATTACATAGCTCGTGATGGTTCGATATGGACTTACAGCCCCGTGCTCCTCTCTGCAGGATGCTCAGACGTTCGTATCCTGCAAATGCAGGTCGAGCTTTCAGGCCAGCAAAAGCATCCAGGTCCTCAGGCACCCTGATGGCAAGAATTACTCCATACTTAACTCGGGTTCTCTGTTTTGTTTCTCCAGGCCTAAGCATCTCCTACCATTTGCCATCAGGCAGCATACTGGACACTGCCAGCCTGCTCAAGCACCAACAATCTTTACGATGGTATTCATAGCTTAAGCAAAGGCCAGCTCCAACAGGGACTTCATGATTTTGGCTGACAACAACCTCATCACCGCAAGCCATTTCTAAGAGAAGCAAACGTAGGACCTGTTCTGCATGAGAATAATAAAAGAGTAACAATCACTGCAATTTGAGGGTGTAAGTTTTGTCCTGGAATGGGACCAACAGGTCTTACAGAGAAAAGGAAGCTTAAAGCACAGCAGCTGTTACATAAACCTAGACACATCCTCCTATCATGCTTCCTTTAAATGTGTATCATGCACAACTACTTATAAGAACTAATTTCCATTTTTCTCTGCACAAGCCCACTCACAGGAAATTTTGCAGGATGCGTATCCCTTCGATACCTGAAAATTTCAGTGAATAACATTGCAGGCAACTCCTCTTCCATGCAGCCTACTAAAAGGAGCTCAAGCAAAGGCAGCGACTGACTCCCTCAGGCACTTATCGTCTGTAGGTAGGCAGGCAGTCATCTAACATTGCAGGCAAGTGAAAGAATATTTCAAATATAGTTCTAGTAGAAATGGAACAAATCTCATTTTTAATCATTAAAACTGACAAAGAAACTCCCTAAAAAGCTGTTCTACACTTGCATCTTCCAAAACAGCTTGCAGTGCCCAAAGACCCTAGCAGATGACAGGCAGCCCATACACCCGAGCTGAACCAACAAAAGCCTGTACAAGATCACCAGGCTTTCTGCTGGAAACGTCTGCCGAGACTCCCTGCTGATGGGACCTCTCTGAGTAGGAGGCTCGTGACATTTAAGTTGCAGCCGGATATGAAAATAATAAAAGCTTTCACAGATAACAACTTAATGTTTTCCAATTTTCAAAGGCCAAGTTATTGGCTTTTCCCCCCCATCTTATTCTTGCACAAATCTGCACTCATTTACATTACGTGGTGTACAGATGATATCAGAAATGCTGAAAGCATTAGTCACGGCCAGACAAATGGAAAAATATTCCAGAAGACCGTAGTTTTCAGCCTATCCCTCAGGTACTACAGCTACCTAGTGTCAGCTCTGGCAAACGTAACAGCAAGAAGGATACTCTGCTAGTGAAAGAGAAGCACTTCTGGCCATGTCTAAATAGGTTTATCATTAGTCACCAAGCAAGCAATTAATAGTATTAATCTTACAACAGAAAGACAAGCATATTCAACTTCTTACCATGAAGAGCTTTTCCCTTTGAACTTTTCCCCACTGGACTGTGTTCTTAGGAAGTCTGGGAAGAATTACTTGAAGCAGCAGCTTAGGGCGAGAGAGAGAAGGGAAAAAGGAAAAAGCAACACCACCTCCCATAACAAAACATCATTAAATCAAATACTAAGATATTTAAGGCGTCTTAAGGAAGTCCCACGAAAACCAAGCACACAGAAATCAGCCCTGAGGAGAACAGCAAGCAGCACGAAGCAGACAGAGCTGCTCCAGCAAACAGCATCAGATGAGACTGCAAGAGAAGGCAGTTCACACCTACCCTGAGCTGCCCCTATTTTGCTCTTTCTCTGCAAGCACCAAAATTAGTATGTCTACTCTTCCATCTCACCTTCAAAAGACCTCTAGGTGTCCATCTATTAAAACAGGTCCGGGTTGCATTGCATGCCTAAAACAATTTAATCGCAATAGCTTTCTTACAAATACAAGACATCATGGTGGTTGGCAGTGTAACTCAGAGCCTCCCTTTGCAGTAGTTGGGGAAGGCAAAAATCTGTAATTGGGGTACAAACCTCTTATTGGACTAGGAAAAGACAGCAACCAGCTCTCACTGGGCTGCGTCAGCGAGGAAGACTGCATTTACACCAGCCGCCATTTTGACTGCCAAAGCCACGATGGACCCAGCTTCCAGTTCTGTGCAACGTTCTTGCCCAGGACAGACACGCAATGTATTCTCAGGGGAAGCATCACGCTGGCAAGAGGGTGACCACCTGCTAACCGAAAGGAGGGACAGCTTCACATGTCAGCGTGATAAACTAACACCTCGTTTAGCTCAGCTCTCCTCCAGCTGAACGCCTGCCGGCACTACCTTAACGCGCCCTGAGTAAGACACAGTGCCTACCTCATCCCCTAGCCCATACTGATGAGATGTTTATAGCTGGTGAGGAAGTCCAAAGCGGTGGATCGTTCTTTGAACACCTCCTCCAGCTGATGGGGAGGAAAAACAGTCAGCTAAGGGATCCTCTCAAAAAAAATCAGCACACAGCCATAGTCATAACAAGTCCGCGAGCACGCCGAGAGCAGAGCAGTGAACTCTGCAGGGAGATAGAAGGATGCAGAGAGCATCTTAATTTTATGCTTCACGACATTTTTATTTAAAGCAGCATGCGGCAACGTGAGAAAAGGAGCTGCGTGGCTCTGACTTTCTTGGAGGCCAAAATGAAAAAGCTGTTTCTTCAGCACCGAGATTTCAAGTGCTTATTCATTCCTGCTTGTCATCTGCAAGCAAACTACTCCTCCATTCATTACAGACTGGCAGAATGCAAAGGCGTAGTGCAGAAGTCTTCACTTTTACTATTATAAATGATGCTATTTTTGCCTTTGAGCCTCCAGCAACACAAATCACATAGCCTTCATACACACCACCCTCAGCTCCCTCCACTCAGCCATTGTGCCTTCCAAAGCTGTAGGTGTTTTCTTCCCGTAGCTCTACCTGGTGAGAGCAATCGGGAGCGAGCTGTGACATCTGGCTGCTCCGCTACGGCACAGCAGCTTTGCAAAGAGTTGTGTGTGTACGGCTGTGTGCAACTGCTTATTGATAAGACAGTGCAATTAATAAAGGGCTGCACGTGGCCCGCAAACCACTGCTGGCAACGGAGCTGCTGGGATTACCGTCCGATCCGTGTTCCACCCCCAGAGCCTTCACCATTAATGTCACCTCTCAATGCAGAAGAACAAACTGCCACCACCGCTCCCCGTCAGACAACGCTCGACATCTAAAGCCTCGGCACACATTGCATTTTCTGCCCTCTCATCTGTTTCCACCAGCAATAAGTTTTCAGTTCGGCTCAAATGCCAGACAAAACATCTTTAAGCTGCCAGCGTGCTCTCTGCTGGCACAGCCAAGGGCACTCTGCAAAGGTCAGTGGTTTGAAAAATCTGTGCAACATATCAGAAAGCCTTATAAGCATGTGATGCTTGGAATGAGAGACTGATCCATAATTAGATGTTTCAGTGTTTGTTATCCTGGAAAGAGGTCCACAGTGGCATTTCACGAGTCCAAGACCGGGAAAAAAACCCGCACGGCAGTTTATTTTCTCGGCATCTAAAACAGGCTGAAGTTGAAAGGACGATTTGGAGACCAGTGACGGTGCACGCAGCACAGCACTCGCAGCAGAGGCAGGGCTGCCTGCTTGAGTCGTGTTTCACAGCCCTACAAATGCCCCTAAATGCATCTGAAGCATGAGCTGGGTGAGGTGGAAGCTCCATGTCAGTAATTTCCCTGTTAGAGCAGGGGAATCAGCTGGCAGTAAGGGCAATCGGTGAACATGTCCAGCAGACTCTGACAGCTTCAGTTTGGGAGAAACCCCACTCTAAGTTTTCCTCCTTGCAGCTTCCCTGCACACAAAGGTATCTTCCACACCAGTTAGTCAGCAGAATTAACACCTTGGAAGTGGCAGAATGGTTACAAAAAAAAGGGGGGGGATATCTAAGCTGATAAATCACTTAATCTACCAATACAATAAAAATGTATCAATTAACCAGGATGTCAGCAACAACTAACAAGTGGACAAAAGCAGTCAAGCCAGCAGACATGATGAAAACACAGCCATGGAGGAAAACAGTGAAAAAAAAAAAATCTATTAAGAAAGTGAATACCAAGCATCCTGCCTCTTTCAAAATAAAAGTCAGTTACAATCTCACTGACAACAGTTTCAAAACATTACATACAGCTTTTTGGAGTGAAATATTTCCACTGCAAGATATTTGGAAAAAAGCTAGTATAGTTTAAAAAAAAAATAGTCCTACATTCAATTCCTTTTAACAGAAAAAAGCTCCTAGCACAGCAAGAGTTGTCTTTCGACACAACTGCATCTGATACTTTTCCTTGCTAAAGCCACCTATGCATATGTGTCTAAATCAACTGCAAGCATAATTATTTCCATACAAAAACACACTCTTTCCGTGGAGATCTGTAGTCAACAGGAGCTCCAAAATCAAACCGAAGCACCACAGCCAGACTCCTTTACGCCAATCCTGCCCCTAGCTCACCTGCCCCTGGAGGCAGGGCATCTCCTGCAGCACCGCAGGCCAGCAGAGTCGAGATCCCACGGCTAAAGCAATCCAGCTCTTAAAACTGACGGCTCCTGAATGAATATTCTCCAATCAACTTCTCACGAAGAAAGCAGTTTTGGCAGAAAAAACGGTAAAATATAAACCAAAATAAGCAGGAATGAAGGAATTCTAGAGCCCGTCTGAAGCTATCTTAGCATTTCTTCCAGGAGGAGGAAAACTGGTACGGTTTGAGGACACGGGGACCCCTTGCTCCTGCTCGAAGTCCCCATCAGTACACGGGCTGCTGCATTCCGCGCTCATTACAGCTCACTCCGGAGGGTCTGAAGGGTGCTGCACCGTAACGGGACAACAGCAAGGCAGACGAGGGCTGCCTGGGAATGACAGCATCTGCTCAGCTGCCATCTACCCTACCTCTGGCACCAGCACATGCAAACCCATTCCTAACGGGCTGGGTAGGCAGTGGCTGCACTGTGAGTCCATCTGGTTTCCTAAACTTGCACATCCAGTCTTAGTCTTATCAAGACTGACATTTGCCTAGATGATGTCGAGCTGGCCAAACCCAAAAATCTACAAAAGCACTGCTAGATGCATCCTGCTATACTCTGTGCACGCGGTGATGCCATCGCTGGTGGTATCAGTGTGCTGGATGCTCCAGCGAAGCCGATACTGCAGCAGCCACCAGACAGGGCAGCAACTTCCCAGAAGTCACCTCATGGGAATTTAGGTGCAAATGAAGTCAGAGAGGTAACTCAGTGTGCAATAAGCAGCTCTGGGCACCTTCCATCCCCTGCTCAGAAGGCAGCACAGAAAGCTCCCAGCACACTCACCTCCATGGAGAGAAATGACCGCTCCATCTCCCAAGCTGATTAAGGCTCATATTTAACCTCCAGCTCTTCAGTGACCAGTTCCCAGGGAAATGGAAGGGCAAAGCACACCTTCATTTAACACACAGCTTTACTCAGTTAGGAAGCTTGCGTTCCCTTTGTAATAAACTGCCCTTAGCCCCGCGTCGCTTCCCACG
Source organism: Anseranas semipalmata (assembly GCA_013399115.1). Classification (NCBI taxonomy): domain Eukaryota; kingdom Metazoa; phylum Chordata; class Aves; order Anseriformes; family Anseranatidae; genus Anseranas; species Anseranas semipalmata. Next base: position 591,679 of record VXAA01001618.1, read on the forward strand.
CGCACGGCACCACGCCGACGCTCAGTTCACTTAAAGGTATGTCGGACATCCAGATCCAGCATCAGGCCCCCTAGGCCTTCAGCATCACAAGGCCACAGAAAAGCCCAAATGCAGGCCTAAAGAATAATTTTCCTGGTTCAGACAGGGGACGGAGCCTGGACAGAGGCAAGAAGGCAGACTGCAGTACCGCGCATGCTAGCAAACAGGAGCTGAGCTGTACCCACTGAAGAGCTGGTATCTGAAACCAAAAATGGCCCCATATTCACCTTCCACAAAAAAAATCAACAAACTAAAGATTTAGCAACCAAAGGAGAGTTAAGATAGATACACACACACACAAATACATATGCACACATGAATACACATAACCCTACATCCTTGAGCCAACTCAAAACAGCCTTGTTGCTGTCTAACAGCACCATATACTCCTGAACAGCCACTTTCTGCCAAGATCCTCAAATTCAGGCGAGGCACAGACTCTCACTAGAAGAATGGCACAAAAGCATAAACAACGCCAGCTGACTTTACAATGAAAGCATGACGAGCGCACGTGGGCTGCGCACCAACACAGGTACGGGCAAGCAGCTGCCAAGCCAGCCACGGTGCCAGAAACGCCGCAGCCTTTTGCTGCAGCTGATCATCATCTTGTGGCTTCTCCGGCACCACGAGACACATCTCAGATGTAGGAATAAACAAACTACACCATGAAATATTAAAAAAAATTACTTGCATTCGCAAACCTCAAGCTTTAGCGGGAAAAATATTCTCTGCACAGATTATGCATTAAACTTGACCAAAACATGTAAATGTCCTTATGAATATTTAGCTCACAACTAAAGAGAGGAGGAAGAAGGGAAAGGGGAGACATTACTCCAAAACTTGGCACAGGATGAAGGATCCTGTACTAAAAAACACAGAGCTTGTCAAATCCCTACTTCAGGCTGAGAACAAGCCACACTTTCCTTTCTGGCAAGGAAAATGAACTGTAAGTGGACAGCTTTCTCATCAAATAGACATGGATTATATCACTGAAAGTGTTTATAGATACAAACCATACAAAGGCCTGCCCTTTCAGGCTTACGTATGCCTGCAGTAGGTTGACATATGCATCAGGATCAACAGATTGTTTTTTAAAGGACAGAAACAACTTTTCGGAAAGTTAAATATGAAACAGTTTGTTTGACAGCAGCTGGCTTCTCAAAATTGCTGAAACAACATCTAAAGCCTTCAGGCAGGAATGGTATTTCTAAGAATTTTCCCCCACCCCTCCACCAACAGGTTTTGTTTTTATTTAGATACAAAATTAGAGAACGAAAAAAATATTTTAAGCTTTAAGAATATTCTTAATAGTTCTGTGCCATTTGTTCCATTAAGTCTGCGTGACTCCTCACAATAGCTTAGTGCCAAACCTACCAGTAGGGGAGCTCTGAGGCACTGGCACAGTGATCCAAGCGGGAGAAGGAAGATGCTTCCAGAAAAAGCCAACAGACTTTCTTATTATTAAAGTCAGTGCATTCTTCAAGGAGAAGCTGCGGTAGTCTCAGAAAACTGGCCGTTTTTATCCCAGCCGCCGATCTGTGCTGACAAACAGCTGCACAGGCATCAGTTCGGACTCCTCAGCAGCTCCCTCAAGCCTCTCTCCAAGAATCCAAACGCAGGAGGAAGCCTGTGGCTGAAGTGTCAGACTGCAACTACTCTGGGGCAGGGGAAAAAGCATTTCTTTAAATCTAAATCCATCGCTTATACGCATTTCTTTAATGTGTCTTAATCAACGCGTTTCATAGTATTCAGTCCTCGCTGCTCTAAGTTTTCAAATGTCTCCCCATTTCATTTTCCTCCTTTTCTGCTTTACGGAGAGTTGGAAGAATCACGACGAACACTAGGAACACCAGTGAACTAGGGACGGTGCAGGGACACGCTGGTTACTACCAATACTAAGCCTGCTGCAGAGGAGGATTTTACTTCACTCAGGGGGGGGAAAAAAAGCTTTGCATTGTTTTTTCCAACAGAAACGAAACTAAAAACAAGCATTTGCTTTACCATTCAGTTGTACTTTTAAAAGAAAAAAAAAACAATAGCAGTGACTGGAGTACTTGAAATATGCTGTCATCGTTGCAGTAACATTCCAGTTTTCTTGCTTCTCGGCTAATAAGCAAATGCAGTCCGTGCATTTCCTGAAAATTAAGCTCTATCCTGTCTTTAAAAAGCTGCAAAGTTATTTACCAGGTTTCTTACCGTCCATTTCTTGAAGCATTCAGCACCTGATTTGCACAACGAGAGCTGTTCAAGCAAATGGCCTTGTATAAGGTTTCTTTCATCTGATTGCAAGAACCATCTAAAGATTAAGTAACTGTTACCCAATTACTTTGAGCAATTATCCCCAAAACATCCCATTCTTCTGTGTAATGGTATCCACATTCTCCCTGACAAAAGCAAACAGTAGTTTCGCTTTGCAGAGTTAACAGAAGAAAAACGCAGCATGAGCAACGATCTCAAAAGCAAGCCTTCCCAAGCGACCAAAGGCAAAGAAGGGAAACACGGTCTCCACTCGCTCAGTAGCCCACACAAAGATGGAGAGCATGAAGCAGGCGCATGTATATTAGTGTATAAATTTATAATTATATAAATTACAATTCCAGAAACTGAAAAAACAAGCGCAGCAGAGAGAGGAGAGGTGGCAGAATGGGCCGCAGCCTGTAACCTGCAGTGCAGCAGCTTTGATATCCCACCCAGCACGCCCATCTCGCAGCACTCTTTTGGACTCGGCCGCTTTGCAGCTGCAAAATTAGCAACCTCTGGCCTACTTTGGGGCCCGTTAGAGCCCAACCATATTTACGCTGACAGAGACAAGCAAAGGTTGTGACGACTTATTGACGCAAGAGCTATTTCATGCTCCATGCCAAAAATTAATCAGTGGAGGAGGAAGAGTTCTCTTTAAGCACCCAGTTAGAAAGTGATTTGGCCAGCTGCTAAAAAAAACAAGCTGAGGTCTTGCATGACAAACACAACTGAAAAAAAAAAAGTTAAAAGCACAACTCTTACACAGCAGCTCCATCAGAAAGCCGGTATAAGATAAAGGAACCCAGGGACCAAACAGTATGCACACCCCTTCTCATGAAAAAGAAGCAACATGAGAAGACTAATTTGGACTGTTCCCGATCCCTTATCGATATAAACTGATACCACGTTCGTTCAGATCACGTCTCAAACACATTTTGGTGGAGGCAGAGGTGACGATTAGAGCATTCTGACCCCGCGACGGCTCTACCTGCTGCAATTCCGGATGCTAACAAAGGACGAGTCCAATGATCTATTTGAAACAGCTACTGCACAAAGCCACGTTTTAAAGGGAAAAAAGCCAGAATCTTGAAGGCAGGCTGAATGAGTACCATCACCCCTACCTGCCAAGAAGCCTTCATGATAAACCTGTCAAGAGTTACGAGCCTGCAGAACAGGCCTTCCACCTGCTGGAAAGAAAAAAAATAAAAATCTAATGCTAATCAGATACTTGCTGTCAGCAGGGAACAGATGCCTAAGCCCCTCTCCTCGGTTTGTTAAGCTGTAAGGATTGCATGCCTTCTCCTGGCAAAGGTTGTAGGAGACCTGGGATACCTTGCTCCGAATAAAGTATTTGGAAGTTTCAGACTCTCTCCCGAAGTGACAAGACAAAGATTCAAGATTTGGATGGGCTACCAGGTGTGGTGTACGGGCTCAGGACTTTTTATTGTTCTGGGTTATTTTTTGACCAGGGGAGTGAAAGAATATCAGCTTGGTCTGGTTCAGGCTTTTCTCTCTCTCCACAGGAGCAGCTCAGGCATTTTATGGAACAGAAGCACAGTAGCGTAGAAAAAAGGAAGTTTTAAAATAAGATGTTTCTCTTCATATGCAGTGTAAAACAAAGGTCACAGTTAAAGGAGGGAAAAAAAGTCTGTTTAACTATAAATTGCAAGTTTTAAACAGTGAAACAGAATACAAAAATCTCTCAATGGATCATCTTCATGCTTTTTTAGTTTAAGTGTATCTTATTGCTTTAACTTTTCTCTGCCTGAAAAATTGTCAATTGATCAAAAAACTGGAACCAACTTTACAGCAGTAAAAAAAGAACAAAAATGCCACCCTCTCATCTCTCAGCAAATAAGGCAACCGATGGTGGCATTACAAATCCCAGCAGCACCCAACTCGACTAGCTGGCTATCTAAAGAGACTATATATACACAGATAACTGCATTGATCTTGGTCTATTGATTAGAAGGTGAAACCTGAGAGCAAAGAGTCGTTACAGAGTAGTTCATGGACAGCAACATCATAAAAAAATCAACATACACAATGCAGTGAGTAAACTGCTTAGACAGGCATCAAGCCCCACACCCCCCTCACCCCAAGGCTTATTCTTCTTGTTATTGCACAAAACCCGATGGGGTTACATGACTACAGCAGCCGCCTTTCAGGACAAAATGGTTACCTGAAGCCAAGGCTAGCAGTTCAAAGCTCACAGACTAGACCTCACTCCTATTACAATTTTCCCTGTAAAGCTATTTATGTGGTTTGGCAACATAACAGCTACAAACAGAATGAGTACATAGATTCTTGAATAGTGAAAGGGTAAGGATTGATTTTTTTTTTTTAAATGATTTCTTTGAATTCATCTGTCATTCCTCCAACATCCTGATCCCAGCCCTACCACAGACTGCAGCTGCAGCAATGAGATTTTCCACAAACTCTCTCCACTGCAAGCAACTTTACCTTGCCCGTGATTAGAAGTATCTCGTGGAGGAGTAGGTGGCACTGGTAAAATCCTAATTGCTCACATTTGAGTCAGCTGCAAGTATCAATACACAGAGGAAGATTTTTTCAGTGCTGGGACAACCAAAATGATACAAACAGCACCAAAGGGAAGTTAGTTTGTTTTTAAACATCAATAAGTACCCCAGCACCCAGCTGCAATGCTCACGGTGAAGAGCTCAGATGCCACCACACCATTCCTCATTCAGCAAAAGGAAGCAGACCCCCAAGGACACCGACTTTCAAGCTCTGAAGCGGTGCCCGCACTCACCAGTGACCGTGGAGGGAGACAACACAACGCTCCTCATGCACGAGGTCCAGCTGTGCTGCTCCTTGCAAACGCCGGGGCTGAACCAGCTTCCAAAAAGCATCTGAGCAGATGACAGCAACAGGAACGGGACTGAGAAATTCAGACTTACCACGCGCTCGGAGCTCACGCCTCAGGCCTAGAGAGGAGTTAACATCAGCTTCATCCTTTTGAAAGGCTGAAAATTTGCTTCAACATTTCAGAGCAATCTATCAAGCCTCATTTAGCCAAACCATGACAGTAGTTCCCGGGATGAGCACCACGAGTCTGTCAAGTACTTCAAAGCAAACAAGGGCACTGCAGGGAAAGCATCTGGTTTTCCCCGTAACTGGTGAAACAACGGTATTTTGGTTAGTTTTTTTAAAAGATCCCCTGATATCCTAGTTTTCTTAGATGAAGAATTAATTGCATACCCCATTTCTATCGCCTGTTTTCTCCTTGCACGAAGTCACCGCAGCCACAGCCCCTGCCCAGCCAGCAGCGTACGGACAAAGAAAAGGAAAGCAAGTACCGCAGCTCAAGAAGAAAACAAGAAAAAGGAGGAAGAAGAATAGGAAAGATGATGGCAACACACTGCACGACAATTTTTTCTCCACCCTTCTCCCTCCCAAGCAATGTGAAAACCTTCTCAAATGAAAGAAAACACACACACAAAGCTTTTGACCAAGAGCTCTCAAAAAACAAGGCAACATTTTTCTTTTGAAGTTAGGGTAAACAGTACCTATTGAAGCACAGGGAATCAGATGGCTGAATTCCTATACTTAAAGGATGAAAAATGCCATGTATAGCTGATATCTATCTGCAAGTAAGTGGATTTTCTGCCCCTACTCTTGAATCACTTTCAGAGCCAGTAAAATAACCGAAATATTCCTCCAAGATCAGCACTGTCCTAATTGATCTGACCACAGCAAAGGCACACAAACAAACCTCATCGATGCAAGAGCCTGGCACTAAGAAGACAAGCTGAATAATTGAAGATAAATACTGAGAATATACTCCTTGTTACAGCCCAGTAACAAATTTAATTTGAGGAAGTATACATGAGAAGATATGGGTCAAACTAAGGCTGAGCAAAAGTGAATACCAGAAGTGCAGTAAGCCTACGGAAAAAGGTCTGTCTGCTTCCCAGGTGAGACACAAGGGCCCAAGGCCCATCTTAAACATTATCATCTGACTTTAAAAGTGCAACCTTTTCTCTATCTTTTTCCCATCCTATACCTCATTCAAAATAATTCAGTTATCTCCCTCTTAGCTGCTTCTCATCTTTACGCTGCAGGATACATCACAGGCTAAAAAAACTACTTCAGAAGCAGGCTTTTAAAGAATTCCAAAGTGCAAGAACTGCATTTAAAGAAAAAATAGAAGCGAGAGGAACATACTTAGCAGGGACACTGACCTAGAAGGAACTTCAACTTGAACCCCAAGTTGAAGCACAAAACAATTCTTTTGAGGGTACAATAAAAACCCTGCACAGACGGTCTCAACTATTTGATGCCCAGAAAGTGAAAACTTCACAGCTTCCATGGTAGCAGTCTTAAAACTCTCATGGTCCTTAAAATGATCCTACTCCTCTTAGGGGAAATCCAGGATGTACTCGGCTTACACGTACATAAGAATCTGAAGACAGGTGGGGTACGCATTGAGCCATAGGTTGAAGAAAGGAAATTATGTGCCCGGTCCCAGTCTGGCAAAGGTTGTCAGCTCTCCTAACCAAAGCGTTTTGGTGCAGGCTGGCATCACCTCCCTGAAAAGAATAGTCTCTGTGGATCAGGCCCGTGTTGCTTGGATCACAGGACCCCTCATGAGCTCTAACACCGTTTGTATAGCTCAGTTTGTGAGCTCCCACCACGCAGCAGCCATCACAACAACTAAACAATCAACAGAACTTTCTCCTTCGCAATTTGGTGAAACAGGGATTTTTCTCCGAGTCACATCCTATATGACAATATATCACACTGCTTTTCACATGAATGACAACCAAACCCAAAGAGACACATTCTAAGGATCATGAAACAGCCATTTCTTTTGCATAATGAGAAGTCTAATCTTGCACTCGTATGCCTTTCAAATTTTCTTCCAGAGTTGACAACTTTACTGTAACAGGAGATTTTACAGAACACCTCCTACCTCCAGTCACTGTCAAAATAACATGCAGTCCTTAAAGAAACTTCTCCATATGCTGTAGTTTAAGATAGCTGCCAAAGCCTTTTCTCGGGCAGATAGAATATCAACGGGATAGCCACAGTTACTAGCCCATTCCTAAAAGCAACCTGGGGCACCCAACCCAAGCAACAAAGAGATTCTCTTTCCACACTTTATCAATAATGCATTTAGAGAGGAAAAAACTGACAAGTACTGCATGAGAAGAGGATTCAGGATGCCAGCCTTGGCTATGACTGACCAATGGCCTCAAACAAATGCATGGAAAATAGTTAGTTACCAGTCAAGTCTGAAGTGGTGGCATCTTCAAGATGAGGTTCGAAGGTCACAATGTTTCTTCTACTTACCACCCTCACGGCCATGCTCCCATACAGCTTATTTTATCCCGTTTGGAACGGAAGCAGCAATGAGCATCTCTTACTGGCAGATCTTGCTGCTGAGTTTATTTCTCAACCAACCTCAAAGTCTCCCCCAAAAGGGGGACCAGGGGCTCAGGGCAACAGCTTCAAGGCGCAGCAATGCTTGCTCTTGCTACTGAGCTCCTGCTCCACAAGCTCAACGCTCACCTTAGTGCTGTAAAGGACAGGTGGCAGCGTCCTTTCAAAGGAGTTTCTATCACCCCTGCTGGGCCTGCCAAACAGTTGGACTTTTTCCTCAAACTAGCTTCCTGTGAAGCACACATTTGGCAGTGACATCCTAGAAAAATCCTAGAGAAATCCTTGTTTTTTCATGTAGAGAAAAGACATGATCAGAAATAATGAGGTTCTACCTACAATCCCTATTACTAGTGTTTCACTGGTAAATAGGAGCCCGAATGCCCAGTCTAGAATAATCCAGTTGTAATGAATGGAGCACCAGCGAAGTGGGGGCAAGCAGGGATATGCTGTGTCCAAATCTTGTTGCAGACAACAGCCACCAAGTATCAACCGTGCTAAAGGAGAACTGGAAATTACTCCTGTAGTCTTTATGTTTATTGAAAGAATGCTCATGCCCCCAGATAACTTACAGAAACAGACTCGTTACTGCCAGAAAGTAGGTCAGTGTCATTTAAAGCCAGCTTGAAATGCATCTCCACAGAAACTTCTTAATCTTTAAAAAGAGAATGCATAAAATATTTATTTTATGGTGCAAAATGTTTGAGAGTAACAGGGAAAGCTCTTATGTATAGTGCATGAAATGGCTTTCCATGCCTCATTGAGCCATGGAATATGAAAGGAGAGTGGTTTCTTACACTTGGCAGATAAAATGCCACACAAAAGTACTTCTCAGTCTAGCAAATCACAGCACGTGACTTGCTCACTCATTTTCCTCATGTTCTGTGATCATGAAGCTTTCTGCTTTCTCTGGTATCTCCTCTCAGTTTTAATGATCCTGCTGCAGATTTTTCCATATTAGATAGGCAACTCATTCTTAAATTTCAATATTCCTAATTATCAAACATTCAGCACTTCAAAATGTAAATAAAATTTGCATCTCCGCAAGAGTAGCTCTGAAGAAAGAACATAGCATTTGCATTCAGACTGGCTAATTCCTGTAAGATAACATTTCATAAACAAAATGCTTCATTGAACATTGAGATTTTCAGTTTTTACAAAGGAGTGTGAACTTTAAACAAATACAAATCAGTTGAGTGATTAACTTTAAGTGTTTTGGGTTTTTTGAACTAATCTTTATGTATAACTGGTATCAGTAGAACAATCTTTACTGATTAAAGAACGAAATGACGGCAAAACTTAAGCCACTGAAAATTTGGGGGGNTTAAGGTCAATAGGAGAAAAAAACAACATCCTACACACACCCAAGTCAGCCTGGGTAAGATGAGTGGCATCAGCACCACGGGTTACGTAAGGTAAGTTTAACTTGTGGGCAACGCTAGCAGGTTAAGAAGTGAAACTAAACATGCTTGCCTCTGCCCCCCCAAGCTTTGTCATAATCCTAAATGTTATCTTAATTAGCCTAATTTTCTTAATTATACTTTGCAGCAACTTGATCTTTTATAGCACAATTTCAGCATATTTTCAGCTTTGTTCCAGCACTGGAAGAAGCAGCAACTCCTCTGCCAAAAGCCAAAGGGCACGCAATGCCTCTGCGCTTTGTCTTGACGAAGTCTACACGGCCTCCTCCTCTTCCTCCTGCCACCCCAGCCTCTGATTTCAGCCCCATACCCCCCTCCGCGCCCATCCTGCCCAAAACGGTTCACATTCCTGCCCAGGCATCCACAAAACTTACCAACACCTGCAGGCAGTTGGTGGTTCCTCCAGAGCAGCTGAGGTGGACACCCGGTGCTTGTGGCAAGGGGGACCCCAGCAGCAACCCACCTGCTTCTCCTGCTCCTCACATGCAAGGTCCACGCTCTGCAACCTACCGCACCCACGTGTGTTTTTGTGGCAAGTTAAGTTCACAAGAGCTGCTTATCTCAACCCAAAGCTCAAGCAGGAGACCGGAGAGAGCCTTTGGCCCAGAAATCGGAAATAAAAGGTCAAGGTATTTAAACTACATCTAGGGCTTGAGGGAGACTGGTACACCCACTGCAAGTTCTTGAGGATTCACTTCTCCGTGGTGGGCATTCCTCCTTCTCCAAAGGTTACTTCTTATTCTTTTCGGAAAGTTACTCCAAAATATAACAAAAGAAATGGCAGTGATAGGGGAAAAAAAGCAAGTCATTTTTCTCAGACTACTTAATCTTCTATATTTTTTAACCTCATTCAGAGAGAAGCCTTCAGTATGCAACTTTTCTCACAAGAGAGCTTTGAAGAGTGGAGGGAAAAAAAAAAACACTTTCATTCATCTACACTGCAACAATTTTATGGCTCTGCTCCTAAAAATCCCATTAGTGATAGGTTTGGAGAAGATTAGAGAAGAAAGCTTGTATCCACTGAAGCAAAGTTTAATAGGCTCTTGAGTTAAGCCAGAGTGTTCCCTTAAACAATGCACATCATTAGCAATAATTACCTGTAGCCGTATAATCAAAATAGCTATCATAACTGACATGAGAAGTCCAGATGTCATCTTTGGCAAGGTTTGGAAATTGTTTCTACCAAATATTACAAAACTGACTCTAAAAGAGAAACAAGCAGTAAGAATACCGCAGTGTGAGCCAGAGGTAAAAAGCCATCACGATACACCAGAATTTCAACCTTGGAGATATAATCAAACAAAGAACCCAAAGAGTAGGAAGGGCAGAAACACAGAATTTCTAGACAGCATTTGATGAGAACTGAAACTTTGTGGAAATTAATACCGTTTGTAAATATTTTCATACAAAGCCCACATCTAAAACACCATTCCATAAAAATACCACAAAATCACTTCCTTTGCTTTATTTAATTTTCTGAAAGTTTTTCACCCTTTAAGTGATATCCAGTGAAACAGCTGACAACGGTCCTTGACTTTCTATCACGAGTCCTTCACTTCAAAGGTTACTGCCAACATGAAGCTTTCTACCAAACACTTTTATAGTAGTCACAGCTTCCAGTCTTACTGAGCCAACCCATACCCCACTCCAACCTCTTCTGTGACAATGGGCCAAGGAGGTTTAGGAACAGCAGCTCAGGAGCACACACATGTCCAGAGCCACCCAGTTGGGCTTTGAGTAGACCAACTATCTCAGCAAGAGCTCTTAAACATGTTTGTTACAAAAAGGGAGACTCAGACTGACGTTTAACACCACAAAAACCCTTCTTGTATGAGAAGCTTCTTGCTTTCTTCCATTAGTACTTCTCACATGACTCCCTGGTACGTCACCAGCACAGAACTTGGCCAAGAGAAGGAGCACCAAATAAGGGGCGAGACAAAAAAGGATGAGTTAGCATCTGAATTAAAGGAATACGAGACAACGGAAAACAAGCCATGGGCTTCCACTACCCCTGCGCCAACAGAGCAGCCCTAAGAATGACATCTCCCTTTCTAGAATATCTGGAGAGATGCTCTTTAAATAGAACAATATTAAATCAGGTTTGTTTACTGGATTTTAACATAGATATGCGCTCAATCTATCCCACTACTGTGAGGAACAAAGCAGGCCACCAGAAACTCAGTGTTTCTCATATCTGAGGCAGGAACACATTCGAATAAGACTTATCCACATATCTGAAGAACACGCCTCTTGAAAAACCCTGCATTGCAAAAGACGTATCACAGGTGAATACCTACATGCAGAACACTACTCATATGCATGTACCTAGTTTCCCAACTCCCCACAGCACCAGAAGCAAGTCTCAAAACCTAAGGCTGCTACATTACAGAATTAGAAGCCAGATTTTTTTCTTTTTTTTGATAAAACCAATAATTTCAGAAACTTATGAACTCACTTCAGTTCCTATGCAAGGGTGAGATTTTCAACAGTGCTGCGCTTAACCTCCAGCATCCCTATTTACCGCCGTGCTTCTTGCTCCCAGCCTCAGAAGCCACTAACAGACTGCTAGAAATCATTCTGAAGCACATGTAAAATCCTCTCCCAACAAATATACAATTCCTTAAAACTACAAGATGTTGACTTAACTTCGGTCTTACTTGACTGTTAACCCAAAACTGATAAACAGAAGTCACAAAAGTAACCTGTCAAAAGGCATAGATAAACAAGTAATTTCACGGGCCTCATCGCTATTGGATTACTTCCCAGTAGTCATTATTCCCAACCATAAACTGGAATGGTCAAAGCAGGCATATCGAAACATTATAAAAATTCCTCTTCCAATGCTCAAACTCACAAATGTCTGCCTCACACAAAGTTACCTGAAACACTAAATACAAACGTTTGACAAACCTTTAAGCTGGTTAGCAGGTAACTGAGCACCTACAGATCCTCTTGACAGACAGAAATGTGCAGTTTTGTAGGGATGAATCATGTGTCTTAAATTACAAAACACATCAGGGATAATCCCACAGCCAACATTGAGATGGATCAATTAACTCTTGTTCCAGCAAAACTCTTCTTTCCTACTAAAAAGTACTTTAAAAGTCAAAAGAGATTTCTTCTTAGTTATCCATAAAGACTCACCAGCAGAACCATGACCATTCCCTTGAGGAACGGTACATACAGCTGAGACTTATCAGTGCAGATTTAACAAAATTAAGTATCTGGTTAACATCTCAGAAAACACCTAGAACTTCCAGCACTATGTAATGCAACAATTAGAAACCTAAATAGGATTTCCTCATAACTGATAACGGCAATGCAACTTCCAATCTTCACGCAAAGTCTCAATTTTAAAGAAAATCGTAGTACAGGGAGAGGGACTAGATTAGCATTTTGACACAGCAGAAAGCAAGTTCGCATGACAAAAATCCTTTTTGTTCCACACAAACTACTGCACAGTTCCAGTACAGCACACTTACTGCCAAGCCCAGTGGCATTTTGCTGTTGTTATTAAATTCAAAGGGTTTTTGTCCTTACCTGGATGGCTTTGGGAGCTCATTGCTAGTAACGTCGAGTCCTTTGGAGAAGGGATTTGAGACGGATCAGTTTCCACACAAGTAACAGCAGCTCTAAAGAGCTCCAATGCTTCACCAATACATAGAAATTGGAAGTGGGGATTAAATCATGGCCACCTTATAAAATCCAGGGCACAGTGACATGCTGAGTTGTATACAAAGTAATCCAATAGGGTGGCAGAATATCTTCTAATCTTTCTCAAAATGAGAACCTGCAATAAAAGAAAAGGATGTCTGCATTAGAGAATTAAGATTTATAACCATTTAAGTTACACATCATATAGCATATTTTTTCCAGAAGAGATTAAACTAGGATACCATTTTAGGCGTTAAAGGTTGTAGAAAGAATAATTTCCAGAGCTATGGGTGTAATTTTAAATAACCAGAAAAATGCAAATATTTAACCTTGTAAAAATAAACCAACAAACTTTTCAACTACACATTCAAGTCTTAAAAACCCCAAACTTGCACGTTCATTCTGATCCTCCAACAGTACCATATGAAGCCTCTTCAGTCCAACAGCTTCCATATTTTAAAAGCCATATGTATGAGTGGTAACTGTACTTCATGCATCTGTTCTCCAAAGAAGTCTAAAGAAAAATTCCTCGGTGCCAAGAAGTGGTCTTGGAGCAGGAAGGAAAAAAGCCCACACAATCCATTTCACTCCCACTCTGCCAAGCCTCCAGCAGTTTATTAAGAAGCAACATCATACTGCTGAGGAAAAATCCACCACTCCTGATTATTTTTAAGCTGCATATTAGAGGGAGGAAGAAGAGAGCAAAACACTGAGTCAGCTCACCTAGCGTACCCCTGGCCCACCCAAAAAAATAATCCAAGCGGGAGCTATCCTGGCTTACGGAAATTCTCACACAAAAGGCCCCCAGAGATGGCATCTCCAATGCAACCAGCAACACTCACACCCAAAGAACCTGCTGCAAGGTGTCCTAAAGTTCAGGTTTTGGTGTTCGGGGTTTGGGTGGTGGTGTTTTTTTGGCACTACACCAAGCAGCATCCAGTATTTCCGAAAAGCCAAGTTTTACATGTAGGGTATCTCAGAGAGATTGCTCTCATTTAACATGCTTAAGCGGAGAGACCCACCACCAATAGGTGCTACCAACTAGAGCTACTGAAACAGCTTAAACCAGGTGTTTCCTTTACGTGAAGTACTACACGAGCACAGGTTATGCCCTTTCTTTGAATCTAAAGCAACATCAGCACTCGGGCTCCTAACAGACAACCTCTTCTGGATCCTGAGGACAACGTGTTAAGAGACAACCGGTATCGGAGGAGCTCCTCGCTCCCCTGACAAGACATCTCCGCCCTCACAGCTTTGCCACCAAAAACAGTTTATACCCAGCACTCTGTAACCCGTTCAGACACTGCCAGCCAGGCAGCTCACCCATCTTTACTTCGGTAATCCAGCTGACGCTGCTCAAAGCGGAGCGGGGAGCGCTCACCCCAAAGTGCTCCACCAGCAGACCCGGGGGTGCGGCAGCCTCCGGCGGGCAGCAACACTCCTTGGGCGGAGGACGATTACGGTATTAGCCGCCGCTGCTTGCACAATGAGCACCTGCCCACAGTTTATCTTTGCCATTGCATTCCAAGTAGTCCCATCTATTCTTGGAAGAGCTCTTACCGTGCTAAACCTTACTCTCCCTCCTGTCGTGAGGTATTTGCGTTGCTTTCCAATAAAGCAGCAAAACCAGGTCTAAGACTTAAATGCCACCGCAGTCACTTTTTGTGGGCCCCGCTTTATGACAGTACTGCTCTGGTTTGCAGAATAATGCCTAAGCGTGTGCTGCTTAACAAAGAGGCCGTCCTTGCTGAATTGCAATTGAAAAAAACAAAAACAAACAAAAAAAAACTCTGATTGCCTGTTTCTCTCTACCCCAAGTGTTCCAGCATTACTACTCTCCAAGTTTCCCTGCCTGTCTTGCATTTTCAGAGACCTGGAATGCTCTTTTATGTTACACATTAAATTAAGAGAAAATTACTTAAGTGTCATTTCTAATCCCTACAGGTCTCTGCCATCTCAAGTGTTCAAGATCTTCCAGTTCCATTAATTTGCACATCCTGTTGAAGAGTCAGGTCAGCTTAGACCAGACGTTAGCAAATATTAACATCATTCATTTCCAATAAAATTAGCAGGTAATGTTATGGCACGAGCAATCTCAGCGGCAGACGAGGAGAATTCAGAAGAGAGCTAATAGATTTCTATCTGCTCATTTACACGATGAAAGAATGAAGGATAGAGCATGAACAATGAGAAGATGTATTTATTTATTTGCTGAAGAAACTCGACCGACGCAGTAGCAGCAAATCCATTTAGCAGCACCACTGGCTTACCTATTCCCAGTTCTTCCCCCAAAGGTCTAAATTCACTCAGGCATGAAAGAGACCCACAATATTAAACTTCTGCATGTCTGGGGATTACTAGTGCTTGGGGAGAGCAGAGACAACAAAATAACCATGCTCACATTTAGTTCACCCATACATTTTTTATTACCTTTAAAAAAATTTCCTACATCTCTTCTAGAAGACTGAATAAATTTTAAGCATAACAGACCTTCCCAGGACAGGCACAGCAGTCATCTCCCAGCTTACCTCACCACTAACCTCTTTATTTTCAGCTACCACTTACGCCGATCTCAATGCAGTCCGATGAGACATTTCTACAGCAGTCAAGAGATGTTTTCAGGCCCCTACTCGTGACAGTTCTTGTGTAATTTTGTCGTTTTGCCACTATCTTAGAAAACGTTTTTCAAATTTTAGAAGCAAGATGCTGTCTACTATGCCCAGGATATTGAGGCCTACGTGGTTTTCCAAGAAGACTCTCTCATTAAAAGAAGAGATGGTTTTACTTCTACTCCGCTGCCTCACGGGACAAGGGCCACCACCTCCAGCCTGCACATCTGGGCCGAAAGCAGCAGCGATCCAGGCCCGTGGGCGTCCCTCCCGCGCTCTCCAGGCACGGGCAAGGACTGGGTCACGGCCTGGGAGAGCTGCTCCGGCAGCCGGCCCGCCGCTAACCCCGACACGCGGGACGGGGACGAGCGTGTGTTTGTTCACAGCAGCGCGATCCTCTCGTCTGCAACTCCACGACCAATGCCGAAGGTAGCTGCTGCCCGCCTGTGCTGTCACCTCCTCGTCACCAGCAGTTGTCACACAGTAAGAGACAGCAGGGGGCTGCAGCCGCAGCAGCAGCCCCTCGTCTCCCGGCGGTTTTCGTGACTCGACACACCGCCATCCCTTACGACGCACTTTCCCCTGATGAAAGGCCCCGATGGTGATCTAAGTTATCATCTCACTCATCTCGCGCTAGCGAGCGCAGCACACGGCGTGCTTAGTCCTCAGCAGTACGGCAGGCAGGCCTTCCATCGTGCGTGTCATGGAAGGAAGGTGCCTGCTTAAAATACCCTCACGAGGCTCCAACTACTTCTTCCAGAAGCTGCAAAGAAAGCAACGGCAAATTCACCACCAGGCTGGGTCACCACACGTGCCAACAAGCCACCTATACGCAGGAATAACGTGTGTGAGATGGCCAGGGGAGAAGGCATATGGTTCTAAACACAAAACTCTTCAACAGCTCTCAGAAAAAAATCTGGGCTTCTGACCCTGAGCAGTGGTCCCTCGCCTTCTTCCTCTCCGACTGCACAACCGGGTTTGACCCCCAGACCCCAAAACCACACACAGAGACACCGCTGCACCACCCAGTTCTACAGTATTCCCTCCATACACTTTCCAAGAACACTTTTTCCCCCCACTGGGCATCTAGACAACAATTAAGATACAGAATCGCATGTGAACTAGGAAGCGTGAGTAATCTGACAGTTTTCCAAGTCTATTTCCATACATTTTGCAGCTACTGAAAGCTTTATTTATTTTAAAATAATTAACAGTAACCCTGCTGTTCTGCCATACAAATGTTTTGACAGTATGGACATTCACCTTCCTCTTCTCAGCACAGCCCAGATGTGTCTCTGCTAGTCAAAACTACAGATGTGCAATAACCAATAATTACGATTATGATAGAACTGTATTTGCAAAGCTCTGTTTTTCAGAGCTAAATCACCGTGGTATTTGAGCCAAGATAAAACTCTTGGCCTGCGGGTTAAGTTCCAAGCCTGTTTTAAGCCAAGTTCGGTTCCTTCAGGACACCCGTGTATCAGCGACCTCACTTCGTCTGCAGACCCTGTCAGACAAACAGCACCAACACCCTCCGAGGGCAACACTACAGCAAGCTGACGAGATCACTTGAAAACCTTCGTTAAACACAATCTAACTGCCTGCTGACTCAATGCATCGCAACACGGTGCAAATCATATGCATGCTACACAGATCAGCATGCTTTGAAATTCATTTCTAGGCCCAGTGGAAGCTGCTCTGCCTTTCAGAGCCCCCAAACGTTAAAGGCTTTGCACAAGACACTGCCTTTTAGGAGGACAAGCAAGCCAGCTTGTGAAGGCAACACGAGAAGTGATACAAGGAGAATGTCTTCTGCATGCTGGCACTTCTTTAGCATGCAGCAGCCCTCCAGCACCACAGGGCTTGGTCTCCAAAAGCCATGGAAACACCCATCTTCCAAAAAGCATTAGCATTAATTCATCTGTATTTATATATGCAATGTGAGCCAGAAAACACAAGATTTTTTCAAAATCCACCAAGGTTTTAAGATTTCTTGCTGCATAAACAGGCAAACAGATTTAAGTTTAATCCCACACGCTCTACTTGAGATGACGACAACCACAGCTTGATGCTTGCTTGGATTCCTGCTCACAGCGCACAGCCTGCGAACGACTCAACACTGCAGCACGCGCTTGCTTTGCACAGACTCACAGACCTGATGAGAGGCAGCCCCTCTATCACAGCTTATTGATTAAATCTCTCCTCTGGCAACAACGTCTCCAACCTTACCCAGAGGGGGGTGGGAAAAAAAAAAAAAAAAAGAAAAAAGAAAATGAAAGCTGCCGTCATTTTTCTGGTGTTGTTTTTCAAAGACTGCCAATACAGAATCTATATACGAAAGGAGGAGGAGACAAGGAAGAGAGGAGGCATATAGCTGTTTGGAATAATAATTTACTGTGACCACAAAATGATTTACTACATCTATTTAGAGCAGAGGCAGCATGAAACAGTCTCCCGGGCTGACTCCTCTCTAGGGACCATGTCTCCAGAGCCACCACTTTGCAAGATGACAAAAATAGCGGTGGTAGTCCTGAGGACCCAAGCAACCCTTTGACAACACCACTTCAACTCTTCTCCAGCAGCACGCTGCTTTACTGAAGCTGTCTCAAGAGACCAGGATTCAGCAGCATTGTCCAGTTCCAGAAGCGTTGGATGTCTTACCATTTCAATGACACCCAAAACAGAGCCGTGACCAAAAACATATTTGCAAGCCTCAAACAACATTTGACATCCTCTTAAATGTTTTAAATCTTTGAAGACTATGCTTCTGTCTCTGAACATGTACCGCAGGGGCAAGAACTTATTATAAACAGACTGCACTAAAAAACACACCATCCACTTAATGCTCAGTTGAGGACAGAAGAGCAACTAGAATACCATGACAGTAAAAGAAACTTAACATAGAACACCAGTTTGCTGCTGTATTAGCCCAGTTGCTCCAAAATCACGAATATTTGGTGAAAAAGTAGACTCCCCTCTCCATTTCCAAGTACACAGTATAACCAGAAGAGTGACGAAAAAAAGACAAGAAAAATGATCAGCAGTGTGGCACACATTCCTTGTACACACTAAGCAGATTATCAGTCTTCAGCCTGGAACAGAGACGGCTGAGGGATATTATAGTGACAGTCTGCAGAATCGTAATTAATACGAAGAAGTCACCAATCACTGTTTTCCATCTCTTTCAGAGCAGGAAATTTTTCCACTCTTTTTCTAGGAGAGAGTTCGGGTGGACACCTAAGAGAGGGAAAGTATCAGAAAAGATACAGCAGTTGGCAAGTTACAGCAGGGAGCATGACATGCTCCTTCTTAGCAACACTAAGGAACTCTGACTCGGGGTGCTAGAGAAAGCAGAAGTTTTCATTAATTCCAAAAGCAAAAGGATAAACAGCAAGTGCTTCTGCAGAAGGCCAGGAAACCCACAAGACAAGTCACTGGCTCATAGGAGAGTGTTTCAGAGAACTGTCCTCTTCTAAAATGCCTCCCCAGGTACATCTTCTTGGATGCTGCTGGAGAACACAGCAACCAAGTACAAGGACAAGAGCCCACCACCAACATACGCAGTCACCAAATGGCACTATAAAATGTAGGAAGAACTTTGGCTTTAGAGGTTAACTAATTCCCCGGTAATACACAAGTCACCCAGTGGGCTTTATACGGACAAAGTCTCAGGCATGAACCCACTACAAGGCTGGCCTCACAGTAAAAGCCATTCTTGTCAAAGTTTTAGCACAGATACCAAGAACAAGCAGTAAAAGGGCTCCTGAAGTTGGCAGCCCTCAGGCTGCATCAGTTGTAGATTGGTTCCCCAGAGGAAAGGCTAGAAAGGAGAACAGACTTGAGCATATTTATTGCCCTAGAATGTAAGTGGGAAATGTTTGGTTCTTTCACCAATGCATGTGCCCTTCCATCATCAAAAAAAATCCAGGTGCTCAACTGTGCTTTGCCCTACACTGACGGAGTCCCATCTTGCAAAATGTTTACTCATTACAGCTTTCTACATTGCACTAAAATCACACACAAAATTCTAAATTAGTTTCCACACAAGTGGTTAGTACACATGCATTAAGTTAAAAATACTCGAGTGATCTGGCAGATGGAAGTACCTACACAGCACTCAGGTATCCACTTGGAAGAAGAACAGAAAGCAAAGTCAGTCGGAGTACCTGAAGGCTTCATTACAGTTAGACCCATTTAACTAATAACTAAACAAAAAAACCAACCTAATACAGCTATTACACATACAACTTCTCACCAGTGGTATAATAGGCACATGCACATCACCATACAGATCCAGACTGGATAGCAGGGCATCGCAACTTTGCCGAACAACTTCTTTCTATACTCTTACCTTGCAGTAGAAAAATTAGACGTACATACCTCTAAGATCAAAAGCTCAACACAATGATTTAAGTGTACTAACCGTCTAAGAAACACAGAGCATTACCCAGTACTTCAAGGAATTAAAACACACTACATTTGTTTAGCAAGTGCTGACATTTCAATGCCAGCCCTTACAAGTACAATTCTCACATGACAGCCTAGAGTAGAACAAATATTGTGTTTCCGCCTCTCCCTTAAACTTCCACTTTCAAGTGCACGCTGCGAGGATTTATTACTTGCATGCTCACACTAAACATTTTAACTTTGTGACAGGTTTTGTATGGTGTAGCGTTAAGAAAGGGATTCAATCTCTAACTACATTTGCCCTAAGTGTTAAATTACAGTATATGTACATTAAGACTTCAAGAATAACTGATACCTACTTTGTATTTACACAGTTACTTCAAGGAAGGCTATAATACATTGCTAGACAGTCCCTGGTAGTTGCTTTTGGAGCAATCCTGCTATTATTTTATACAGTGGCTTGTTAAGCAAGCCTTTGCAACATAAGCAGTGCTGTACATGCACTGAAATCACCATCCAGTGCTAAAAGGAAACAAAATGAACAGCAGCCACACATGAGAAGACAACACTAATTGTGAGCTACTTTATTAACACTGAACCAAACCGCAGCTATTCAAGGGTAGCAAACCTATATACACATAATTAGACTATTTCTAACAGAACTTCTCAATAAAAATAATTTAAAAATTTGTTTAAGGTTTCATACTCATTTGCTTACGAGAAGAAACACACCACTACAAATGCGCATGGCACCCAGAATTCTTAAGGAAGGCTGACGTTCCAAGGCTTTTTTCAGTTGTGTTTCAAAGGCAAGTCTGGTGCTCGTACTGATTTCCATTAGCACCCTTTGCCCTTTAGTCACATAAATCCAAAAGCTGAGGTGCCAGCCCAAAACTAAGAACACAACAGACACCAATACTTCTGTAGAAGTGAAGATCTCTCTTCACCCATTTCAAAGTTAAATTAACATGTACCTGCCACTTTTAAAGCTTGGCCCTAGCAGAAGCCTGCAGGTTAAACATGCTTTCCTCACTAAGTTTTACAACAGGGACTACTTGGAAGAACGTGCTTTTTGCATATTCTGCACAAAATCCCTTGCAGTAACATCTACACTTTTGCAAGTCACCACCTTGATCAAAAATTACAAAAAATCGGCTTTGAAAGCCGAAAGTGCAAGCTTCATGTCTTAAAATGAAAAGCCTTAGATCTTCCAGTGGACACCATGAAACCCCCAAAATTTTTGTAGCTTTTGTCCTTCAGTGCTAGGAGTACACAAGAGTATAAACATTATTTCTACCTCCACGATTTCACATCAATAGCAAAACTACCAGGGAGCTGAAGAGTGGATCTGCTGGCATCCCCTCCATTTTTGGATCTTGACAGGTATTGCTGTAGAGGCAGTGTTGCACAAGGTATCTTAAATACATATATACAAGTGAAAAAACAAGGGTGTGGAAGCAACAAAAGCTTTTGGAAACAACAGTGTGCCCTGGCAGCCAAAAGGGCCAACCATACCCTGGGGTGCCTCAGGCACAGCATTGCTAGCCGGTCAAGGGAAGGGATTGTCCCGCTCTGCTCTGGTGTGGCCTCCCTTCAAGCACTGTGCGCAGTTTTGGGCACCGCAGTATAAAAAGGACATAAAACTATTAGAGAGTGCCCAAAGGAGGGCTACAAAGATGGTGAAGGGTCTAGGGGGCAAGACATATGAGGAGCGGCTGAGGTCCCTTGGTTTGCTCAGCCCAGAGAAGAGGAGGCTGAGGGGAGGCCTCATGGCGGCCTGCAGCTTCCTCACGAGGGGAGCGGAGGGGCAGGCGCTGAGCTCTGCTCTCTGGTGACAGCGACAGGACCCGAGCGGAGGGTCAGGCTGGGTGTTAGGAAAAGGTTCTTCATCAAGAGGGTGGTCGGGCACTGGAACAAGCTCCACAGGGAGGTGGTCACGGCACCAAGACTGCCGGAGTTCAAGAAGTGTTTGGGCAATGCTCTCAGACATACGGTCTGATTTTTGGGTGGTCCTGTGTGGAGCCAGGAGTTGGACTCAATGATCCTTGTGGGTCCTTTCCAGCTCTGGATATTCTATGGATCTATAATCAAGTACATGACAAGTGAACCTAAATCCTCTGATGAGTGATCCAAGTCTGTGAACACAACATCATCTTTAGGAATCATGTTCAGCCTGTGGGAGCTACAATTTAAAGTGGGCAACGGCTTGGATTTTTTTTTCCCCTCCTCTTTGAGTCAAGCAGAAACACAGGTCATAGAAGAGCTACAGTTTGAGAAATACAACCGACTGTGTGTAAAACCTGGGAATATGTAAACTTGCAGGATTACAGAACCCTCCCTGACTAGCAAGACTCTGGCACAGGGTCTGAAAGAGCAGGATGCTTCTGAGCTTGATCCAGTTTCTCAGCAAGAGCAGCAAGAACAAGCAGTCTCACAGATGGATCCGCGTGGGAGGGAGAAAGGATAAAAGTCTGCCTCGGGAGCCTGTTCCAGCTGCTACTGAAGCCTTGGAGGAGTTGGTACAAATTGGGCAGAGTTACCTATAAAAATCTACTCTGTGTTGGCTATTTCTGAAGCCCTTTTCTTCCCTCTTTCCATGTTTCTCCTTCATCCTAGTATTTCTGCATTTGAAAGACTTCAAATCAGATAGTTCAAAGTAGCGCTTAACAGAAGGTAAATGAATGCTGTGAGGTTAAGGACAACATCCGTCTCATTTCTTGACTCCTTTGTAGAGCACTCTGCAATAATTCAATAGTACAAAACTCAATAGCTA
The DNA here is from genome assembly GCA_013399115.1 of Anseranas semipalmata. Taxonomy (NCBI): domain Eukaryota; kingdom Metazoa; phylum Chordata; class Aves; order Anseriformes; family Anseranatidae; genus Anseranas; species Anseranas semipalmata. The sequence goes on from VXAA01001618.1 coordinate 614,226, forward strand.
CAATAATTCAAAAGCACAAAAGTCAGAACTCTTTGGAAATACTTGATTGAGAAGTGATAAAAAATGGGATATTCTTTTTAATCAAAGTCTCCTAAAGAGCATTCTCAATGCCAGGAAGTTTGTTTGACCAGCACAACAGCAACCACATTTCACCAACTGAAGCATTCCACCCAAGCACCAGAACGGTTGAAGCTTCCTATCAATACCTGTAATCTAAACACAACACTTCAACAATATTAAGATTCCCCCTAATTCATGCAACTTTCAGTGTCAGCAACATTTTGACACTTACCACTGTGTCACTGTACTAAAGTCGCATTAAAATATTACAGCAGTGCTGCCATCTCTCTGCTCTGCTGACACCATCTTCATAGTGCATGTTGTACTGAAGAAATTCCCCATGAAAGAAAGAATTCCCCATGTAGAAATTTCTACATGTTGCTAGCAGAGCAGACACCAAGCAAGAAAAATTGGATCATGATGGATTTGTGGACCCAGCCACCATTTTTCTGTTTATAATAATGCAGCTTTCAAACCAAGTCCAAAACTATTTCTTTGCCTCCTTGTCCATGCACACATGCACATGCACACACACAAACACCCTTTCTCTTTCAAAATAGCATGGTAATAGCCAAAAAAAGGATACCAACACCTTTACGTAACTAGTTTTGAGAAACAACTGAAAACTTTCAGCTTTCCAACTGCATTTTCACTCTAGCTCAGCTTTCTGAACTGCTGAAAACAAACAATGCATAGTTCTTTACCTAGGGTTGTTTTTTAAATCCTCATATATAGGTAAGGGAAGGCAGAGAGAAAAAAAATCTACCTTTTCTATTAATGTACTTCAGCTGTTACAGCCCACATCTGAACTTCTTGTTCCTTCTGAGAAGGAATCAAAATTACTGGTCACTAGCTGTGCCTAACCCATCTGGTCTACTAACATAAAATAGCTGAGTACATGTGTCATCAATCACTGTTAATTACTTCATTAACTTGGAAAAAGAATATCAACTTTTTTTTTTAAAGAGCAAACATTGTTTAAGGTTAGTCTAGTTTTTTTTTAAAACAAACTTTTTAATTGAATGCTATCTGATTACCAAGAGAAAGCTATTTACAATCTGAACACTAAAGCAACTCTGTCACATATCTTGTGCAATTCTTTTGTCTAGTAAAACATTTCAATGAGTTTCTTTGGACATTGCAATGCTAGTTTTAACCAGCATTAAGTTTAACCAGAAACTTAATTATGCATGTTCTCAAGCACTCCATGCTCACACTGCACAATGTTAACCGTGCAGCCATTCCCACCTACTAGCACCATGCTTTTAAGTTCTGACCTTTGTCACGCTCTTGGAAAGAAACATGCCCCAAGGTCTCCACAAACAAGTTGCGTCATTTTCAAGTGGACATTTAGCCTTCTGCTGTTCGCTGCAGAACAGCGACGTGAAAAACATTACAACCATTTGTGCATTTTAATCTACAGCATGGATACCCAGGTATTTCTGGCAAGGAAGAAAACCCACACCATCATGCTAATCGGTCTAGATTCCTGTGTTGCGATGCAAACCTACCCCACGCTTGCCCCTGCAGATCTCAGCCCCACTCCTCCCCGCCAGCTCCCCATCCCAGCGAGCTCGCCGCCCAGCCTCATCCAGGGAAGAACCACTTCGCTCCGCTCTCCATTGAGTATTTTCACACCCTAGTCACGTGGCTTACACACTCACCAAGCTATTGCCAGCCTTCAAAATGCTATTTTGTTTGAGGAAAATGCTGATCCAACTTTCTACATCTAGATGACATACACGCGCTGCAGAGAGCTAATACAGCCTTACGGTGCCAACAGCCTCCACCTCTGCTCGCACACATCTGCTTTCACTCCCGAGCTCCACCAAGATGGTGATTTCTGATCACGACAGAGGAAAAGGAGCATGTTCCCCCACTCCTGAAGGAGCAGGCACATCGCTGAGCCCAGTTACCCCCATTCTCCCAAGCGCCAGCTCTTGCCCCACCCTTTGCTGCATTGCGACTTTGCCACTGTAGTAAGAATGATGGATAAGAAGTCTTCTGAATGGGTACCACATCTCTCATGCCCTCCATCTTCCACAAATTGACCCCAGCCCTATCCAACTTCTGGTGTTACTTTGCCATTTCTTCTTTCAGTGTGCCTCTGTTTTCCTACAGCCTGCAAAATGAGTTAAGGTGTACAACTGTAGTGCTTTATCTGGGTATCTTTTCTCAAAGGATTTTCCAACACAGCATCACCTATCCCCAAATTTTACAAATGAGCATAAAGGATACCCTATTGAACAAAAACTACAGCTTTGCCTTTAAAGTGCTCTCTTTCCTTAGGAAAACCTTTTCTTTTCTCATCATCAGCATATGAAAAGTGATACTGACATACACCTGCAAGAGCATGACAGAGCTGGCAGTTAAACACTGAAATTCAGGTAACTGATAGAGTACTAAAATGCAAGTCAACAGTTATTTCTGCCATGAAAAGAACTGTGGGTATTTTTTTTTTTAAATATGCAACACATTAGTTAGCAGTCTTTTCCTTTTTGAAAAATCCAGAGAACCACCTTTGCTAAAACATGCTGCTTTTAGCCTGAAGTGCATCATGCAGGGAACGAACACCATGCAATATTGCTAGCTCCCGAGTGATCTTGCTGCCTCTCGGGTCATGCCCGAAGCACGCTAGATTACCTCTAGGAACACAGGGTAGTCCGTGCACGCCATTCAATCCCTGGTTTACCTGCCAAAGCTGCTGAGACATCAAGCATCCAACCGTACGAGCCTGCCCGTCACTCAACAGGCACCAATCACCAGGGGAAGATAAAGCAAATGTGTGCCCTCGCACGCGTAGAAGCTCCAGGCTTTTCCACTTGCTCCACTTTTATATTACAAGTCATGCTCTCAAACCACAAACGTGGCCAGAAGACAAAGTCAACTCCATCACCAGAGAAGCGTTAATTCGCGAGTTGAAATTACATAGGGTTCGAATTTTAACAACCAACATCACTCCTTAATAAAAACTTGATTCCTCAGTCAAAAATTTCAAGCTCACAGTTGACGAGCAAGAAATACTGTAGCATGATCGAGGAAAGAACAACTGACTCTACCCATACTTCAGGGATTTGGGGCTTGGTTTTTGGATCTATTTGTTTTATAATGCCATTGAAGCAAGAAAAGGACAAGACCCTTTAAAGAAGTATTTGCAGGTTACCTTCAGAGAGGCGGAGGCCATCCAACTGTTGAGAGTTTCCCTAGGTGTTATTTCTAACACCGGGATTGTTGTTTAACTCAGACTGAAGGAAGAGCTGTTTACTTTATGACTTAGGCATTTTATATAGCCCTTTTTGTCTGTTTGCACAACTTGAACACAGCAAGACAAATTGGAATTGTTTCTTGAAATAAGAAAACCGGATTGTAAAGCAACAAGAACTGGGACATATTTCAAGGACTGATACAGTATCTGCCATTGTTTTTCTTTTTAGGTAGATTTTAAAACACTGTCAGCTGCCACTTGAAAAAAAGACTTCAGCTCTCTACCCTCAAGGAAGGCTTAAATCCCTAGCTTAGATACGCAAGGATTCACATTCTGTTAAGTTTCTATGATCTATCCTATTTCACCTAAGGTACTGCAGATTAAAATTTATACTGCTGTTTATGGCTTTACACACTAAACGACAAACACAATTTTCATCCCTGTAAGACAGGGCAGGAATCAAGCAAAGCAATTTAAACCCAGTTTTGTCCCTCTTCACTCTCAATTATTAAAACACCATAGCCCAAACTTCAGGGTCTCCTATTCACTCTCCCGGGATTTGGGTTTTTACACCTTTGTGTGCTCCTAAATATCTTCCTTAAGCCTCCACACTAGCGGTTTCAGCTAACACACCAGCAGGAATCACTCGGCTTTCAGAATGAGCAGCCACGAGCCACCAAAGCTGTGCTGTACAGAGTTTCCTTCACTTCCCGACTTTCTGCGTGCAACACTCTAAAATACATCAACAGGAGGGAATGCTTGATACTTGTAAAATCTTTGGTTTTGTTGTTTTTAATGAGAATCTGAAAACACCTCGTGTCACCACAAACACAATGATTAATAAGTTGCATGATGTAAGAGGAGAAAACGGCCTAAGGACCAACGTTAGCAACAACTGCTACCGCTTCAGCCCCCTTCTGTAGGAAGGCTGTGAAAATGCAAAGCTGGTTACGGTACGCTACAAAAGACAAACAACTCCTTTGGATTTTAGTGTTCTCTGAAAATTTATGTTTCGGTGCCAGCTTTAAATTCTAGCAACCTTAGACACCGCAGAGCAAACACCTCTTTGTTACCTCAAGTCGCTCTGCATGCAAAGCATGCGCCAAGGCTGGAGCAGGGGGAAGTAGATTGTAAGAATTTCTTTCTGAAATGGAATGGGGAGATAAGATCAAGCGAAAAGGAGCAGAGGCTGCCGGCATATCTGCATGCAGACAAGCCAGTAAATATGCAAATAGGCAGCCACTTCTACCAAGAGTGCAAGAAACCAGTAACGTGTGAAAACTACTTCGTCTGCTACAATATACTGTATTAAAGCGAGCTACACAACTCCAGCACGGCACTGTACAGAACACTTCGCGTTGACCAAGACAGGTTTACTTCTCTTTCAAGGAAATGCTGAACAAAGTTTTCTACTCAAAAAGTGTCTCAACTCTGAATATCCCGGCATTTATGAATCACTTCAAACATTTACCTTTTACTCCTCTAATTTGGAAGTACTATACAAAAGACTCAACATAAAGCTGTAAAGCACCCTGACAAAGCTGCATCAATTACCAGTTACAAACACTTCCACAAGCCGGGAAAGAGCTTCTTGCCCAGAAGCCAAAACAGCGAATTTCACACAAGATTTCAGAGAGAGGGGAAAATAAAGGCTGTATTGACTGCGCATCCCTGAAGACTGACCTTACAGAGCTAGAACTGAAGCCTACGTGACTTGACAGCAGATGATAACCTCACTAGTTAAGAGCTGTTTCAAAAAGGCAATACTGGGACATCCATCTGCTGCCCTTGAAGTTGTGAGAGGAAGAGACACCCTGCAGATATATATATATATAGATATATATTTATGTGTAGACACTGGAGCCAAAGAAAGCACTTCTTTCTATTTTCACTTCATTTTATCTGCCTACCTCTGAACCAGATAGACAAGCTCAAAAAGCTGGTTTTGGATATAGCCCGAGACATACATCTCGCACTTTTATAAGCAGGACTGTTCTGGTGAGCCGACGCAGCTCTTCCCTTCAGGGAACTTCGGGGAAGCTCTTCCCTTCTTCGGGGAACACAAACTTCAGCGACTGTCAAACAAGAAGTATGTACAAAAGCTAGGCAGATTTAAAAAAGAAAAATCAGACCTTCTCTCCATGCTAAGTCTCCCGCATACGGCACGACACATCAGAAACAACTTCCCAGAAATGTAAGCCTCTGCAGAGAGGTTAAAGCAACCTACAACTCCTCAAAAGCAGGACCTTGAGCCAGCAGCGAGGATGCACGTATTCACTTGCAGGAAACCGTCTCTAGATCTTCTCCAGACAGCATCGGAGCTCCAGAAGAAAGGTTAGGACAAAGGATGGTTGCTGTCAGGGAGGCTGCACGGAGACACAAACTGTTCGAGCAACTGCAAAGTGGCGGACAAGGAAACACCTGAAGTCAGGGCACTCGCCCTCCATCACAGCCACACCAAAAGTCGTCCCTGGAAGCAAATTTTCTGCTGCCGAGAAAGCACCCGGTGACACGGCTGGCAGTCCTCCTTCTCATCCAGCAGTCCTCCTGCAGCTGCAGGAAGACAGTACCTTTTCCTATGTTTGCTTGAATTTCACACCCACGCTTCTTGGTTGGCTACAACATATGCTTAGAGCTCAGTTATCTGCATTCAGAGGCCGTGATAATTTAGGTTTTCATTGCCAGTGTTAAGAATGAGCCTCAGAGCTATTCACTGAGGCCCTGGAATTTAAATATACGATAACACTGTAAATCAAAGGAAACAAATTCCTTAAGGAAAACCTTTTTGCATGCCAGATCAGTTCCCAGTAGTAACGACTGTGCTTTGACAAGAGATAAATATTTACAGTCTAGAACAGAGAACACCTTGTGTTGCAATACTCAGCATGCAAGCCCCATCAGTACCCTGTATACTTGAGAAGTTATTTTGATTTTTTTCTTTTTTTAAATATTCTGAGTACCTAGAAGCATACACATTACTCTGCTCATTTATACTACCAAAATGAAAACCTGAAGGTAAGTCACACAGAGAAATTGTCAAAGATACCAAATCTGGAACAGATTTTCACAAAAGGAGACCTCATCCCCCTAGGGGTTTAGATGATTTACAGCAAAAGTCTAAAGCATTGCTAATAATATGTGTTCTTGTTTTGTTTTTAAAAAATACAGCCTAACTTGCTCCTCTTAAAAGTTGCTCTAGTAAACGTAGACACTGGAGATTTTTTTTTTCCACCAGGGCAAAAAGGCAGTGGGGAGAATGTCCTCGTTGGACTGGGGGGTACCACACTGGGAATATTCTCAAACGAGGCATGGGAAAGCTCAGGCTCTAGTTCGTTAGGGTTTCTCTCAGTTTCCAGCTTCCTTCCCAACCTCCCAGCTTGATCAGCTGCTTCCAGCAAAGGAAAGAATGTGGGGAATGTCATTCATAATGGCACTTGGGAAGATCAAGGAACTGAAAGTATACAACTGGATATCCCTCTCACAGGAGGGATGATAAACCCCATGCAAAGAAGATGCCCTCATTTCTACTGTTACATGGCCACGTCTCAAGTTGCTTGGTTCTCCTGCCTTTCTAAATTAGGTGAATACCTAATTAAACATGAATGCAAGTTTTTCTGTACTACCTATGCAGTCCCAACTCCAATTTCAAACAAGACCTACACAGATACAGTCTGGATAAGCTGTTATACTACAGGATTTCATGTCCGCAGTGTAATATTCCTTATCCAAGTGCTGTTTGGGCTTTTGGGGCACGGCCTTTGAAGTGCGGCAGTCTGGCTGCTGGTAGGCTTACAGAAGAGCTCGATGTCTATCTAGGAGTCTCGGTTTTCTTACTTCTCCTCTTACAATGGAACTACCACCTCGTGCAGAACTTTCCTGCCTTGACCTCGCTCATGCCACAGTCAGCATTGCTCGGTGATAACCATCTCCTCAATCAGTCAAGCACAAATTTTTCATTTGCTCCCCTGCTTTCAGCGTCCCTGTACTTCAGTTTAATTTTAGACAAGCATTTTTACAGCAAAGCCCAGAAGCAGCACACTTTCACTGCCAAATAGGATTCAGCTGAGATTTCTAACGCTGCCACTAACTGACAGAAGGACGGATGGTCTCAGAAGATCGGTACCAGCTAAACGTCTGCCATCCAAGACCAGGCATTCACTGCAGCTCTCAGCTCCCCACCACCACCCCCAGGTCACCAGCCAGTTCACAAACATCAGCCCAATGCTGCCCAAAAACCATTCACACCAGTCAGCCCTCCGTTAAAATCATGCTTTTCCACATACGTGCAGGCTTTCTGCACTGCAGAGCATTTGATTCCCCCCAGGGGAACACCAGCTATCTTTACACTTGCCGTGCCACGGACCACAAAAGCACCAGATGGATCAGATACCACCACCAGCCCGTACTTCTGGTTACAAGGCACAACCTAATACAGGGAACATGAGCAAAAGAAACCCATGCACAGCCACAGAGGTGAACAAGACCACGTAACCTGTGTAAATCCACCTGAAACCACCATGGACTGCTCATAAAATTGTCCAGTAGAAGTCTTTTTGTATTTTCAATGGTTTGCGGCCCATGAACAACACCTTGACATACAAGGCCATCTTTTTCAAGGTATACTTGAAATCTACACTTTGCCCTGTGTCGCATCAATACGTACATTCTCATAGGCCTTTTCTCTATGGATCCAGAAATATCTAGCTCTCCTGCATTACACTAGGTTTGAGAATTTATAACGTAAAAACTCAGATTGCCATTCTCTGTTACAAGTTCCCATGCACTACTTCATGGGTTTTGCAAAGCTTAGAGTATCTCTTTCTGATGCTAAGACTTCATTCACATTACGATTAAGCCCATCATCAAATGTTTCATGCTCAAGGCACTGAGAGCAGATAAGGCAGCAGCCTTCCTTCACTATGGTGCAAAGCACAGACTTCTGTATAGGGATGAGGAAGAAAAGCCCAATGGAAGGATGGATAAGTACAGCTCTTGCCAAAGCATTCACCACCTACTGTGTGCAATCAAACTCCCTGCAGTTCACTTCTGGTTCTCTCCCTAACCCTTTGATAGTACTTCCAGGCCAAAAATTTTGTGAAAGACAGCATTCGTTCAAACACATCCTTCAGCCTCCACCAAGCTCTAGCAGCAGATGAGTTGGAAGGGGGGGAATTCTCCCAACCAAAGCGTTACCGTTAGTTTCCAACAGAAAATCAGCCTGGGAGATGGGATGAAGTGCATAACAGAACACACACGGAAAAAATTTGTTTCATGAGATCCATTTACACCAAGAAGATGAGGAAAAACTGAAATGCCAATCATGGTAGCCAATGTCTGTTCCAATCCATTGGAAGAATCAGCCAAACACATCTGGTTCTTCCCGTGTCGTGGTGCCAGTGAGCAGCAGCAGCACCACATTTGCAGAGCTTCAGTTAGCTTGCGACACCGATCGCTGCCTACAGCAGAGGTGAAGTTTACAGAAACCCAGGGTTTTGTTTGTTGACTAGCAGTAGAAAACAGCGGCAGCAGATCAGGCTTTCTGCTCTGCATGTGGGGCAAGAAAGGGCTGTGCTTCCAACCCAACAAAGACCTTGCTAGCATTGCAGACACTATTTCTTCCAAAAAGCCAAGCTTCTCGGCAAGGCGTTCATCCTGCTCTTCTGCAGTCCAACCTGTTTCAGTGTCCTGCTACCTTGTTCATACCACGACGTGGAGAAGTCCCCGCAGACTCAGCCAAAGCACTAAGCACAACAACTTATTTTAATGTCCATGCTGGCTGGAGAAGCAACTCTTTTTTTGTTTGGAGAAATGAGTTCTACCTATGCAGTGCTCTAAAATATAATCCAGCCTGCAAGAAAGTTCAGTTTTACTGGGGGAATCTCCCTCTAGGACCTCCCTTGTCCAACAGTCTGCACAGCAGGTCTTCCCTTCCCACCGGTCCTTGGGAAATAGATAGCCTTTACATCCTCACTTGTTTCCAGCTGTCATCACACTTGACATGAAAGCTGATATCCCCATCTTCTGCCTCACCCCACCTCCTTCCGAATCAGCCAGCATCCACAGAGCTCTGTGCTTCCAGACCAGAGACCTTCCCTTTCTCTCCTCCGCACTTGTGCACTCCCCTGAGCTCTCAAGGTTAAAATCCACAGACTATTCCATTTTTCAGAATGCTCAGCATTTTAAAAAGGTTAATTCTGTAACTCTTTCTCACTTGAAGTAACACTTCTGCTCACATTCTTTGAGCAGAACAGCAAACCTTACAGGTCTACATTTTATATGAACCTGCAGCAAGGAGCCAGGCCAGTTTTTTGACCACTGTAAGAACCATCTGTATTCGGGATTTTAACAAAATCGGGAGCAAACACAAACAGAAAGTAGAAAACTGTGGTGCCCAAGGGAAAAAATGTAACTTTCCCAATACTTTGAAAAACACTCCCTTTCTGAATACTTGTTGGGAACAGCATACAACAGAATTCATTCATTGTTTTAGGCTCACATTTTGGAACCTTTTCTAGGAGCAACGCGTACAAAATGAGAAGTTTTGTCAACGCAGCACCAGAACTAACTTGAACATTTTTCAACAGAGCAAATGTAATGTGATTCTGTAAGCTATTTTAGTATAATGTAACACAGTAAAAGTACGTTAACAGACTATAAATAACTTTGTGAAAGCTCCAGGCTTCGCCTTTTATTGAAGTCAAATGAAAACTCAAAGGGGAAGAAGACTTGGAAAAAAAAAATGGGGGAAAGGGGAACAGAATGAGCACGGTAATATGCTCATCTACCCTTAATCTTTAATTTGAAGAACTACTTATTCGGCGTGAAACACTCCAAGATACCAGCTGTGATGCTGCGCCTTCCTTTCGGCGCCCGAAGGCTGGGGCACAGGGAGGACAAGGCAGCTCCGGACCAGAGCTGCACAGCACCCCGCTGAGTCTCGCTCACCCCACTGAGGACAGGCCCGCTGTGAGTAACTGCTAGCTCTCAGATTTAAGTTGATGCAAATTATATCAGCAAACTTACGGTATCTTGCGTGCTTGACAAATGAAATTTGATTTTACATAAAACGAGTCGCAGTATACTAATGTTCACAGAACTTAACAGTAATTAAGTCTCGGTGACAGACACCTCATTAAAGCACCATTTCTTCAGAAAATAAATTAATAAAGTAAATTATTTCCTACATGTGAAACACCAAGATTCTTCACTACTCATAAAAGACAAATGGAATTAAGTTTAATCGGATGTCAGTGTTTACCAGGATGAAAGAGTGAGACGCTTAAAAAGATCAATTAATACAACGCACAGCCAGGCTCTCAGTGCCCAACCTGAGATTTTAATCTCCTACATGTTATCTTACCCTATATGACTATGTAAAACAAAACCTTTACAACACAGTTCTTCATCCAGCTACAAGCTACTGGCTTGTAATAAGACGTACAGATACAAACATCCAGGGGAGGTCTACGGGAGATGAAATTTGAAAGCAAACAGGAGTCACCAAACCCATACGTGACAGCCCGGCCGTACCCGAGGCAGGGTCTTCAAGGTGCCATTTCAGCAAGTCCCACCCGCAACATGGAGAGCTGAAAATCTCGAGTGTTTTCCTAGACATGGTCACCTCGTGGACAATACTGTGCCGCAGCAATACTTCGCCATATCCTTCCAACTTTCCTGAGCTATTGCAGCGATGCCTCAAAGAAAGGCACGGTTCCTTCCTCAGACCCCTGACAATCCGCTACACGCATCCCCTTCGCCTTCAGCCTCCTGCTCCTCCTAGAGACCTCCTGGCTCCCTTCTGGTCCTTGACCAAGCTGAACGGCTGTCTTGGAGCACTCTTAGGGTAAAAACCACGAACAAAAATGTTAACCAGACTAGAAAGAGGTCCCTTATTAGCCTAAGATCCAATTTTCAAACTGCAACCTCTTGTTTTTTAAATACTTCTTGTATTTGGAACAAAGGTTCAATCACTTGATGATGGCAGACAGCTGTGCATGCCCATGACCACAAGTCAACACATATTCCTCTACACTCATAGATGGCAGCTTGAAGCAGTTTTTAATCAAACTTCTCTGAGATAATATTCAATAGGAAAACATGAAGGAAACGAATGAAGTTGTGTCCAGTAATGAATGCCATGCAAAAAGCTTGAATTTTTACAGGCAGGCCAAGCTGCAATTCCTTGCAAAGGGAGCACCACAGAAGCTTTCCAAGAGATTTTACGATCTTCTTCTAATTGCTCTCTTTTTCAACATCATTTTTGCAACCTCTGTGTGCTCTCCCACTTCTCTATCCTCACTTATTTTACCCATTTTTGCTCTTCTGACTTCTTCTAAATTTTGTAAGGCAATTCTTTTAAGATAGCCAGAAGAGCACTGCCTATTTGTTTCTTCTCCTCCTCTCAGTTTAAACTGCCCAAGCCTTTCCAGTGAAGGAGCATTGCCCAAAATCTGCTTGCTATTCAAGCAGTCCTGGCAACGACAAGCATCACTTCATGAATCATCTGTTATATATTGCCTTATCAACATGGTCCACTGCAGGATAAAGTAAACCTGGCCCACTTCAGTTTTCCGCATAACACAACCAAAATGCAAGTGCCATTAATTACTAGAGCAATTTGAAGAGATGCCTCTTCCAAGGTCTCAAATACAGCAGTAGGAGACAATCTATACCAAGTAAGAATGCTAAGATGCATTTTCTCCCCCGCCACGTCTACTTTTTACTTTAATTTTTAAAAGACTATTTATCCCTTTTACTAAGTAACAATATTGCCAGATTTCTAATTATTGAAGCAGACAGCTTTACTCTTTCTGCTATTTCTCAGCTTACACAATTTGAGGCAAAACCACATATTTTCAGTTTTGTTTTGTTTTCTTTTGCATATTTTTTTTTTCTGCTAGACCTTTGAGATCAGCAAGCAAGCTGAGGAGAAGCAGGTTCCTTTCATTATGGACCATTGGCATGCTTGGACCTTGGGAACCTGGAAGAAAAGGTAAATGGAAAACAGAGGTTATCTGTAAGGGAAGTGGACTCAATTGAACAGCGATTTTGATTTAAGTGGCAAGACACATCCTGACAGCTTCTCTGTCCAATAACACACATTTTAACAAAAGCGTAAGCTCAAAGTATTCCAGCACAAGTTTGATCAAATTTAAACCCAATGGCTGGCCTTGCAGATTGGGTAGCAGGACTGAAAAAGAAGGTTACAGAAAAGCAATGAGATAACTAGAAACAGGCTAAATGTAAACTGGAAGAGCAATGAGGTAGAAGATGACACCAAGGAAGCAAGCAGGAAGAGTCAAGAATACTTGGCAAATATTTACTGAATGTCATTATCACTGTCCAAATAATATGTTCAATTAATATTTCTTCATGGTTTGTGACGAGCTTTGCAGTTTGGAACAGGCTAGCAGCAAACACTCTTCAGCAAATAAACTGTTCTGGTATCATTACCATGTGTGCTCAACCATAGATGCAAGACAAGTAAAAATAAAGTCCCAAGGTTATAAAGTAAGACACACACACGGTATTTCCAGTAAATATAAACACGGGTAGTGCCAAGGAGTGCAACACAATCACTTCTTTAACTAGAAGACGACAGAACACCAAAGGAGCATTTTAACCCCAAGAGCTGGCACAGCTGGGTGGCAAACATTCGGGTTTTCAAACCCTGAAGAGCGAGCATCACTTCCAGCACACGCTTGACCCACTTAACCCAGAGAGCCGCACGCTACACTTGAGAAAACACGAGGACAACTAGTTTACTGTGACCTTAGAGGCAGGCATGGCACACAAGGAGCGTTCTAGGAACGCAATCCAAAGGTGCTAAAACCCGAAGGCAGTTGTCTTTTGGTGGAGCGTGCCCAGTATTCAGCTGAGCAAGAACATAAGCACCCCACGCTGTCATTTCGTGCTCCTCAAGGTAAGGCTGGGCAACACGTTTTAAGACACACTCAACATACTGATTCCTTTCAGCGCAAGGTATTTGATAAGCGCATTTGTGAGCTCTCACCCATTCTCAGCTCTAGAAGAGGAAAGAAACATGACCTAGAGTATTTGACTCTACCACATACAACACATTTGGTGGAAAGTTTTTCTCTCAAGGCTTTGTTTCACATGTTTTGGGGTATGTTCATGCACTAGAAAGTTTGTAGCTGACTCAGACGGGAAACCCACAAATGATCCTAGAGGGAGAGTTTCAGACATTGCACCACAGACGCACCTTAAGATGGCTTTAAAGAAGTCTACCCCCCAGAGAGCACAAAGCCATTTCCAAGAGATTAAGAGGGCAATGTAATCTAAACGCATGAGCTCCTGCTCAATTTTAACTTTTATTTTTAATAAGTCCCACTCCTCGCCTTGCAGTTCACCGTGTGATTTAACATTGAAGGCTGGCATCAACTCCACTTTTCAGCAATGCATGAATAAGCAGCTCCTTTGCTTCCACCTCTGACCACGGTGGAAGGGAAAGAGGAAAGCAAGCGCTCACCATGGGACACCATGGGAGCAGAAAGTCACACTTGCTCAAGCTGCTGCTTTTGAGGAGCGTGCAAGCAGCACGACAGGCAGGCTACCTGCTCATGACAAAAACAAGAAGACCTGTAGGGTTGGAGAAAACTTCCTTCCAACACCACCCCTAACCTCACACAGCTCCATGGGACCCACAAGCTTTCTCCTGTCGAGGCACTCCAAGCGCTCAAGAGGCAGCCTGGAGCCCAAGCCCATCTCGACGTGAGCAAACCACGCTCCTTCAAGACATCCCAGCTGCAATCCGCAGCCACCCAACCACCCGCAGTTAGCTCTGGTCACCAGGTAACTTTTTCAGAAGTTCATCGATCCGCACGTGCCTGTAAACACAGCACTCCTAGATAAATAAGGGCCTCGCTGTTTTTCCTTTTTCTGCATTAATGGAAGTCACCGGTGAAACATGAGGACAGCAAAGCGGAAAGGTGCACCCTGACCAATGCAAAGTTCGACCTATGCAAGAAACCACTTTTTCTGTCTTATCCTTCTGTTTTCTTCCTTTTCCTCTCAAATCAGCGCTAAGCCGCCAGCACCAAATGGAACTGACTTCCACTGACGACGTCGCACACGTGGCGTGTCAGGACCTCGGTGCGCAGAGCCCGCTGCCTCCTAACCCCGCTCCTCGAGGGCCTCCTGCTCCTGGTGCTGCCAGCCTCCTCCTGCCTCGGGACAGCCCGCTAGAGACCGCGCTGCACGGACACAGACCTCCCCAAAGGATAAAAGCTTTCCTTCCAGGCGCGCGCTTTTCTTCCATGCCTCCATCCCATTAAGCAAATGACAAATTCCTCTGGTGTTCTGAGATAATTTTCAAAATGCATTTCACGCTGGTCTAATCCATCCTCTCCCTACAGCCAGGTCCTGAAGCAAAACACTGAAGAAATTCTAGGATGGCAAAGTAAAATTCTAAAGATTTAAAGGGTTTTAGAAATTTTTTCCCCCAAGTTCAGACAACTGAGGGCACAGCTTAATATTAGCGACTGAAATCCGTCAGCCGCACACGCTAAAACACGCCATCCAAACATGACAAAAAGCATGTAATCCTGGAAAGCTGCGTCTTACACATTTGGGCTTACACAGAAAATCTGCAGTCACTAAAAACTTACTCCTTCTAACTGGGTGGCATTTTACATTTCCAAATGTAATTGAGTGAGCACGTTGCCATGGTTACGGTAGGATTCTGCAATAACTTTGTTGCCTTGTAATTGCTGTATATTTGTATACAAGCAGCTGAGCTTTCTTAATTCAATGCCCTCTTAACTCTTTCAGAGAGGCTGGGGAGCAACGGTGGCAGCTTTTAGGCTGAGAACTCCAGCAGCAGCAGGAGAAACATCAGAAGCGATTAAAACTCAGCGCAGCGACAGAGCACGCAGAGGGGAAAAAAAAAAAAAGGAAAAAAAAAAGAAAAAAGAAACCTTGCCAAGCAGCAGATTATTATATAAACTTCAGAGCTCCTTAGCTTTTAAAAATGTTGTTGTTAAGAAAGTCTAATTCAGATAATTAACTTCAGGTAGCTTTTGGCAACGACTGAAAGCACTTTGACAGTAGTGAATGCGGCGCAAGTCCCTGCTAGTGACAGTCCATAATACCAGTAAATCAAAACGCATTGGCAAAGAGGTTGTTCGCTCAATGGTGAAATCCACCGGGGCACGAGGGCCAAAATAACACTTGCTCCATCCCTTAAGTCTCGAATTAGCACGATGAAGACAACAGAATACAGCCGCTGGCGCTGAGCACAAAACACCCCCGTGGAGAGCAAACGGGGCGCCCACACTGAGCCGCACGCCCCAGTCCGCGGCCGTCGCATCCCCAACCCACCCGCAGCTTCCCAGCCCGCAGCCGCCACTTCTCGGGGACGTTTTCAGACCTGCGATGCATTCGGGAACATTAGGCAAGCCGGCGAGGTGCAATCCGCTCTGCAAAACAAGCGGTCGCAGCAACCAGCCTCATTTATGAAAGCTTCCCCTATCCTGACATGCATGCACAAAACAATTACGCAAGTGTTTTGAATAAAAGGCAGGTTTACCTCCCTTTAAATGGCACCCGGTACCTAGCCATAACGTCCAATAATTGTTATGTAAATACGTTTGCTTGCTTAAGATGCCACGCTGCATTCGCCAAGCCACAAGCACTCGAAAGATAACATTTAGGGAAGCTCGGGGATTGCACAGCATCTTCCCTGATAAATTCCTGCAGCAAAACCCACACACAAGTGCTCAGCAACACCTCCCTTCTGCTGCTCCACATGCATTAGAAGCTATTTTTTTTTTTTTAAGTTATGGCACAAAAACTGTTGCACAAACCTGCAGCGTTCCGGAGCGAAATGCTCGCTCCGCTTCCCTCAAACGCCAAAAAGAGGCATTTTGGGGTGAAAAGCCTGCGTTTAAGGACAGCGTCCTAGCTCAGGCTGGGCTCGGGGCTGTCATTTTCTGGTGCAGCCTATCGTTACCACAGGACCTCCAATCGGCGCGGCGATGCCGGGGAGAACCCCCCTTGTTTTGGCCGCGCGTTTACACCAAAAAAACCTTTTTTTTGGTATTTTTTCCTTCG